>JAAGEH010002528.1:4722713-4758967 GCA_011751065.1 Lasiurus cinereus
AGAATTCAGCATATATACTAGAATTCAGCATATATACTAGAATTCAGCATATATACTAGAATTCAGCATATATAGAACAGAGGCGCTGGGTAGGGAAGAAGATGTAGCATGGAAAAAGAGACTCCATCTCATGAGCTCCACATAACAAAAACTTGAAGAATATTACATTTAACTGTAATTCTGTAAGAAATTAGCATAACTGAATGTTTAAAACCTATTAAGATTTATCTGGAAATACAGTTACTTTAAAAAGTAATATTTGTATTATCTCACAGTTAAAATACTTTTTTGGGGGAAAACTCAATCAATTCTAAAGATACAGAGAACTATGTAAATATGATCTTACATTGACTTCATAAAGCAGACAGATATTCTACATAAACACTCCTAGAAATGTCATATGATGTGAATTCCGTAGGTGAAGAGATTATAGGATCAAATTAAATCTCTGAAGTACAAAAGATTCTGAAGCACAAATCCTTCTGAGGGAGGAATACTTTGCACTTAGGGGGTTTAATTAGTCAAAGTACAAAATGTTTTCTAACTTGAAAATAAAGTCAAAGAGAAAGAAACGAATGTTTTACCTTGAAATACAGATTTCACATATAATATCCTAAAGAGAAAATGGTTACCCCCATCTGAAATGTATTATATTAAGGTTTACAGTGTGTTTTTCAATGTGAATACAAGCTCTCAAAAAAGATTCTAATTTCTGCAGATATCACAAGATTTTCCCATGAACTTTCTTAAAACATATAACTGTTTTTAATTTTCGAATCTTATATATACATATACATATGTATATATGTGGATATACATATAGATGTGTGTGTGTGTGTGTGTGTGTGTGTGTGTGTGTTTATGAGAGAGAGAGAGAAGAAAAAAATCTTACTTACAAAGATCGTAATGAGCCAAGATAATCAAAAGTCCCTTGAGATAATGAAGAAAACAAATTCCCGGAAAGGTTTCTGGGGGGGAAAAAAAGGAAATAATTTCATTTTTAAAAATGCTAACAAAGATATCTTTGTATACTCCTTCATATTTCTTCAAGTGCCCTATAGGCATGAAATATTACAAAGAATGTATAAAAGTTGTTTCAAATCTTATACAGAGGGAACAATTAGCAAAGACTTCTCCAAGGCTGTAAGAGAAAATTGCTCTTAACCTCGTAGAAAGCAGTGAAGTATTTAAACATGATTTCTGCCAGATAAGGATTTTTCCATCAAATATCAGGTGAGCCTGGAGAGTACCTCACTAAACTAGATCTTCAGTCATGCTGTCATTGCAACTAGAATTATTTCTCAGGTGTTCACTTGGTATCATTTAAAAAAGCAAAAATTCTAAAAAACCAAAGAAAAAGTATGGCCGGAATGATCAGCAGCAACTCACAGTAACTGAGAAAAAAAAACATCAGCGAAGTGGAGAGTCCAGCATTTAAAATGAAAGATTCAGTGTCGGCCTTTTCTCTCATGTTTGCTTGTATCAGATGGCTTTCATGATGGTCTTCACCCATGAAGCATTTTATAAGGATTAAAATCCAAACACCCCACGCTACAATCTGAGTAGAGCATGCTACACCCACAATGATTTGAGGGAAGTAATTCTTCCATGCTTGATTACAAACCCCAGCAGGGGAGGGGATCAGTGTGTTTTATTTACTGGGGTACCTCTGGCAGCGAGTAACGTCCTGAGGTATACAGTAGGTGCTCATGGGTGGTGGCTGACTGCTCAGGATGTGCAGCCACATGCAGAAGGGGACCGAGGGCTCTGAGAATGGCATCATGACCCACCAACCACAAAATCGTGGGATCCACAACAGATGATCAAATTTCGACCTGGAGGTCCCAAGGAAGAAGTCCTCGGAGCTCCCAGGAGGCCTTCAGAGTCTGGGGTGAATGTGTCCAGTGGGGGAGAAGGTGGTGATGGGGCACGGGGCTTCCCCGGTGGGGAAAGGAAAGAGAATGGATCTGGGAGAAATCGGCTGCAATGAGTTTCTGCTGACTTGCTTCTCCACAAATGCCAATCCTTTGCCAAAGAGTATACAATGGCTCCAATCAGAACCTCACTGGATGGGGCTTTATCAATGTCCCTGGATGTAAAAAGTTGGATAAAATGATTCTGATCCTCACAGAATTGCCTAGGCACCGAACAAAGCAAGCAAATAAAAAAGAATACCTGCAAATTAAAACAAAACAAAACAAAAAGCAACACGATTCAAATGATCATGTTATTCCTAATACCACTCGCCTTCTTAACAAATAGACCTCACTCTTATTTCCACTTCCAACCATCATTTGTTCAGCTTCTTTTCCTTTCTAAAGATCCAAATCTCTCCAACCTTCGGGTCATCAACGGAAGTTTTACCTCTCCCCCCAAATGTCCCCATAATATCAAAGCTTTCGATCATCTTTCTCCATGCTAACATGTTCCCTGGAGCATACAGTACACCATGTGTCTGTGTGTGTCCCTGCGTGTGCAGTAACGTGATATTATGTTCTCATGACCTTATCAGGTACTTCCATGACTCAATTCCAAGTTCCTTATCCCCTACCTACTTCTGTGTTTACTGTCCTGTTACTTTTTGAATATTAAACATGGCACAGTTGTTTATAAATACTTGGATACTGACTCAAAAGTTTCCTTATATCTTAACAGGGAAGAAAGATGTACTTACAATCTAACCAGATTGGTGAGTCCTCGAAATATATCTGCATTCAGACATCCTATCCGATTATTTGTCAGATCCCTACGGGAGAAAGCGGGGAGGGGGGAAATGTCTTCAATCAGTGCTCTTAGTTAATATTTATACATTTAATATTCAGTAAACAGCAGCCAGGCATCTCCGAGATACCTACCTACCTCAAGAGAGAGACTAGGGCACAGGACAGGCAACAGTCCTTGCTCTCTCTTACTCTGGCACGGACACACTAACTCTGCTTCCTTACAGTGCCCTTTGTGTTTCAAGCACTGACTCCTGTAAAATGGCCCCAGGTACAACTGAAGTGTACACATGAGAATCTATCTACTGTCCGTGATACAAGTCCCTAGATGACCTACACGGTTAATTATGCTGGGGAAAGGGAGGGAACAGAGCCCCAACGCATCACAACCAACATTGAACACAATGGGTAAGAGCAAATCATGGTCCTGCCCTGTGTGGTTCAGTTGGTTGAGTGTTGCCCCATGTCCTTACAAGAAATCACAATTCCTGGTCAGGGCATATGGCAGGGTTTTGGGGCTCAATCCCCAGTAGGGGGCGTGCAGGAGGCAGCTGATCAATGTTTCTCTTTCCTCTCCCTTCTCTTATCTAAAAAAAAAAAAAAAAAAATCAATAAAAGCATATATATTTTTTTAAAAGAGGGCAAATTATCCAAATAAATGCTAGAACTTTTATCTCCTCAAAAACATCTGAAGCTTGATGCTTTCTACCTTCATTCCTTAAGTAAAGTAAAGAAAACACAACTGAGTGAGCTTTTACTTCAGAGAGCTATCATTTAGGCGCCATAAAAAAATAACTGGGCTATTACCTAGATAGCCTCTAACAGTATCTATATAATGGCTCGATTATTTTTCTCCCCATCACTCCAAAATCGTAGCAAATGTTGCCATCAAATGTTACTTTCTCAGTATGTTCTCTTCTCGATCCATAAACCTTTTTCCTTCCCATCTATGTAAAAAGTTTAGTGAATACAGGGGTGAGCAGCAGTAAGTTTACAGGTATCATACAAATAAATAATAATACAAGAATAAAGTCTGTTTTGAGGACCCACAACTGTAAACCTACTTTTGCCACCCCCCAGCATATTTTATTCTTCCTTCGCATTTTTCTTCACACCAAGGATAACGAACACAACTTTACATCTTAATCTGCAGATGACATTTTAATTGGGACATAACTGATAATTTCCATAACCTTCAAAAAAGATGGCATGATTTTCATCATCACCAGGGGATGTAAATTATAATGCAAGAAAAGCCTAAAACAATGAATCTTTACTTTTATCAGTTGTTAGATTTGGATCTATTCACTGCTTTAAACTTTGGTAAAAGAATGAGAACACGTTTTCTAAACCAAACTTTCAAAACTATTTTTTATCACATTTTCGTTAATGCCCATTTTATTCTCTATATACACCTTTTTAAAAAAAATGCATTTTTATTGATTTCAGAGAGGAAGGGAGAGGGAGAGAGAGCTAGAAACATCAATGATGAGAGAGAATCATTGATTGGCAGCCTCCTGCACGCCCCCTGGGGACCGAGCCTGCAACCTGGGCATGTGCCTGACTGGGAATCGAACCCTGATCTCCTGGATCATAAATCTATGCTCAACCACTGAGCTATGCCAGCTGGGCTACACCTTCTTTCAGTTACATTCTTTGGAGAAGCGACTTGTGCTCCACATGTCTAATTTAAAATTGCTGGATTTTAGCCAAAACCGGTTCGGCTCAGTGGATAGAGCATCGGCCTGCAGACTGAAAGATCCCAGGTTCGATTCCGGTCAAGGGCACATACGTTGGTTGTGGGCACATCCCCAGTGGGGGTTGTGCAGGAGGCGCCTGATTGATGTTTCTCTCTCTCATCGGTGTTTCTGACTCTCTCTCTCTCTCCCTTTCTCTCTGTAAAAATTCAATAAAATATATATATTTTTTAAAAATTGCTGGATTTTAAATTGTACACTTGGTAATGGAAGAAAAAGTGTCAATCTGATGAGAAATGACAAGGCCACAGCCCTGAAACCTACTGGCTAATTTCTGCTCTTAGACATTCCGTACGTGGGTAATCCTGGGGTTCTGTAACCTCACAGTTCTGCCTCCCCTTTCCTCTGTCAACTTTTGACAAAAGAATCTGAAGCAACACAAATCCTCATCCCTGCCTGCTAATCTCCAGCTCCTCAGACTATTAAAGCTGAGTGTTTAATCTTGCAGGGCTTAAAAAAGAAAAAAAGTTCCAGCCGATTTTCCTTTTATTTCTAGGTTTTCGCTGTTTAAGAAAATGAGGCATCATCTCGTGAGTTGTTGCTTAAACAAGCATTTCTGGCCTCTATTCATTCTCTGGTCTCGATTCTGAGCTTTAAATGGTGCAATTTCCATCGATTCTCGGGGAAACAATTTCATTATAGCTCGATCTAGTTAAAATGGTATTTAGGTACTGATAATGGGTGTTCATGGAGATTGAGAATCGGCTTGAATTTGTTGATAAAGCGAAAGGGGGCACTGGGCGGGGCTAGGTTTTACCTACTGCTGGTAGTTTATTCCTCAGAAAACCTACTTAATATTCCTGATCCAGAGTCTCTACAAGAAAAAGGCAAGGCCGAGGTACACTGCCAAAAACACTGATGGAGTGCCTGTCCAGCCTGTGGAGTGAGATGCACAATTGAGGTGAATGATTTAAGGTCCCCCCAAAAAAGTGCACAAATCTATAAGCAACTCTGCAACGTCCCTACTGCAGAGAACCTTTATATTTCCCTGAGTTTACATCTAAGCCTCAGCTTGCGAGCTGTACACTGTACATTCAATTACAAGTCAGCTGTGCGGAATTAAAAATATATTTTCTAATGGGAAGAACATTACAAACGGCAATTACCTTCCTCGGCCAGAACACAAGAGACTACTTAATGGGTAATGCAATGAAAAATGCTAAGGCAGTGCCTGCACGATATTAGTCATGAAATTCAATGCTATGGAACAAGAAATTTATATATTTATTTTGGATGGCGGTAATTGAGAAATTATTTACTGAGGGATAAAGGACTCAGTGGAGAACCTGAGGGATTTCTGCAGTGTCCTTAAAACATCCTAATGAAACCGCATTTTATTAACAGTCCAGTTTCCTTCAACCTCCATCTCGACATGGGAGATATTTTTAGGATTAATCTTGCTTTACAAAAATAATAAGCTGCCTTCCAAAATAGCTGTGACTATAGTGTGTCCATCATGGAAGGTACAGATAAGTGATCTTGCCTGACAGCATGACGTAACACCCCTCCCCTTAGATAAAAAAGTTGGAGGGAAAATGATGCAAATATTCTAGAATTTCTCACACTTCGGTCAGAATCATTGGGAGGGACAGTTAAAACCAAGATGGGCCAGCCTAGGAGGCTCAGGGGTTGACCATGGACCTATGAACCAGGAGGTCATGGTTCGATTCCCTGTCAGGGCACACCCCCTGGTTTGGGGCTCACTTCCCAATGGGGGGCGTGTGAGAAGCAGCTGATCAATGATTCTCTCTCATTGATGTTTCTCTCTCTCTCTCTCTCTCTCTCTCTCTCCCCCTTTCCCTTCCTCTCTGAAATCAATGTGTGTGTGTGTGTGTGTGTGTGTGTGTGTGTGTGTGTGTAAAGATGATTTGATCTTTTCTTAAAAAATATATTTTATTATTTTTTTACAGAGAGGAAGGGAGAAGGAGTTAGAAACATCTATGAGAGCACGCCCCCTAGTGGGTAATGCCCGAAACCAAGGTACATGCCCTTGACCAGAATGGAACCTGGGATCTTTCAGTCCACAGGCTAACGCTCTCTCCACTGAGCCAAACCGGTTTTAGCAAGATGATGTGATCTTGGCCCCAGTGTTTGCCCTAGGGTACAGCTAGCACCTACACTCTTGCGTCCTACTTTAGGACTCGTGTTCGCAGGCACAGGTTGGAAATGACCCATCCAAACACGGGCCAGTGTGGCCCTGGCAAGAAGCACAGAGACAGAGCTGCTGTTATAAACCACGCTCCCTCTGCTTCCTCGGACTCTGGTTCTGGGGAGGTGTGTTTTGGGGGAGGTGTGTTTTTGGGGAGGTGTACTGTCTGCCCATGCCTGCGCTCCACACCCAGCCTGTGTCCGTCTGGCTGATCCCAACAGCTTCCAAGACTCTCAGCAGCTACACTCTGGCCACGGCTCCCCTCTTGGTAAGCAGATTCCAAGTCCATATCTAGGATGTTGGTTTGTGGGTATGATTCCACGTCACCCCAAACCCTCCAGGGGTTCCCTAGCTGCCTTGTGTCTCTGTAGCCTGGCTCCCCATTGAGCAGAGAATGGGCTCCATGAGTCTGTGGGGCAACTGAACTGAAGGTGTCTCTGCCTTACGCTTTATGCTGCTGGTACTGAACACTATTGACCCACTGCAACTCCGATGCCAACCTGGCACGCCCCACCCTCCACTCCGATCTTCCCTTGCTAGAATCCCGGTCTCCGTGTCCCACTGACCTACCCCACACAGGCCAGGTTTTCGGGGCTGTTTCACTACAAAGCCTTTAATGGGAAACAGTGAAGAGCAGCGAGGATGGAGAGGAAGACACATCCCCGAGTGTCTCCCCCCAGTGCACACAGAGCCAGACCGACACCCTGAATGACTGGCCCCTCCCGCCACCAAGGCCAGGCCCGTAAATTCCCTTCTCCAGAGGCAGCCTGGAATTTCAAATTCCACCGGACTAAGAGGGTCCTTTCACTCCTACTGCTCTTAATCTCCCAACACTGTCCAAGCGGGGGAACGGAAAGGAGAATAAATTTGGGGTGAAAGCTAATTTTACTTGCAAATGTAACTTAAAAAAAATAAAAAATAAAACCTGGAAAATTCGCATGGCCAACTCTGACAACCGGATCTGACTAGAAATCATCTGACCAGGAATGAGCAGGTTTTGAATGACAGATTAAGAGCCACAAGATGTCCAAAGTATTAGGATGGAAGGTCAGTGTCAACATTTCAGCAAGTCACGCCATGATTAAACCAAAAGCAAGCACAGCCAGCTTTAACATACAGATCCTATGGGAAGAAATAACATGTCAATAATACTCAGGCGCCTTGACCTTTTAAAAAAAAAACTTAAATAATAATAAAAAAAAAAAAAAGGATGATAGAACCAAAGAGAGACAGACAGAGGCAGAGACAGACAGAGGCTGACAGAGTGACTATGAAAAAGAAGGAAAGCATAGAGCTGGCCTCTCTCCATTCTATGTTTTGTCCCTGATTCTCTGCACTGAAGTGGTGTCTCCTTAATGCCATCAGGGGAGAGGGAAGTGGGCAAAGGGCGAGGCAGGGTGGGGAAAGAAAGAGAGTTTGCTTGGATTGGTGGGCACAAGATGCAGTGTGCAGATGATGTTTTGTTGAGTTGTACACTTGAAAACGGTAGGGTTTTGCAAACCAAGGCCCCAATATAGTCCATTTAAAAAAAAAAAAGATATTCTGAAACACAAAACACAAATCTGATCATATCCATTTCATATTCATAAAGTTATACTATCCCTCCCCCCCATCTAAACAATGGGTTTGTAATTTTTTTTTTCACATGGCAAGAAATCATCAAAGCCCACAAAAGCCTAGTCCTGCCTTGACCAGCCACTCCTCCCAACATTCTTTTCCCCTTCCACTGTAGACGGGGGGTGGGGGGGAGAGCTAAACTACTGTCCCAGGAGACATGGCTCCATCCTGATGCCCACGCTTCCGGTGTCCTTCCACACAAAGAGCAAGGCCAAAGCTAAATGTCAGTGGCTCCTGTGGCAGGCCCCTCCCCCAGGTGGACCCTCCTTTCCCTGCAGGTGATCACTGTGCTGTTACAGCACATGTTTGGAGTGTATTTTCATTACCCATCTATTTGCCCCCCAAGAGTCTGCGAGCTCTCCCAGAGAAGACAGAGTATGGCAAGCAGCCAGCACCCAATAAATGCCTTTAGAAGGAATAAAGGATCATGGACAGACAGTACTACTTGGCTTGAATGCAACAACTGTGAAACAGAGAGAGGAATTTTCAGCTTTAGACTAAAAACTGGTCCTAAGTTTTAAAATAATAATAATAATACATCAAGTCTACATGAAAATGGCAAGACCTTAAGTCATGAAGAGAAAGGAACTTCAACTGATAACAGCATTTACAACAGATGCAATTTGAATGCACTCAGAACCTGAAAGTTAGCTGCAGATGAATGAGAACAGACAAAGCCAATCCAGCAATGATTTTATTAACATACACAATCAGCAAACAAATCAAATAGCTACACAAACTAATTCCTTCTAAGCTACGTGTATTAAAACTCTCTGTTTTCTATCGTGGATCTAGCCAGGTAAACTTATTAAAATTGTTACAATCTTTTATCGTGTGAAAGCTTAAAGTCGGTGAACAGTTACTTATACGAGAAACAGTTCAAACTCATAAGCAAGCAAATCAAACACTTACAATCTTTTTAGCGATGACAGTCCCCAAAAGGCACCAGGGTCTATACTACTGATGAGATTGTTTCGGAGGTCCCTGTTAAAAATAAAATAAAGTAAGTTATTCACATATGAACACCATAACCATTATTTTGGCACACTGCATTTAGCTACCATGCAGAAAAGAGCAATGACAAAAATAATGGGAGGAAACTGAAATCAGAAGCCCAAAAGATTAAGCCAAGATCCCTCCAGGAGAAGTGCCGAAGCCAGAATTCATGTTCAAGGAATCTGGCTCTAAAGCCCTTTGTGTTGGTCAATAGAAGAATAAAGGTTTATGTCAAAAAAGATAATGTGTGTCCTGATGTTATTCAAACTCAAAGGTATCATTCAACTACAGTCCTAGAAAACACTGTAACTATAAAAGTTTCCGGAATTTGGCCATGATAACTGCTATAATGGCTGCCAATCATGTGATGTGAAGTCACTGTGCTAAGCAGTGTTTGTTTGCAGCCTTCTCCCTTGTTTTCCCTACTTTCCCACAGCATATGGCACACTCCACACAGTGCCTGGCACTCCCAACCTCATCCCCATGGCACCTGATCAACCCCGTCCTTATTTTTCAAATACTCTGGCCCTAGTCATTGGCAGGATTACATGACCTTGGTTTAACTAACCCTAGAACCTGGGGAGAGGAGACAAACAGAGGTCAAGGAGTAGCTATGTCCATTGGTTTGACTAGGGGTCAAGGTGTATGTCTGTCGATGATCCTCTTGCTATCATGAAGAGATAAAGGCAACAGACAAGAAAAGAGAGTAAATCCTGAGCCCCTGGATACAGCCACACCTGAAGTCTAGTTTTCCCTCTGGGCTCAGTTACACAAATCACTAAAATCAGTGAGTTAGTATCTGTCTCTTATCCTCCCTTTAAGATCTTACAATCAATCCCAAAGGTATTGCCCTTGCTTCAGACAAGGAAATTGATGAGCAGCAAGATGACATCTGGCCAAGGTCTTGGTGTTAATGTGTGACCAAGCCAGGCTGTAAACACACTTTCTGACACAGTGAAGATTTACTAAAGAAACTGAGCAAATGTACCTAGAGCAAGAGGAATACAGATAAAGTAAGCATTTCAAAAGCTGGCCCTAATGAAATCATGGTGTTAGAGATACTGCTCTTTCTATTTCTTTATATGTTTAAAAGATTTTATAAAAAAACTAGAGGTCCAGTGCATGAAATTCATGCACGGGGGTATGTCCTTCAGCCCACCCTGCACCCTTTCCAATCTGGGATCCCTCTCACAATCTGTGACTGCTGGTTCCCAACTGCTTGTCTGCCTACCTGCCTGCCTGATTGTCCCTAACCTCTTCTGCCTGCCAGTTTAATCACCCCTTAATCACTCCCCTGCTAGCCTGATTGATGTCTAACTGCTCCCCTGCTGGTCCTATTGCCCCCAACTGCTCTCTGCTGCTGGCCTTATCACCCACAACTACCATTCCCAGCTGGCAATCTTTGACCACATGGAGGTGACCATCTTGTGCGAGAGTGAGGGTCAATGAGCATATTACAGCTTTATTATATAGGATGGAAAAACTATGGTATGTGCTATCGTCCAGCACCCTCATGGTCATCACTCTAGCCAAGGTTATATGTTACAGTTCCCACTCAAATCCTTGCTTCTCTCATCAGTTCTCCTTTAATTGATCTTTTTGTTTTTCAAAGAGAGAGAGGAAGCGGGGGGGAGGAAGAGAAAGAGAGAGAGAGAGATAGCTGCCTCCTGCTACTAGGGATTGAGTCTCCAACCTGGGAATGTTCCCTGACCAGGAACCAAACCAGTGAACTCTTGGTTCATGGGACGATGCTCAACCACTGGGCAACACTGGCCGGGCTCCACTTACATCTTTATAAACATGAATCCGATCCTGTCTCTGTGCCAGCTAAATCCTCCAAAGGCGCCACAATCCCCTCAGAAGAAAGTTCAGACTCTTCCAGGAAACTTAAGGCTACCCATGGCCCCGACCTTGCCCATCTTCCTCCTCCAACTCTCATTTCCTAATCTGCTCCAATACCCTCCTTTAACACTCACTCGCCCAGTCCCTCGCTCTTCAAATATGCTAGTCGTATTTCTAGATGTTTCTAGAAAGAGTCATATTTCTCTCACCCGTCTGTTCAGTGAGAGAGAGACTGAGACTCCTTATGCAGAGGGTGGATGGACAGTGCTATGGTCTAAATGTTTGTCCTTCTCCCTCCAAAAATCACATATTGAAAACCTAACTCCCAAGGTGATGGAAATAGGAGGAGGAGGGGGCTTTGGGAGGTGATGAACATGATTAATGACCTTACAAAGGAGGCTCCAGACAGCTAGCTCCCTCTCTCCCTTCCATCACGTGAGGTTTTGGCAGCAAGATGGCCAAGGAGGATGTGGTACCTCACTGGACACCAGTCAGCAGTAGTTGCCTTGATCCTAGACTTCCCAGCCTCCAGAAGTGTGAGAAAGAAGCGTTTGTCTTTATAAGCTACTCATACTCAGCTTCTGATGTTGTTATAGAAGCCAGAACAGACTGAGACGGATGATAAATGGATGAAATCCTGGCTCAGAGACAGAATTACATTTACCTAAATTTCACTATGAAAATCTTTTCAATAAATTATGGTTAGCCACTAAATCATTAGAATATTCATCAAGCCAGACAATGTAGAGACTACTGAATGTCATTCATAACGTAAGTCCACTTCACGCATTTATGCCTCAATAAAGGTGGAAGGCAGGGATGCCTGCACCTGACCGAATAATTTAGCAAATGTGTGGATGTAAGCAAATTCCAATGCAATAGAAAAATAATAGCGCAGATTGTTAATGATTATTTAATCTGGGTAAGTAAGCTGGGGATATGGGAGATTATTATATTATTCTTTTCATTTTTCTGCATGTTTGAAAATTTTCATAATAAAAATTAGTTTCTGTCCCCCGCTTTTTAGTACCAGGAAGTACAATTCATCATCAGGCCCAATATACGAGTTTCTAACTCCCCCTCCATACCCGATCCTAACCCTATACCGCAAAGAAGATTTTTGGAGAAAATTCAATCAGAATGTGTTTGATTTATATTGCATAAGTTCAAAATTTCAGCAAATGGAAATAAAATGTCCGATCCATTTAAAAAAAAAAAAAAACACACTTCACGTCTCTGATTTTAAAAAGCATCTACAACAGGGAATGACTGAGCTAAAGTACTACATAAATTTGCGGTTCATGATGTACTGCATGTGTTTCTACAAAATACCTATCATGAATAACTAAGTAGTGTAATACGATTTAAAGACACACTTTTTATTTAATAATAAAGAAATGCTTGACATGTTATATAGCACTTAATGATAGCCATATTAATCAGGCATTGCCAAAGGATATTTGTAGTCCAGGTCTCTCATTTACCATTCCCTTCTCCAACCCACAGCTTCCCTAGTGAACACAAGTCTAATGTTAAGATGTGCAGCTGAATCTGAATGGGCTGGGTCCCATTAAAACAGAAATGCAAAAATGTGCATAAAAGTTGCTTAAACAAAATTATAAAAATATTTAAATAGCTGTTAGGAAAAGAGCTAGCTCCTTTTGGCAAAAACAAAAAAGAATTTAAGAAAAAAAAAAAAACACATTTTAAGTACAATTACCAGAAACCTCTACTTGAAACAGCTTCCACAATAAAAAATAATAATTCCCTAGTATTACAGGAAACCAAGAAGCAAGGCAGCCTTAGTTGGGGCCATCTATCTCTCAGATCCCCATGCTCAGAAAGTCAAGTTTAGCTCCAGGCTAAACTTTGAACATGAAATCATATCTCAGGTCCAAAAATCACTTCCAAGGAAAAAGTCATAAAAAGGAATGGAGATTTTAGTTTCTTAAGAACTGGGAAACTTTTCTCTGAAAACTCAAAGCTAACCATCCCTCATCTTTTATTCACTAAGACTGGCTCTGTCAATCACTAGAAAGATGCTTTGGTGGCCCAGATCCATCCCTTGAAGGGTGGGGGTGGAGGAGAAGAGATGAATATGTACATTGACCAATATGCAATTCTATTCTAGTGTCAGTAATTAGAGTATAAGAGAGTGTCACTAAATTCTGACCCATATATAACACCACACAAAAATGATCTATACATATAAAAGCCTAAGCAAACGAAAGATGGGACGAGCAGATGACCGGCCAGTAGCTATGATGCGCGCTGACCACCAGAGAGCAGATACTCAACGCAGGAGCTGCCCCTGGTGGTCGGTGCCCTCCCACAGCAGGAGCACCACTCAGCTGACAGACAGGTGCCAGAAGCCGGGCTGGTGGATGGTGAGCGTGGTACCCAGACTGAGGGTCCTCCTAGGCTGCCTGCTGTTTCATGCACTACTTCGTGCTGTATGGGATCGATGTGGACAGAGGGCTGGAGCCTGATGAGCTGCAGGTAAGGCCAGACTGTGACAGAATAGAGCTCCACTGATCCCCACAGGCCAGGCCCAGGGACCCACCGGTGCATGAATCCGTGCACTGGGCCTCTAGTAATACAGTGGTACCTCGAGATACGAGTGCCCTAACATACGAGATTTTTGAGATACGAGCTATTTTTGCTTTGAAATACGAGCAACATTTGAGATAGGAGTAATCGCGCGGATCGGCCGGCTGCACACCACCCACCAGTTTACCTCGATTCGAGCGTCTCATAGTTTCCCACGCCTCAAGGTTACGGAACGAATTAAACTCGTATCTCGAGGTACCACTGTATTATAAAATGAAGAGGGAAGATGGACGGGAGGAGGAAGGGATAAATCACAGAGTTGTAAATTATAAACAGTCCTAAAAATCTAAAAAAAAAAATACAAAAAATATATACCAAAAAAGGGAGGGGAAAATGTATAAGAAGTATACATTTTAGGGAATTTTTTTAGCAGCAATACACAGTTCCCCCTTAAACAACACAATCTGAACTTGAAGGCTGAATTGCGGCCGCCACCCCAGTTCCTATGTGGAAGTCCTAACCTCTAATCCCTTAAAATGTGGCTGTATTCGGAGATGGGGTCAAACACTCTAGAGGGCCTATGCTTCAAGAAGACCGCAGTGATGGAAGCCATGAAGGCCTGGGGGAGTTTCAATTGTGGGAGAAGCCAGTAGGTGAAATGGTCAAGAAAAGGTCACTCTGAAGTAGAGAAAGAAAGAGCTCAGAAAACGAGGAAAGATTGATTTTCAGCAGCAAACACATTCCAAACTGTGTGGCTCCCGGAAGCACTCTGAATGGTTAGCCTATGTGCGTGGGTGATCATGGGAATTTGAAACACGATCCTAGAACAGCACTTGGAAAGCAGGCAAAGGAAACATCCATTGTGTAAAACTCACCGAGGCTAAATAAGGAGTGCTACCTGTCACACCTCTGATCATAAGCAAAACTAGACCTAATGGCCAAGCCAAACCCAATGATCGCATGCAGAGATAGCTGGGTAAAATCATGAAAGTTTATCCGAACGTTTTGCACCGTGTGTGTGTGTGTGTGTGTGTGTGTGTGTGTGTGTGTGTGTGTTTAAATTCTGTGCTTCCTTGTGGGCTTTGTAACCACACAACTTTGGCCACTTGTTCCTTTAATGAAGCATTTCTGTCATGACTGACCTTCAAAACAGCATCTACACTTGCCAAGCCAGTGGCCAGCCACCTCTGGTCCACGGCCTGTTCTGTAAATAGAGTCACCTCCACATTGATTCAGTTACTTGTTGTCTACTGCAGCTCTCCCGCTACCAGGGCAGAATTGAGTCACTGGGACCAAGTTCCTATGGCCTAAAATAGTCACTATCTAGTCCTTTACAGAACGTTTGCTGGCCTCTGGTCTACCTAGTCATTTGATATTTTAAATTTATTTTTCAATTATAGTTCACATATTAGTTACAGGTGTACAACTCATCAATATACCTTATATACCTTACAAAGTTACATTTATATACACTGCAAAGTTACCACCCCAATAAGTCTGGTCCCCATGTTACACCATACATAGTTATTACAATGACATTGACTATATTTCTCGTGCTGTACCTTATATCCCCATAACTGTTTTCACAACTGACGATTTGTACTTCTTAATCTCTTTCAGCATCCTCACTCATACCTTCAACCCCTACTCCAATCTAAGGACCATCCATTTGTTCTCTGTATCTCTGAGTTTGTTTCTGTTTATTTAGGTTGTTCATCTGTTGTGTTTTTCTGATTACATATCTATAAGTGAAATCATGACTAGCTGTTTTTAAAATTCAATTCTTAAGATTTCTCCTAATAAAGCATTGGTAAAACTAAATTTTGATTTTGAAAAGTTTAGGAGTGTAGAACTAGATTAACAATAAAAATATTTTAAGTAAAACTATAGTAACAGATGACAACAAAAGTATACCCATTGCCCTGGTCCCGGTAGCTCAGCTGCTTAGAGCATTATCTTGATACACAATGGTTGAGGGTTTGATTCCCAATCAAGCACATACAAGAATCAACCAATGAATGCATAAGTAAGTGGAACAACCAATGGATGTTTCCCTCCCACCCCCCGTTCTTCTCTCTCTCTCTCTAAAATCAATAAATAAAATATGTGTAAGAAACTAAAAAGAATACTCACAATCTTTCAAGGAGACTTAGTCCAGAAAATGAACCATTCTTCAGCTCAGATATTTTATTGTTACTCAGAATCCTAAAAATGACAGAAAAATAAAATGTAAGTTGCCTAATATATGTGCACCATCAATATCAAAATAATTAGCTCATTGTATTTAAATCTATGAAAAATTGTAAGAAGTCCTTTTTCACCCTCCTTTCCCAAATTTTGAGAGGTCTGACCAAAAAAAAAAAAAAAAAAGTTTGTCTCTCTTTGAAAAATCACTTAAAAGAGCTTACACATCTGTCACTTCTTAACTTGTTCCTGTCACATTGAACCAAAAATTTAAAATAGAGACGTCAACATAAAATAGCTCTCAGCTCAATATCAGAATAAAGAATGCCACATACATTTATATAATCAATCAACTTACTAGGTTGAAAACTTATTTGAAAATTGGAAATGTAATAGAAAATTATGGAAGCACTCTATGAAATAACGGCCTTGCAAAGAAAGAAAATACCCCCTAGATATCTTTGTAATATTATTTTTAATCTGACAGTATACAAAGCTACGTGTCTACGTGTGAAAAGATACTTGCCACACACACACTCACATACAGAGACAGGAGCTGAATCTCAATAGTATACCGCGTGTACAGAGACAATGTTCTTAAAAAAAATAAACTGGAAACAAAATTTACTGGAAGTCACCATGCAGCCACCCCCATGGGGGGACTTGCCTTAGAGTAGTGGTTCTCAACCTGTGGGTCGCGACCCCTTTGGGGGTCAAACAACACTTTCACAGGGGTCTCCTAAGACCATCGGAATCATACTTACATTATGATTCATAACAGTAGCAAAATTACAGTTATGAAGTAGCAATAATTTCATGGTTGGGGGGTCACCACAACATGAGGGACTGTATGAAAGGGTCGCGGCCTTAGGAAGGTTGAGAACCACTGCCTTAGAGCCTGTGTATGCAGGATCTAGCTCCCGCTTTGGGCTCTGTAAGCATGCTCCTGTGGCAGCCTGAATCACAGTAAGAGTTTCTACAGATAAAGCGAAAATTATCAAGATACCCGATTTGGGGAAGTGAGATTATCAAGATAAGAAAACCTAGGCTTAGAAAAGTTATGTTCATGGAAGAAGATTACACTAACAAATGACAGAGCCCCATGGCTAGCCCAGCACATTTCTGCTCCAAACCCCATGTCCCCCAACTACTCCATGCGGGTCAAGAGAGGCACCACTGGTATGTTAGGCAGAACATTCTCCAGCACACTCAGCGCTGCACAACTTCTGGGGCACCCTCCATCGTGGCTCCAAGGTGGAGTGGTGACCCCTCCCTCCCAGACAGGGCAACACACAAGTCTGTGTACATACACATGTACCACAAAGCCTGCGCCCGAACATTGCAGGTACATTTTCCCATTCTCTACTGTCATTCTTCTAAAAATGTACTAAACCAAAAACCACCCATGTGATATCTAATTTTCTTTAGATTTACATGTGTGTGTGTTTTTTTTTAATTCCTACTTATGCAGATTCATACTTGGAAGAAATACATCAAAATGAGGAGACCTCTATTAGTTTATCTTTTATTCTTTATAATCTTGCAGAATCTCTTAAAATATCTAGACTGTGATTCTGATTTTTTTAAATACATTTCATTGATTTTTTTACAGAGAGGAAGGGAGAGGGATAGAGAGTTAGAAGCATCAATGAGAGAGAGAGAGAGAGAGAGAGACATTGATCAGCTGCCTCCTGCACCCACTGTGGATGTGCCCACAACCAAGATACTATATGGGACTATCATTAGGAGCTTCTTGGGTCAAGGACACCTGCCTTTGGACCCCAGCTGGCCAATCCTTCTCAAGTGACACTGATTCTGAGCAGGTCACTCCACCTCTCCGTAACAGAGTTCCCTCATTCATAAAACAGGAAGGATCATACCTGGCGCCTAAACCCTGGAGGGAAACCAGAGAATGCAGGACACACCCGGTGAGCATTCCTTAGCAGTCAGGGTGTCCTTGCTTCCAGGAGTCATCCCCTCCCATTTAATGTTTCCAGCAATCAGAGAATATGACTGTGCAGTGTTTGGCCTCTTGTCAAAGCTGTTACTAAAGCCACAACCAGGGGGCCGAGAACACATGGTCATCTAAAATGTTCCAATTAAGCCGAGACTGGTGTTGCTCAGTGGATAGAGCGTCGGCCTGCGGACTGAAAGGTCCCAGGTTCGATTCCGGTCGGGGGCATGTACCTTGCTTGTGGGCACATCTCCAGTGTGGGGCGTGCAGGAGGCAGCTGATCGATGTCTCTCTCTCATCGATGTTTCTGACTTTCTATCCCTCTCCCTTCCTCTCTGTAAAAATATCAATAAAATGTATTTAAAATGTTCCAATTAAAACACAATACACTGTTCTCTAATCCAAATTGTGAAGTTTTTTGAAAGTGAGATAGTGGGCAAGAGAAAAGCAAACTCAGATGGCCACGTGGCCACCCAAGTCCCTGAAGCAAAGCTTCACTGAACAGCCTGGGGGTGCACACCCAGGAGCCTCCATCCTGCTGTCCAGCCATCCTCCATCCTGCTGTCCAGCCATCAACCCTGAGCTCTGACAAGCAGTAGACCTATTTCAGCACGATTTATAGCAGACAGAGTTAGAAACTCCCAAAAAAGGTCAGTAAGGAGATAAACACATGGTGATAGATCCAAACCACAAAATGTGACACACCATTAAAGAATGACTCTTTTAAAGACACTGGATGGAAAGGAAATGGCTTACAATCAGTTATAACAACAAAACCTATACCATTGATTGAAAAAAATTCCAGGCAGAGATTCCCTCCCTCACCCCCTCAAAAAAAAAAAAAAATACTTGGAAGAAATACATCAAAATGAGGAGACATCTATTAGCTTCTCTTTTACTCTTTATAATCTTGCAGTATCTCTTAAAATATCTAGACTGTGATTCTGATTTTTTAAAATATATTGTATTGATTTTTTACAGAGAGGAAGGGAGAGGGATAGAGAGTTAGAAGCATCAATGAGGGAAAGAGAGAGCCATTGATCAGCTGCCTCCTGCACCCACTGTGGATGTGCCCACAACCAAGATACATGCCCTTGACTGGAACTGAACTTGGGACCTTTTAGTCCGCAGGCCATCGCTCTATCCACTGAGCCAAACTGGTTTCGGCTGATTCTGATTTTTAAAATATTTTCTCAATAACTAAGCACAGCTCAAAATTTGAGTTAATTTTTAATACAATTCTACCCAAGCACTAAACAATAAAGAACATTGTATTTATGCTTTGAGGTTAAAGACTCACATGTATTTATACTCCAGAAATGTTTATGTTACTTATCAGACACTAACAGCAGGACAGAGAACAACGGGGACAACAGCCAGCATCCGGGGCCTGAGCTGAGACCCCACCAGTAATCTGTGACAGTCGCTTCTCCAGGGAGAATTCAGCATCATCATTTGAAAGATGGAAAACATTAGACCAGAATGATCGCCAAGCTCTCTTCTAGCTCCTTTCATTTTCTGTAATTATTCATGTATCAATAAACAAGCTGTTGAAACTTCACAGTGACCAAAAATTCATAACCAATAAACCAAAAAGAAGGACACCTGCCTAAGCTCCGTGACAGGAGAGCCTGTTTCTGAGTGGAGGATGAAACCCCAATACGGGAGTGGCCTGGTCAACACCATCAGGGCAGTGACCATTACACCGTACCCCCTGCACTCAGCATTATTTCATTCAGCCAAAGGACCGTCCTTGGCTCAGTCAGAGAGGCTGTGGTCCAATAAATGACAGATTTTATGGAGGAGAGTAAAAAGACATTTCATCACACTTAAAAAGTGATAACTGTAACCTTAAAAATATATTTACCACCTCATGTGAATATATTCATTCTCCAGGTTACCTGCCGTGTTTAAGGATTCTGTGCAAGGAAACGGGACCCGCAGGAATAAATCTACTCTTGCAGACAGCTTCTATGTTCCATTCTGACACGGGGGACCGCGGACCTAGAAAACGCATCCTGTCATGTGTTGTTATAAACCTAACACCCATTCATAATCAATATCTTTTGCTGACATCTTTGAAATTTCAAACTTCCTAGGAGGTACCTAAGTGAAGAATATAAACCTTGACTGAAGGTCTAAGGCGCAGATATACCCATTGCTTCTATACGAACGGTGATGCCCCCACATGATGTAGAGGCAATGCTTAGGAGCGCTCAGGCCTCTTGAATGTTAACAGCATAATGCAAGCTCCATGTCTGCTGCTGTACCTCACCGCCCCAAGGCGGTTCAGTAAATCATCTCTGCCGAGAATGAAAAGAAGGAGCAAAACAATATAAACATGTTTGTGGTTTTGTTTTGTGTTGTTTGTTTTGTTCATCAAAGTTTAGGCAACAGAAATGAAGAAAAATGAAGCATTGCAGGCTCTCGGTTGCTTGCTATTGCAGGTCCTGGAATGGAATGCTGTTAATGACACCCACACCCTGCACGGCAGAAGGGAGAGGATAATCCTCCTTTTGAGAGGAAATGAAAATATGTAATTCAAGAGCATTAAGTATTCAGAGCAAATGTGAGGAATGCAGTTATGAATGAAAACCACTGGAGGGAAAAACCAGCTGGACCATCAAACAGGGTGACTGTTGGGGGGGGGGGGGGGCATGGACGATCCTCCAGAAGATGTATCCACCCAGAAGCTGTGACTGTGATCTTAACTCAAAAAAAGGCTATTTGGGAGGCAATGAAGGGTTTCGAGATGAGATCATGCTGGGTCAGGGTGGGACCGAAATCCAAGGAGAAGTGTCCTTAGAAGAAGCAGACAAAAGACTCCCAGAAGGTCTGATGAAAAGGAAGGCAGACTCGGAAAAAGAAAACAGAAAAAAGAAAGAAAGATGGGTGTATTTGGAAGCCGCAATAACTGAAGGTTTTCAAGACCTAAAGAAAGGAGCAAACAGGACTACACTTTAAACTGTAGTACATTTTATAAACTTCTTGAAAACTTAAACCCATAAGCAATGTTCAAAGATAAACAACAGCTCTGGCCAGTGTGCTCAATGGTTAGAGTGCTGGCCAGCGCACCTAAGGGTCTCGGGTTAGATTCCTGGTCAAGGTCAAATACTTGGTTGTAGGTTTGCTCCCAGCCCTGGGTCAGGGTTCATGCGGGAGGCAATCAGTGGATATGTCTCTTTCACATTGATGTTTTTCCCTCTCTCCCCTTTTCCCCATCCCTTCCCCTCTAAAAAGCAATAGGGGAAAAAAAGATAAACCACACACAGGTGTAACTACTATCAAAAATAAATGACTAATTTTTCAAATATATAAAGAGCTCTTTTTTAAAAAATCCCTAATAAATTAGCCATGACCATATGAAAGTAAAGGCCATGACCATATGAAAGTAAATATTAATAAATCATAATCATATGAAGGGACATGCAATCCCAATTATGAGAGAAATGTAAATTAAAATGAAAAAAGATACCATAAATCATTAAGGGTTGATAAAAATATGCTAACTTTTTTTTTCCCCCCAGAGGGAAACAGTCACTCATATTTTGCTATAAATCAGTAAAATCACGATGGAGAGTAAAACTATAAATGCATATATAATATCTGAACCAGTAATTCCTCTTTGGAAATATATCCTTAAGATATACTTGTACATTTGCAAGATACATTACTTTAAATGTCGTATAATTAGCCTACCTAATAAAAGGGTAATATGCAAATTGACCATTACTCCAACACAAAGATGGCTGCCCCTAGGTGGACACAAGATGGCCACCACAAGATGGCCAGTAGGGGAGGGCAATTGTGGGCAATCAGACCAGCAGGGGAGGGTAGTTGGAAGGGACCAGGCCTGTAGGGGAAGGCAGTTGGGGGGGATCAGGCCTGCAGTGGAGGGCAGTTGGAGGGGACCAGGCCTTCAGGGGAGGGAAGTGGGGGGTGATCAAACCATCAGAAAAGGGCAGTTGGGGGTGACTAGGCCAGCAGGGGAGGGCAGTTGGGGGCAATCAGGCTGGCAGGCAGGCGAGCGGTTGGAAGCCAGCAGTTCTGGATTGTGAGAGTGATGTCTGACTGCCCTCAAGGAGTCCCTGATTGGAGAGGGTGCAGGCTGGGCTGAGGGACACATACACAACCCCAGGCACAAATTTCGTGCACCGAGCCTCTAGTATATCTATATAAGAAAATTACTCGTTGTGCTTTGTTTGTAAAAGCCAATGACTGGATATTTGGATTGGTTCCTGTACCATGGGATAGGTGAAAGTGGTCCACAAAATGGTACCTCATGCAGATGGGGGGCTGCAGAACTAGGGAGAGGGAGCTCTTTGGGTATTCATACAGAAAAATCAATGACAAACTGAGGAAAGAAGGCATGCATTTGAATATTAAAAGTTTCCCTCCCTTGACACTTCTGATTTGCTCAAGGAATACAAACTGTAGTAATGCAATTTGATTCTGTGTATTAGATTCATCATACTGGTTAACACTTGTTACTGCAACATTGTCCTCAAGTACAAGGGAAATGGACAACAGAGCTAAGCAATGCTTTGAGTCACTAACCTATTGGGCATATGGCCTCCAAGCATGTCAAACTCGTGGCCAGCGAACATGGTTGGGGCCCTAAACCTTTAGAACCACTTCTGATACGCTAAAATGAGGAATGGTAACTCCTCAAAAGTAAATTTTTAGTGCTTTGCTTCATTACCCCAGGAATGAAAACTGGTTCCTCCACAAGTTCTTCAAAGTTCTAATCCAGAGGCAGCCAACACCAACATTCCACCTGGTCTCCCAATAGACCAGCGGTTCTCAACCTGTGGGTCGCGACCCCTTTGGGGGTCCATCGACCCCATCACAGGGGTCACCTAAGACCATCAGAAAACACAGATATTTACATTACGATTCACAACAGTAGCAAAATTACTGTTAGGAAGTAGCAACGAAAATAATTTTACCACAACATGGGGAACTGTATTAAAGGGTCGCGGTATTAGGAAGGTTGAGAACCACTGCAATAGACCATTGTCTCTAGGAATTGATTTTTGTATTTTTAAATGGTTAAAAGGAAATAACATATAATGTAATAAAGAGGTAATATGCAAATTGACCATCACACCCTTGCACAAGATAGCCGCCACAAGATGGGCAGCAAAGGAGGGCAGTTGTGGGTGATCAGGCCAGCAGTGGAGTACAGTTGTGGGCGATTAGGCCTGTAACGGGAGGGCAGCTGGGGTGAGCGGCCAGCAGGGGAAGGCAGTTGGGGGTGACCAGCAGCAGGGGAGGGCAGTTGGGAGCAATCTGGCCAGCAGGGGGAGCAGTTAGGCATTAACCAGGCTGGCAAGGGAGTGGTTAGGGGGTGATCAGGCTGGCAGGCAGGCGAGCAGTGGGGAGCGAGCAGTCCCGGATTGTGAGAGGGATGTCCCACAGGGATTGGGCCTAAACCGCCAGTCAGACATCCCCTGAGAGAGTCAAAGATTGGAGAGAGTGCAGGCTGGACTGAGGGACACTCCCCCTCCCCCACCCAGTGCATGAATTTCATGCACCGGGCCTCTAGTTAAAGAATAATATTCTGTGATACATGATCATTAGATGAAATTCAAATGTCCATGCTCCTGAAGTTTGGGTGGAACACAGCCATGCCCATGTACTGACGTTCCTGGAACTGACCCTTAGTCTGAGGCCCCTCCTGCCCCATCATTCTTCCTTCCCCCTTTCCTTCCGCAGGTTCCGGACCTGCATCCCAGTCCGAAGGCTTCCCACGCCCACCTCGACCTCACGTCTCTTTGTTTTCCAGGAACAATGACAATAGGGCACGTCTACCCACATCCTGGCATGTGCTCCCCAGAAGGTCCCAATGACAAGATGCCCACGGTATCTGTCATAATAAATGAATGACATAAAATGATGGGTGGATTTAAGTTTCTCTGTTTGGTCAAAGATCCCTCTCTAGCCCAGCCGGGGTGGCCCCGTGGTTGAGCATCAACCTAGGAACCAGGAGGTCATGGTTTGATTCCCAGTCCGGGTACATGCCTGGGTTAGGGGCTCAATCCCCAGTGGGGGACGTACAGGAGGCAGCCGATCAATGATTCTCTCTCATCACTGATGCTTCTCTCTCCCTCCCTCTCCTTTCCTCTCTGAAATTAAAAAAAAAAAATTTTTTTAAAAAAGATCCCTCTAGGGCAGTGGTTCTCAACCTTTCTGAAGCCGCCCTGCTAGCAGTTCTTGACCCACAGGTTGAGAACTGCTGCTGTAGAGCCCAAGACCATTGGAAAACACATATTTACAGTAAGATTCGCAACAGTAGCAAAATGACAGTTATGAAGTAGCAACGAAAATAATTTTATGGTTGGGGGTCACCACAACAGGAGGAACTGTATTAAAGGGTCTTGGCACTAGAACATTGAGAACCACTGCCCTAGGGAATTAATGATATAAAAATCTGTAATGCCCTGGCATTCACAGGAGCAGATGAAAAGCACAAATATCAGCCTCCTCTCACAGCCCCTTTCTTCCATCTGAGGCTCAAGAACATTTGGGGGGAAGGGTAGTCAAAAATTCTACCACAGTCTAATTTTCTTCTTTTAATACTGCAATAAAAGTATTCTAAGATACTTTATTCAGCATGATAACTCTCCGAAAACTAGGACCATCTTTTTTTTTTTTAAATATATTTTATTGATTTTTCACAGAAAGGAAGAGAGAGGGATAGAAAGTCAAAAACAGCGATGAGAGAGAGACATATATCAGCCACCTCTTGCACGCCCCCTACTGGGGATGTGCCCGCAACCAATGTACGTGCCCTTGACCGGAATCGAACCTGGGGCCTTTCAGTCCGCAGGCCGACACTCTATCCACTGAGCCAAACCGATTTCAGCAAAACTAGGACCCTCTTAACATCGACATCAAAAGAAAATTTCCAGCTCCTAGGAGAAAGAGCAAGTTACGAATTAAACCATGGCTGTCAATGTTGGCGCGTACACAAACTGTGGTTGAATTTTTAAGCTGGGATCCCTAATTATGGCTTAAAACGTATACATTAAGGTTTCATATGATGCATCCCTGAAATAAAAAGTTGTATAGTGGGAGACTGCATATTCTAATGCAAGCAGCACAGTGAAAGGCAGCAGAAAAGTTAAGCCTCTCAGAATGGACCACTCAGGAGAAGCTGGTGGCATTCCTTCACGTGCCAAGGACAGTGACCACTCAAGCAGCTCACCTCTCAGCTGCCAGTTAATGTATAAGGAAAACAGTTAAACCAGGGGTGCATGATTAGAATAAAATTGGGAAGAAAAAAAAAAAGTGTGACAAATTAACCGAGTAAAAAACACAAGCAACATCCTATCTACACAAATATCCAAATGATATCATCAAGACTAAAGATACAAAAGGAAAAAATGAAGTCAGGGTCACCTTTAGAAAAAGCTCAGTGGGTCAGGAAGTATGCATCACACTGCCAAATGACTGAAAACATATTTATCACACATTCATAAGCAAAAAAGCAACGGAGAAAGCAAAGGCATAAAAGTGAGTAACGACAAAATCTGTCCAGGGCTTCTTGCTTATTATTCTGATTCTTTTAACCTTTACCTAAGTTTAAAATTATTTTTAAATAAACACCGTGCTAAATGACACTATGCATGAAGGAGAATGGTCCGGTGACTCTGAAGAGCTCTAAATGAGAAGGCTGGGTGTCAGCTTAGGTACTGAAAAGCACTGGTATTCCATGGTGTGGGAAAAAGAAGTACAACCGAGACTGGTTTGGCTCAGTGGATAGAGCGTCGGCTTGCGGACTGGGGGGTCCCGGGTTCGATTCCGGTCGGGGGCATGTGTCCTGGTTTGCGGGCGCATCTCCACTGTGGGGCGTGCAGGAGGCGGCTGATCGATGTCTCTCTCTCATCGATGTTTCTGACTTTCTATCTCTCTCCCTTCCTCTCTGTAAGGAATCAATAAAATATATTTTTTTAAAAAAAGAAGTACACATTTTTAGAGAACCCAGCTCAGAAAGGACTCTCAGCTCCCTCAAGGAGAAGCTGTTTGGACACAGGCATCTGATCTTTGATGGAACCGTAGAATCGAAGAAATACCAGCCCAGTCTTTCTTCTCTGTGAGCTTCTTCATTGGGGACTGGTCTCCTGGACTCATCCTCCAAGTCTGATTCTGCTTCAGAGTTCTCAGCTGCAACCTATTGCTTTGAATTTTGGGAGAAATTCCCTGCGCCATTTTCCAGAGGACTATTTTCTTTCTTTCTTTTTTCAATATATATTTGTATTGATTTCAGAGAGTGAGAGAGAGAGAGAGAGAGAGAGAGAGAGAGAGAGAAACATCGATTGATAAGAGAGAATCATTGACCGACTGCCTCGTGCACGCCCCAAGCTGGGGATCAAGCCCACAATCTGCGCATATGCCGTCTGAGAATCGAACACTGACCTCCTGGTTCACTGGTGGATGCACAACCATTGAGCCACACCGGCTGGGCCAGACTACAATTTTCTGAGTCCTAAGCCGTTCCCACGTTCCTCCTGATCCCCTCTCCTGCACCAGCCAGAGTTTCCTAACATCACCACCTCACTACTCATGTCTCAGACCTCCTCTGCTCACACCCTCACCTTTATAAAGTGGCTCTTGCTTTACAAAGCTGTCCTATCAATCTGAGACTAGGAATGACAGTTTTCCTGTCCTAACTTTGCACAGATCATCCTGTTGACGTCCTCTCAAGTATCTGATGTCTCCCGGTTGCCTGCTCACACTTACAAAGCGGGGTCTGGATTCCTGGGAGTCCCTGAGAGCAGAGGGCTGCTCAATGATTAACAAGACAAGACATTCAGGGTAGGAAAAGGAGGTGGGACCAAAAGTGTCTTTATTTCCAGGTTCAGAAGTCACAGATGCTGGGAAAGTAGAGACACAAGAGAAACCTGGGGTCCCCTAGGACTTCTCCTTCTGGCTGCAGCACCCCACCAGTATCCCACCTGGGCAAGTCTCCCCGTTTGTTGAAAACTCAGCTGAAGGCTTTCTCACGGAGCCGTACCCTGCCACCAACCCTTAGAGGCAAACTCCCCAAAAGCGGAGTGAATGCAGCTGTGCTAGGCGGGCATATTCTGGGCAGGTCCAGCTCACCCACTTCTGCTGCCACTCCCTATAGATGCGACTCCTGGAGACCTTCCAGGATGCGGACAGGAAAATTCCTTTTTCTAGCTATCCCCGCTCTCATCTCTGCTGGCTGTAAGTCCCTGTGCTGGGTCATGTCGCCATCAATCTGATCCCATCTGTCTTATTTACGCTACGTGTCCTCAATGCTTCTGCACCACGGAACACCTTTCTCGTTTCCCAGTCCCGTTAGTTATGGGTCTGCTCATATTTTGTGTGTGTGGGGGGGAGTTTTCTATCATTTTCAACAGTTTTGGAAGAAAAGGAGGAAAAGGAAACCACCTTGGTTCCATGCATATCCACTTAGGGGGGGTGGAAGGGTCTTTTCCTAAAAGTGGAGGACTCTCTCTTCTTCCACCTCCTCTCTGGATGCTGAAGGACTAGCAGCAGGCATGGTTTCCCCCTCCTGCAGGTTGGCTGACATGTTCCTTTACACATTTTGCCAAAACCTCAGCTCCCTTTCACTTAACGGAATGATCACTGTTCATCACAAGCGCGCCTGTGAAATAGGACACTTCACATGTCAACGTGAGTTAAAGCCCCAGGTCCCCGTAAAGCAGTCAGGTTACCCCAAGCACGCCCACTCCTCAGTGCCACAGCCAAATCAGTTTCTGGTTTGGGATCCGTTTCCAGCCGCTGCTCTGTCCTAAGAATCAGTGAGCATGAGAGACAATGACAGAGGGTAGACTGCGGATTACAAAGGACCTGAATTTGAACTCGAGGATCTGGCTTCATGACTTTAGACCAGATCCTTACGCTCAGTCACTTAATGCCTCATCTCTAAGCCATCCTGGGCATCCTGGCATTTCTGAGAGGGAACACAGGGCTTCTGGGAAGGATGCATGTGGGGGAGCACTTAAAGCACACGCTGCAAAGTTGCAAGCAACAGGACAACATCACAACCAGAAAACCATAAAGCTGAGGCCCAGGCTTTTCCATTTCGCTGCATCTGCTGCTGACCAACCACGCAGGCCACTATGTCGCCTTCTGACAAACTACAGCATCTGCTCTCCCAAACAAAACTGTTCAATATACAGAGTGCGGCAAAAGTAGGTTTACAGTCGCTCCTATGGGAAATCATACGATAATTAATAGGGATGATACAAGAACAAACTGTTTCACATACTCACAATTGTAAGCCTACTTTGTCCTCCTTCTCTTCCTCCCTCCTGTTGTTTTTTTTTCTATAGATCTGGTGAATGGGGGGAAGAGGTCTGCATATCCGCCTGCCCGCTTGGAGCTGAATGCAATAATATTTCCACCTTCTCTCTTCGCAAGGTGAACAGTTATTTAAAATGAGACATCAAGTCAAAGGCACGGACAGCTAACATACTACTTGAGGGTCACGATATAGTTTATCATCAAACAGACACCTGAGACTAAGAGGCGGTACCATTAGTGTTTACATAAGACAACAGGTGTCAACCTGGGCCTGCAAACACCCTTATCTACTCAAAAGGTCATTAAATAACCTTTCCAGTCCCCAGGCATTTTTATTCAAGATCTGACGTTGTTTTAAGGTCTGTTTTTCTTGTAATTATTTCAGATTTTTTATGCAGTAGTTTTATAGGTAAAAAGAAAATAATCTGTTTTTCTGCTTTAGCACTAAACAATACATTTACATGTAATTGAAGAGCATTCGGGTGATAAAGAAAAACTTAGACAGCTTTCAAAACCGCCTCAAAATGAAAAGCCGTTTGTTAAATAACACATCTTCTTATCTTATAAGCAAATCAGCACTGTGAGAGCAGGGAGCCCATATTTCAAGGTGTGGCTACATCATAAATAACACCGGCTGCTTCATATTTATGAATACAATAAAAGCAAATTGATTTGGCATGTTAGATGAATGGAGAGCTTTCTACGGAGACCGCAGAGGTTCTTCTAGGATCTTTGATTTTTAAGCTGAAATTTCACAGCCACTCATAATAAGAGACTAGATCTGAGCACCTACTGTGTGCTGGCAGTGCCACTAAGGACACAAACCTCAAGAGCTCCCAGCACGCATGCTTGCAGTGCTACGTGCTATCAGAGGGATGCAGGACAGGTCCCAGAAGGACAGTATCAATGTTGCAGAAAAGCACAATGATCAGGGGAAATGTTTCTGAACTTTATTATTTTTTTTATTTTTTAAATATATTTTATTGATTTTTTACAGAGAGGAAGGTAGAAGGATAGAGAGTTAGAAACATCGATGAGAGAGAGAGACATCGATCAGCCGCCTCCTGCATGTCCCATATTGGGGATGTGCCCGCAACCAAGATACATGCCCTTGACCGGAATCGAAACTGGGACCCTCGAGTCCACAGGCCAATGCTCTATCCACTGAGCCAAACCGGTTTCGGCTGAACTTTATTTTATTTTATTTTTTTAAAGTAGAAATCCAAAAGGCATAAGATAAGAATTTTTTTTTCAAAGGACTGTATGAGTCTTCTATTGCTGAGTAATAAATTACCTTAACCTGCATGCTTTACATCAGCGCCTATTTCCTGGCCCCCAGCTCTGCAGGCCAGCAGGCCAGGCCCTGAGTGAGGGGGCCCTCTGTGGGGTGGAGCTGGCTGCAGAGAACCTGGTCCCCAAGAAGAGGATGCTCCTAAGCTAATGGACGGGGTTGGGAGGTGCGGGGGGAGAGGAAGGGGCCTGAGATGGGAATAAATGCACCCCCTATGCAGCATGCTGGGCAGTCTCACTTGATTCGGAGCAGTGAAAAGTGGGTCCCCATCATTTTAATTTGCATTTTCCATGGTGAATTGCTGTCCCCTTCCTGGGACGGTCTGGAACCGTCCTTTGACCATTACAACACATTGGCTGTAAGAATGGACTCTGGAGTCAGACCGGCTGGGGTCAAATGCTGGGTGCAGGTTGCTGCCTGGTGACCTCCGGGAATCCAGGAGCTTCTACGGCCTCCTCCCTCGGGCACAGGAGTATCACACTAATGATGACCTCATCAGGGAAATATGAGAATTGAGTGCCACAAGACTTTAAGCACTCCGTCAGGATCTGACACACTCAGCAAACATTACCTGGCCCACATTCCGAATGGATCACCTGTCTTTTTCGACTTATGTGTGGGAATTGAATGTGGAAACCAGCCTTTGATGCCAATACAATCTCCCAGGGATTTAATATATGGGAACCAGCATTTGATTGTTTTGAAATGGGGAGAGCTTCCTGCTAACTAAGTATAGAGTTTAAATAATTCGACTGGTAAGAAGCCTCTTGAGATTATAGTGGTACCTCGAGATACGAGTGCCCTAACATATGAGATTTTTGAGATACGAGCCGTTGAGCGAGCGATTTTTGCTTTGAAATACGAGCAGCATTTGAGATAGGAGTCATCGCGAGGATCGGCCGGCTGCACACGACCCACCAGTTTACCACGACTCGAGCGTCTCATAGTTTCCCACGCCTCGAGGTTACGGAACGAATTAAACTCGTATCTCGAGGTACCACTGTATTTGTAAATTTCAGTGGCTGAGTCACTGGTTTAAAGTAGCTGTTGAAACTCTCAAATAGTGAACAACCTTGATATGTACCAAAATTTAGCCCTGTGATCCTACGATTATAAAACCAAAGGAATGATTAATCTAGTCGTTTACAGAGTTCTGGCCTCCCAGGCCCCTGGCCAACAATGGCCCGGTGCCACCACCTTCTGGCCCCACCGAATCAGCAGACCCTGTCATTTCCCTGATAAGCTCCCTCTCCTTCCTGACAGCCGCTCCTGACTCACGGGTGCAGATGGGTGCAGACCTCCGAGAAACCTACTTGCCACGCTGGTGGTTCTACTACAGAGGTGACATCGTAGCAAACTCTGACCCCACCTGTAACTTTCACAACCCATGGCGGGGTCATGGCCAGGAACTGGCCGGTTCGCCCAGATCGGGGCTTCACCACAAGGAACAAGAACAGCCTGTAAGTATTGGAATCGAGAGTCTAGGTCAGTGGTCGGCAAACTCATTCGTCAACAGAGCGGCAAACCGAGGATGTGGCTCACGAGCGGCAGTTTGCCGACCACTGACCCGGAGGGAGGGAGTTGGGAGTAAAGGGTCAACAGGAAACCGCTGTGACAGAATTAGCCAGGAGGCTGGTGCTGGAGGAAACTTGTAAGGGGCGGGAAGCGAAAAGCACCGTGTGATACAGAATCTGCAGGATGTCTATAAAGCCTGGAAATAAAAGGAAACATTTGTGCAAGCGTGTGCGTGGTGTGTGTGTGTGTGTGTGTGTAATGTCATGTAAGGGTCTCTTTACCAGGCTAACAGTATGTCCGTTTCCAAACACTGTGGACACACTACCCATGATGTTGGTATCAGCAATCCTGATAGGCAGGCTGGCTGACTCAGTGGGCTGGGGTTCACACATCTATATTCCTGTGAAGAATGTGTCCTGGCCGAGACCGGTTTGGCTCAATGGATAGAGCGTCGGCCTGCGGACTGAAAGGTCCCAGGTTCGACTCTGGTCGGGGGCATGTACCTTGCTTGCGGGCACAACTCCAGTAGGGGGCTTGCAGGAGGCGGCTGATCGATGTCTCTATCTCATCGATGTTTCTGACTTTCTATCCCTCTCCCTTCCTCTCTGTAAAAAATCAATAAAATATAATAAAAAAAATAATGTGTCCTGAAAACCTATATGCCTGGAGAAGAAATAAGGACATGCAGAGAGACAACCACAGGTGCTAAAACAGCTCCTCGAGTGTCTAGTTCTTAAAGACGGGAATTCAGGGACATCAACAACAAAAAACAAAGAATTAAAAAAAAATGGAGTGGACAGGAGATCACAAGGCCCCCTGTGTGTCTTGCCCTGGGGACGGAGGGCAGGCTGCAGAGGTGAGTGGGGGCAGTCCGGGCTTTGGGTGGTGAGAAAAGGCAAGAGGCTCAGGCAGGAGCCTAGCAACCCAGGAGCTTAGGAATACACAGACCCCCACCAGCCTCTGAACCCCAAGAAAGTAGCCCCTGCCTTCACTGACCACTCTAAAGTGTACAATGAATGAGTTCTAATAACACGACCTGAGCTTCATTCAGCGTGCCTGTAAACCACGGGATTTCAGGAACACCTCGGTCATCTGAGCGGGTTTGGGCTGCTTTTGTGGGCTATGTGAAATCACAGACGTTCAGCCAAGAGACCTTAGAGTCCGTCTAATTTAAAATCTCGCGTCAGTCCTAACCGGTTTGGCTCAGTGGATAGAGCGTCGGCCTGCGGACTGAAGGGTCCCAGGTTCGATTCCGGTCAAGGGCATGTGCCTTGGTTGCGGGCGCATCCCCAGTAGGGAGCGTGCAGGAGGCAGCTGATCCATGTCTCCCTCTCATCGATGTTTCTAACTCTCTATCCCTCTCCTTTTCTCTCTGTAAAAAATCAATAAAATATATATTTTTTTAAATCTTGCATCACTATCGGGAAAGGGAGGGTGAGAGTGATGAGAAGTCGCTGAGGGTCCCAATTCCTCTGTCCAGCAGAGCCCAGGGGAGGCCTGTATCTGTCCCCTCTCCTCGCTGTTTCCTCTGTGTCCTCCCTCTGGTCGCCTTTATCCAGTAAGGGGCTAGGGCACCGGTTCTCTGCTCACCCGGCAGTTCTCTGCTCACCCGGCAGGAAGCGGGCCTGTAGAAGTGAACTCCCCCCTCGAAAGAGAGTTGGGGTTCCTTTCCCTTCAGATGAAGACCTACCAAGAACGCCACTACCCTCCCGATGATGTGGTGACTGCTTTCATCTTCACATGCCAGCGAGGTGTGAGAATGCGTCATTCATTATTCGAGGATAACATTTTCCATCTCAGAAATACAGGTAAGAGAAGGGCCGATGATTTAATCACCTATAATACTACATTGCAGACTTCAGGATGACCGCCCGCCTGAGGTCCCTCCCATAACCACCTGACAACAGTAAAAAGGGATGTTAACATTCTTTCCTTCAGCCCTTAGTTCCTGGGACATCCAATGTGCGAGGTGGAAATCCTGTTACTCTGTTTGCCCACCAGCCAGCCACCCTGAAAGAAGAGGTTCAGTCTAAACAAACAAACCCCCGTATCTTTTGTTTTCAAGAGGCTCAACCCAACCCCACTGCTACAGTGGGCAATGAGGCTGCCTGTGGCTTTTATGGAGAGAAAACAGCCCAGAATTACAGGCCAAAGGGTCACAATGCCAGGCCAGAGGCCTTCAAAGCGCGTAAGTAAACGAGGAGGGGCAATTTACCTGCTCACACTCAGTGGGCACACCTATGACAGGGGGCGGTACCAACCTCATTAAGTCGTTTTAAGTTGGGATGCTGTACTTGGCACAGTACCCGGCACATGATACGTATCTGAATGCCGGCTGTTATTAAGAGCATTTAAACCAGTAAAGGCCACTAACATCCAAAGTTCTGAAGGCCAGAGAGTTTTATAAACACCTAAGGTTTCTCTCCTCCTGGGAGTTCAAAATACTTATTTGACCATTTTAGGAAAAAATCAAACTAACATCTGAAAGACATATTTTTTAACTGGGTAGCTCAATCATGGTGCCTTTTAAGTATATTTTTTATTGATTTCAGAGAAAGAGAGGAAGGGAGAGGGCGAGAGAGATAGAAACATCAATGATAAGAGAGAATCATTGACTGGCTGCCTCCTGCATGTCCCCCACTGGGGATTGAGCCTGCAACCCAGGCATGTGCCTTGATCAGAATTAACCCAAACCCAGGATCCTTCAGTCCACAAGCTGACACTATCCACTGAGCCAAACTGGTGAGGGCTCAATCATGGTGCCTTTAAGGTTACCTCAAAACTAGAAACAGCAGGTCTGTCGAATTCATTTCCTCAGAAAGCTAGGAAGTGTTTTCTAAAATATTCTCTTGAAAGAAAACAACGAGAAGAAGACCACGATCTTTAGTTTCTCTTCACCTTCCTGCAGCACCCCAACCGAAAAATAAATGCACCGCTGGAATAGAGACTCAGCTGGAATAAAATACAACCACAGACTTCCTTAGACTAGCTGCACATCCATGAAATTAAAAAGGAACGAGGGAGGACATGAGTGGAGCAGGTTAAGGTTGCCTCTCCGAAATCCTTTCCCAGGCACCCAGGGGCCTATTAGCTGGTGATAAAGACCTAGGGCTGCCCACACTTTCCTTCCCTTAAACAGCTGCCACCATCTACTCACAGGAAGACAGTGCAGAGGTCTCCACAGCCACCCTCCACCAGCTGCAGGCAGAGACGCAGAACCATTGCCACTTACAGGGTTTTATAATCGCTAAAGTGGGAAAAGAGGGACGCTCTAACACAAGGACTTGATGATGTTACAAAGGTTAACGCTGGAAGCTAAAGAGCAAAATAAAGAACAAACACACAGAAACAGATTCAGATACAGAGAACACAACTGATCGTTGCCAGAGGGGGTGAGGGGGTGGGAAATGGGTGAAAAGGTGAAGGGATTAAGAAGCACAGATGGGCAGTTACAAAATAGTCCCAGGTATGTAAAGTACAGTCAATACTACCGTAATCATTATGTGGGGGGCCAGGTGGGTACTGCACTTATCGGGGAGCTCCCTTTGTAAATTATGTAAAACTCTAACCACTACGCTGTCCACCTGAGGCTAGAAGAAAATAATACTGAATGCCAACTGTCATTGAAAAATAAAATAAAATGCAAATAGCTATTTAAAAATAAAAAATAAATAAAAGAGGAGAAAGTCTGACCAGGATGTTAGAGTCACGGATAGTCCCAGTCTGTCTGTGCCTGCTAACTTCTAACAAGCTGAGTAAACTGGTGGACTCGGTTTCCAACTTTATTCCCGAGAGAAGACACCAATACTTCTTTCTTCTTCTCAGCCAGGAGCCCTGAAAAATCCAGCCCTAGTCTATCTGCTAACTAGGGCTCTTCAAGCTGGCAATCTCTGTTTCTCTAGGGCTCAGACTGGTGACATCTATTCCCAAGAACCTCCCCTCAACAGGCAGGCCAACGTAGAAACCGGTTTGGCTCAGTAGATAGAGCGTTGGCCTGTGGACTGAGAGGTCCCAGGTTCGATTCTGGTCAGAGGCATGTGTCTCGGTTGCGGGCACATCCCCAGTGGGGGGCATGCAGGAGGCGGCTGATGGATGTCTCTCTCTCATCGATGTTTCTCACTCTCTATCCCTCTCCCTTCCTCTCTGTAAAAAAATCAATAAAATATATTTAAAAAAAAAAAGGCAGGACCTCCCTTGGGGGTACTGCACACCCCAGGTTTCTTCTTCTGGCAGGGGAACGCTGTGGGAGAGCCAGCTACATCCTCGTAAGTGCGTCTGAACCCAAACAACTTAAAGCGGCCGGAATTCAGTCATTAGTGAGTGTGGCAGCAGATGCTGACCAGGGAGCTGGGACCAGAAGCAGACGCAGGCACCGGTGAATGGAAGATGCTTGAATCTAGGCAGACCCTGGGCAGCACTGAGCTAAAAGTAGAATGAGAGGTCAGAACATGGAACCGATGGATTCAAACTACTTCCTAAGAAGTTTACTTCTAAAGGGAGGAGGGTATTGGACAGGAAAAACAGGGTCAGGTAGGCCGAGGACAAACACCACAAACTTGGGGAACTGTTGACCATGTAGAAAAGATACGTGGTCATTTCTCAAAACGTAGGAGGAAATTGGAACAGGAAAAAGGGAAAAATAAATGAATGTGGGTAAGAGACCAACATTTTTCACTACCAAACGGAGAGTGGGAGTTTAGGCCTGGGCCTGGTAGGCTGAGCATGCTGCTTTAAAGACACACGGCTTACCCAGGAGAGGTGGATGCATGAGGCATCCCATGTTAAGAATCATGCAAGAGTCTTCCCCTTGGGGAAAAGAATAATAATAAAGCGGGGAAAATGGGGCTTCTTTACACAAGGACTTCCCGAGTGTTTCTGTGGTTTAGGCTGAGGGCACAGAGAAAAATACCTCTAAGACCTCACAATCTTGTGAGCAGATAACTTCCAACAGTATGACAGCTGTGGTAACACCAGCGAACTTGAGGTAGGAGGGGGGTCACAAGGAATGAGGAGTTAGCCCAGCACTGGAGTCTTGGGCATAAAGGGAGAGTTTTAAGTGCTTGACTTAAAATAAAATAAAAATGCAAAGAAGGAGAAGGAGAAGGAGGAGGAAGAGGAGGAGGAGGAGGAGGAGGAGGAGGAGGAGGAGGAAAAAGAAGAAGGAAAGGAAGGAGAAGGAGGAGGAGGGAGGAGAAGGAGGAGGAGGAAGGAAGAGGAGAAGGAAGGAGGAGGAAGGAGGAGGAGGAGGAAGGAGGAGGAAGAGGAGTAAGAAGAGAAGGAAGAAGAGGAGGAAGAGAAGGAGGAAGAAGGGGAGGAAGAAGGGGAGGAGGAGGAAGAAGAGAAGGAAGAAGAGGAGGAGGAAGAGGAGGAGGAAGAAGGG
>JAAGEH010002528.1:4758977-4771473 GCA_011751065.1 Lasiurus cinereus
AAGAAGAGAAGGAAGAAGAGGAGGAGGAAGAGGAGGAGGAAGAAGGGAAGGAAGAAGGGGAGGAGGAGGAGGAGGAGGAGGAGGAGGAGGAAAAGGAGGAGGAGGAGGAGGAGAAGAAGAAGAAGAAGAGGAGGAGGAGGAGGAAAAGGAGGAGGAGGAGGAGGAGGAAGAAGAGGAAGAAGAGGAAGAAGAGGAAGAGGAAGAAGAAGAGAAAGTCTGACCAGGATGTTAGAGGAGTCAGGGATAATCCAGTCTGTGCCCGCTAGCTTCTAACAAGCTGAGTAAACTGGTGGACTCGGTTTCCAACTTTATTCCTGAGGGAAGACACCAATACTACTTTGTTTACAGCAAACCACACACAAAAGGCAGGTTCAGAAGAAGATTAATCTAACAGAAAGCACATCCATCGCAAACACGGTCCTGGAGACGCACACACACCAGTCAGTGTCTTGTTGGCTCTTTCGTGAGAAAAGAGTTGGTAGGAATTGCACAATAAAAAACAAAGACTGCTTTTAGGTCTTATCTGGATGGGAAATGGATCAATTTAATTAGGTTCACACAGGCCTAAAGAGAGACACGTTGAACAATTGCATTTAAAACGTCTGCGTTACTGTTACACCTCGAAGGCCACTCTGAGAAGGGTTTCGACCAAAGTGTCATCCAATGCAATGTACAACCTGCTTCCCATCTGGTCACAGCATGAGGCGGTGGAAGAGAGCCTGTGAGATGCCATCGTGATCCCAGGTGCTATGGCTGCAAAACCAAGACTCTGACCTCAACAGAACCGACATTCTAGGTGAACCTTGTTTTCTATTTCAGACAAGTTTCCATATAGGGAGTGATTTTAATCCACAATTTAATTCACCTGCCATGCATTATGCCCTGGACTTAGGGGATAAGGGGTAAGGGGGGCATTGGAGAGCTTAAGAGTACCCCAGGGATCCTCTCCTCCCCAAGCCCCTGGAAAGATCTGGCTTATTCCTCACCTTAGTCTGCAGATACAATTCCTGAATAGGTGGTAGCATCACCTACAAAGTCTAACTACCAACGTGCTAAAGGGATTAATGACAATCCTAAATCACGGATGGTGCAGGTGATGGACAGTTCAGCCTTCTTTGTATGGAATATATAAGTGTAATTCCACTGTCCTGCTCCTCTCCCTGTCATAGTGATTATTCAGGAACAAAAGATTTCAAATGCAAGCAACTATTCAAATCTATATATATAAAAGGCTAATATGCTAAGTGTCCTAGCATCCAACCGGTCGCTATGATGCACAATGACCACCAGTGGCAGACGGAAAACACAGGAGCTGCCGAGCTGCAGTGACATGGCAGCGGTGGTTCTTGGGGGATGCACCCCAAAACCAGAGAGGATGGGACCAATTCCTTGCAAGACCGTGCGATTCCAACTTTGGCAGTGGGTCATATTGTTTCTGGGTCACTATCAGCCCCGAATATGGTTAACTGCACACTTGCATTTGCATCCCATACCCAGTATGCCAGCAACTTTGCAGAGTGCCCTTGCACACTCTGGAACCCCATGGGGGACATCAGAGAGCTGGTTTTGACCTGATCCCTTTAGGTCAGGCCAAGGAACCCCTCCTGCCGAAGAGACCATGCTCACTCCACAGATGCCAGGGAGGGACAGAGGGAGTGTGGCTCCCGGGTATGTCCAGCCCTTCTCGCCCAGTCCCATCCCCTGGCCCACCTTCTAATTAATTTCCTTTCACTGCGCATGAATCCGTGCACTGGGTCACTAGTATTATGTAATTTGCACTTAAGAAGGGACTATGGGAGAAAGAAAAAAGGGCAAAAGATGGCTGTTTGGGGTTTTATTTAAGCTAAGAACCATGAATGTCGGTCCTCTGAACTGGTAAAGAGCTCAAAGCAACTAGCAAATGCCTGGTGAGCCGATTCAGGCCCACAGCCTAGCAATACCGTGTTGTGCCCTGACAGAGGAAATGCCTGTGTGATCTGCCCAGCATGCCTGCCTACCTTCAAGTCAAGAACATGACAAGGATGCCCACAGGCCCGCCGCCTCAGTCCCACTAACGCAGCAATAAGACAGTGAAAGAAAGACCCTATTCCATAATGACTTGTCTCTAAACATCTCCAGTGTCATCTGGGGGAGGGGAGCTACAAGTGTCATCTGGGGGGAGGGGAGCTATTAGAAAGGAAGTTTACAGAGAAGGTTGCCAACACAGAAAGGACCTCCCTGCAGACACATCAAATACACTCATCTCTTACTTACAGTCCGAACGCAAATTAAAACAAGCTCCTTTTTACTTACAAAACTCTTTCAGACTAAAAAGAAAAGAAAACCTTCCAGATCAAGTCCATCCTTGAAAAACGAGGCCTCTCATAGTTTCTCTATACTGTTTCATTATTTTCTATTAATGATTTTCTTTTTTTTTGCCCCAGAAATGCGTCTCTATTTTAAATCAAAATTAGAGAGGCAAGCTATACGAAGGGTGGGTAGGCCACATGTTTAGGTGCCAGGTGCCTGCTCCCCAAGTTAGCAGGCCCTCAGAGGCCGGTTTGGACCAATGCTGGCTGCTGGCTCACTCTCCCAGTTAACTCGCTCAGCATCACAACATATCTTTCAGCCCTCGCTGTCCTTAACCCTGGGAGCTGTTATCAAATCCAGCTTCCGCACATCACTCTGGCTACACAGAGTCATGTTCTTGTTGCCTCTGCAGGCCTGGTGTGAACGCTCTAGCTCTCTGTCCTCAAAATGGCTCTGGACTTGGATCCTTCTCTGCGGCACTTGGCCCAGGGCCCTCTGTCCCAGGCGAGGCCGCTGCCCCCGATTTGTTCCTCTGCTCTTTCTCCCTTCTTGTGTGGCAGCTGGTGACCCCTGGTGACCCTGGTCAACCCTCCAGGTCGCTGGGCTACTAACCAAAAGCTTCTCCACTCAGGTGACATGGGAATCACCTGCAAGAACTCTGAGAAAACACCAACCTCCAGGCCCCATCCTTAATAAAATCAGAGCATGGGGTCCATGATGCAGGCATCTGAGCTCTTCATGCGCCCAGATGAGGGTTCAAGGCTGTAAACCTCCACGGCAAAGTCACCACCCAGGTTACAGGCAAGTGGACAGAACTGCTCCCCTCCCCGCTGGGGCTGGGGGGCAGGGCCTGGGGCAGTGGGACTGGCCGTGGTGCATCCTTCACACAAACCCCATTATTGTCGGCATGAAAAGTCTCGGGAAGAACTGCCCTAAGTATTGGAAGTGACTGCGAGCTACAGGAAGTCTGAGACAGACAAGGCCGGGGCGAGGTTGGTTTGGTTTGTTCTGCTTTAAAAGTATGGGGGTGACAATGGTTAATAAAACCAAACAGGGTGCGATTCTGTAATGCATCCTCTCTCCATTGGTTGTGTGTTCCCTGCCCAAAGCCAAGTCTCCTCCCATCACCATTACCCCCTCTTCTTTTTCCACCCCCCCCCCCTCTTTCCCTCGGTCATCACCATCCTGGTGTCTGTGTCCAGGAGTTGCTTGTGTGTTGCTTAATCCCTTCACCTTTTTCACCCGGTCGGTGTGTGCCTGCCACAGGAACAGCAGGGGAAAGCAATGATGGTCACTGAACTAAAAGGTCTATCCGTCCTGCTGAAACCGGTTTGGCTCAGTGGATAGAGTGACAGTCTGCAGACTGAAAGGTCCCAGGTTCGATTCTAGTCAAGGGCATGTACCTTGGTTGTGGGCACATCCCCAGTAGGGGGCGTGCAGGAGGCAGCTGATTGATGTCTCTCTCTCATTACTGTTTCTAGCTTTCTATGCTTCTCCCTTCCTCTCTGTGAAAGATCAATAAAATATATTTAAAAAAAATAAAAGGTCTATCTGTCCCTTTAGCAACGTTGGTCCTAAACCAGTCTGGAGAATTCCCCCTGAGAAATCCAGCGTCTTCCATAATTTCTAGAAACCCGCCAATCCCTGGCCTATCTCCTGCTGCCTTAGCAGAGGGCCCGTGGAGGGAGACGCAGTCAAACCTCATCAAACAGAGCTGGATATTCAAGCCCAACTGGAGAGAGGCCCCACAGATATTGTATCGCTAGAAGGCAAAAGGCAGCGTTCCAGAAAGAGATACTTAGCATGCAAGACTAGGAAAAAACTGGTCTAATGAGCAACCTCCCTCCTCCCCACCCGCCCCACCCCCCAAAAAGTCCCTCCCAGAGAAGAGAAGTCACACAAGCTCACCTGTGTCTCCAGCAGGCTGAGTAGGTGATGCGTGACTCGTTGGAGGATGACTGCAAAAGCCAGCAGCTTCAAAATCTCCAACGCAAATGCGCAAGCATGTCAGCGGAGAAGAGTAAATACGGGAAGTACATGCTGGCCTTTGGACAGCCCCTGCTGTGGGAGGAAGGCAGCCCCTGGCCGGGTGGGTCAGTGGGTGGGAGTGTCGTCCTGTACACCAAGAGGACGCGGGTTGAATCCCCCGTTGGAACACATGTGGGAGGCAGCCGATCAGTGTTTCTCTCTCTCTCTCTCCCCTTCCCTCTCTTTCTCTCTCCCTTCCCCTCTGTCTAAAACCAGTAAGTATATCCCTGGGTGAGGATTCAAAACAAAAAGTGGCCAAGGCAGACAGGTGCCTCTGCTGAGGCGCCTGCTACAGCTTTGCCCACCCCACGCCAGCATGCAGGTGATTGCCTTACTAGACAGACATGCAAAATCTCTAAAAGGTTTCTTCTTTTTTTTTGGGGGGGGGGGGAAGGGGAGAGAAGCTTGGGAGATAGACTGCTTACTTTCTGTAAAACTCCCTCTTTAGACGAAAATTGGCTGCATTAGAACATCAATGCAAGCTAAACCATACATAATGCATTCAAATACTATTGAGTTTTAAAGCAGTCAGGCAACAATGAAAAATTCATTGAACAGTTTTGCACCTATAGCTTCCTAATCTTTGCAAAAGTCAAGCTGATAAGGTGCTAAAATGTAAAGAACTCTGTATCCTCGTTTTTATCTGTGTTGAGAAAAATGTTCACCCAACAATGAACTAGTGATGTCCTCTGGATTTTAGGATTCCTCCATAGGAAGACAGTCAACACGGAAAACTACTGCCTTTAGGGACCTAGTTGAAGGAGGTGGGGGAGGGGAAGTCACCTTACCCTCTGTCATTTTCCGAGCTAATTTGAAGAGCTTTTTACTTTTGTTGGGTTTTTTGTTTGTTTGTTTTTAAAGCATCTTTATAGACTCCCGGGAATAGAAGCTGTAACTTGACTGGGGCAACAATTTACCAACGTTCCTGCGTTCATTTGTTGCTAGCATTTTGACTTCTGGGTTACTGCCAAACCCACCAACTTCTTGCATACATGCCCGATGTTGGAGGACAGTAAGCAGGCAAGAAGCAACAGGATTCCAAGATGGGGCCATGGAAAACTTTCTCATCATATTGGAAAAACTTGGGACTTGCGTTCATCCACCAATGCCTACGTCTGCCCCAAATGCTACAGTATTTCTGAACAACTTGCCCACATACTATTGTATCTGTGTGCTCACCGCACACGTAAGATCATGGAGGTCATATAACTGTCAATAGAGGTGATATACTTGTTCTTGAATTAAAGATCCCACAGCTATGAAATGCTGACCTAAACTAACTAAATAAATGTTCTCATTTGCCATAATGGGGTAGAAATTTGAATCTGCATCCCTCTTTATTCCATTACTCGTCCTGATCTTTCACCACATAGCTGTACCTTTGATAGCCTTACTCTTATCAATACACATAAATTTCATTCCCATACCTACTGCAGGCACCTGCTAAGACAGGCCTCAATTCCTTCCTTCCAGGGTAGCGGTTCTCAACCTGTGGGTCGCGACCCCTTTGGGGGTCAAACGACCCTTTCACAGGGGTCGCCGAAGACCATCGGAAAATGCAGATATTTACATCATGATGCATAACAGTAGCAAAATTTCATGGTTGGGGGTCACCACCACATGAGGAACTGTATGCAAGGGTCGCGGCCTTAGGAAGGTTGAGAACCACTGTTCCAGGGGATGGGTGTCATGAGACTAACGTCAGCATCACATACTGTGACACAAGAGCACAGATAATAAGCCGAGCTGGGTTCGGGTTCAGAGAAGGCAGGACAGACGGCGGAGTCACAGCAACTGAGGTGGGTTGTGAAGGACCAGAATTTACAGGATCAGGGGACTCCAGGCAAGAATGACGGACACAGCCAAGACGCACGAGACACCAAGTACAAGCTCTGCTCAGGGACAACTGCAGGCACATTCTGGTAAGCAGAGAGCTGGTGGAGAAGCCTGATCCTTGGAGGAAGGCATCATGGCTTCTTACCCTCGAGCACCTAGCACTCAGCACTGTGCCTGCAACACAACAGCGCCTCAGTGGATGTGCAGGAAGGATGTTTGTGCCGAGTGTCTGGAAATAAGGCTACCGAGATTTGTAAGACCTTGAGACCTTGAACTCAAAGAGAAACCTTAACCTTGACCATGAGAATTCAGGCCCCAGAAGCCTGCTGGGCTATTCATGACACTCACCTTGCTCCTCTCTTCCTCTGTGACACTCACCTGGCAAAGCAGCAGCCCAGCTGGTCCCAACTATGAGCATCTCTAGGCTGCCCGGAGCTGCAGAGAAATGCCCACGTGGCCACCGCCGTCTGAATCTGACCACCAGGCAACAATGGACACGACACCACCTGTTGCCACTTCTGCGACCCCAGGATGCTCCCTGTCCCACTGCCAAAGGGACCGCCTCCCTGCTCTTTCCCAGCTGCTCACCCATCCTGCCTCACCAGCCCGGGCGCCTCTGAGACAGTAACGGCAACTGGCAGGGTCTTCACCAGCCTGCCCTCCCACTGCCCGCCCCCTGCCCGTCTCCATGATGACCGCCTTCCCCGTCATGTGCCGCCACCCAGAGCCAAACCCTCGACTGCGTGCCAGCTCCCACCATCTCCCCTCCCACCAGCCACTGCTCCCTCACTGAACCACTGCCACCCTCTCAGGTGTGTGCCCACACACATGCCTTCCTAAGGAACCCCCCTGCACCCCAAACTCCATCCTCCTCCTGTTCTCTCTTCAGGCCAACCACCTGCCTTCTATGGCCGCTGGGCCATGGATCTGGGGCAGCGAACTCCAAACTCTCAGCCTCAGTGGTGGGCGCCTTGTTCTTACTGTTCTTGATCTCCCAGCATCTCTCAGCTGGGGCGCCCCTTCCTCTCTTCAAGCCTGAATTTCTCTCCGGGGTGCTCCCCACCCCCACTGCTTCTGGGGGGCCACCCCCTCCTGCCCGCTGCACACTCATCCCTAAGTGACCCGCCCAGACCCAGCTTTTAAATGCCAGGGATGACCAACAGTTCCGGAAACCCTCCTTCCACTTTAGAAGGGCCAGTCACCCCGCCTTTCTGGGGGAGAGTCTCTCCCCACAGGTCAAGCCCATAGTTCCTTCTCCCCAGGTCATGCTCCAGTCCCAACTTCAGAAAAATAAAAGCTCTTCCCGCGCCTCCACAGCCCCCCCCGTCTCTCCCCTTCTCAGGCAGCACCACGGGATTTATGGCTTAACGACAGACCATCTGTAATTGTTCCCTAAATGCCTTGTTCTTCCCTGCAAACCCGTGCTCCCCACCTGGGCTGCGGTTCCAAACCACACAGGCATTCCTTCTGTGGGCCTGGCACCCAGGACACACCAGCGACGCCTGACGATCCGTGTTTTTGATAGAAAACAAACATTTGATAAAATCAACAGCAAAACTCACGCAACTGTTCTAGTCTGTTAAAAAAAAAAAAAAAACCTGGACTTTGTGCCTGAGTTAGCTGACAGGTCATCAATCATTTCGGCGAGATCCTCTGTCCACCATCACCAAGCAGCATCCTGAGGAAGAACTTCCCACTGGAAAGGCAAGCGCTAAAGGCATACAGCTTCCTGTCACTGAAAGTTCTCAGAATGTTTAAAACTGAAAACAGCCGAGACCGGTTTGGCTCAGTGGATAGAGCATCGGCCTGCGGACTGAAAGGTCCCAGGTTCGATTCCGGTCAGGGGCATGTACCTTGCTTGCGGGCACATCTCCAGTGTGGGGCGTGCAGGAGGCGGCTGATTGATGTCTCTCTCTCATCCATGTTTCTGACTTTCAAATACTCTCCCTTCCTCTCTGTCAATTAAATATATATACAAAACAAACAAACAAACAAAAAAACACCCTGAAAACAACTGGGCAGCATTTGACATCAAACGTGGGCATGTAAAGGTTTTTACAGCACTCTTCACAAAAACGCACCGTGCCCTGTGGTTCCGTCTTTATTCAATGTGTGCGCAAAAAATAATGAATGCGATGTAATCCTTTAATCCAAAAGGCTACAGGAGATACAGACAGCAAGTGCGGTCATGCCAAGAATTTCTGCTAGAACTCTCTGCGAACGTGGCTCTGGGAGTGAGCGCTGTTCACGAAGACGGCTGAAAAGACTGCACTGCAGGCTACGTGTAAGTCCAGTTCCTCCACTCTGTGGAAACAGTCTTAGTTTTTTTTTCATTATGAACGTAAATGAATTCTACCTTCTCCTTGCCATCCTCTCCATTCCCATCCATTTTCCACTGGGCACAGCTGGCCACCACGAAGAGACTGATCAGAGGGCCAACCAGAGCCAACCTGTTCTCTCACTGGCCCCGCTGACCAGTGGGCAGTGGACACTTGCCACTGACATTCCAGCAACATCAAAGGCACAGCATCCATGGCATCACGAGCCACACTGCTCTCTCCAAGCAGGTGGGCATGCCCGGGTCCCCAGCCTCCCATGCCCTCATGTCCTCCCCTCGCCATTCCCTCTATAATTATCTTTCTCATCTTCCTCACAGTGGATCAGGATCCTCAGATCCTCCATCCCATCCCACAAGGAGGCCTGGGCTGCCCTGCGCTGCTCTGGAATTTCTTTTGCTACATGTGCACCCCAATAGTTGAACATTTACCGCATGTTCTGAGCCTTCTTCGTGCGTCTTTCTCCCCACATCCCTCCCCAAGCTCCTGGTGAAGAAAGACTATGTTGATACAGTGGTACCTGGAGATACGAGTGCCCTAACATACAAGATTTTTGAGATACGAGCCGTCGAGCGAGCGATTTTTGCTTTGAAATAGGAGCAACATTTGAGATAGGAGTCATCGCGCGGATCGGCCTGCTGTTCACGACCCACCAGTTTACCGCGACTCGAGCGGCTCATAGTTTCCCACGCCTCAAGGTTACAGAATGAATTAAACTCGTATCTCGAGGTACCACTGTATTTATATTCTGTGTACACCAAAAAGTCCTAACTTCCGGAACCTTTGAAAGTGACTTCATTGGGAAACAGAGTCTTTGCAGATGTAACTATGTTCCGAATCTTGAGATGAGATCATCCTGGACTTAGGGTGGACCCTAAATTCTATAGCTGGTGACCTTCTAAGAGAATGGAGGGTATTTGAGACACAGAGGGAAGAAGGCCACAGGGGGACAGAGGCGGAGACTGGGGTGGATTTGCCAGAATCCAGGGACCGAAGTTGGAAGAAGCAAGGATCCTCACAGGCAGTGGTTCTCAACCTTCCTAAGGCCGCGACCCTTGCATACAGTTCCTCATGGGGTGGTGACCCCCAACCATGAAATATTGCTACTGTTATGCATCGTGATGTAAATATCTGCATTTTCCGATGGTCTTAGGCGACCCCTGTGAAAGGGTTGTTTGACCCCCAAGAGGGGTCGCGACCCACAGGTTGAGAACCACTGCTCACAGGGGTTCTGGAAGGACGGTGGTCCTGCTGACACCTTGATTTCCAACTTCGGGCCTCCAGCACCACGAGAAGAAATTTATTTGAAGCTGGGAGTTTGGGGTAATTTACCACCATCTGGGAAACTAACACCTAGCGCAAACCTCATCATGATGTCTGCTACCCCCAGGAACCCCTCAACAAGAGCTGAACTTCACCAAGAAGGAAAATGGAGGCGAAGGGGGAAAGACAAGAAGCCTGGGAGCTGCAGGAGGAGCACCTGGGACATAACCCTCCCTCCCACCCCATCCCCCAATTCCCAATGTTCGCTCACTGTGAGCACCTGGCCGAGTGGGTTATCCACAGGTACCCGCCTCTGATTGCTTGCCTAGTGCAGTGGTCGGCAAACTCATTAGTCAACAGAGCAGCAAACATCGTGAATCTCATGTGGCTCTTGAGCCGCGGTTTGCCGACCACTGGCCTAGTGGACATGAAGAAACTGGCCCAGAAGACCTTTTACCAGCTCCAGAACGCCTTGAACCAAGTTCATCCAGAGCAGCGGTTCTCAACCTGTGGGTCGCGACTCCTTTGGGGGTCGAACGACCCTTTCACAGGGGTCGCCTAAGACCATCGGAAAATGCAGATATTTACATCACGATGCATAACAGTAGCAAAATTTCATGGTTGGGGGTCACCACCCCATGAGGAACTGTATGCAAGGGTCGCGGCCTGAGGAAGGTTGAGAACCACTGATCCAGAGCATACGCTTTTATTTGATCCTTAAATAAAGTACAAGTTCTTGCCATTCACTGAAAACTTGTATGAATTTCAATTTCATCTAAAGAACTTTGAGGGGTAAAAAAAATTTTTTTTTTACTAAAATGACATTTGAAAGGCACTTAGGATTTCAACAGCTTCTAAGAAATTCAGTGAACCCACTGAACTGGTACTATGCTGCAAAGCGCTTTTCTACAATATTAACCTTTCTTTTTTTTTTTCTTTCTGCAAAGCCACATCAACAATTCACCAAGAGCAGATCCTTCCAGCTGGAGCTACTGAAATTTCAGGAAAACTTGACTTAAACTCAAATCAGCTTAAGTCACACTGATCCACAACCCAACTGCAGGAGGACTGGGGTTTTCTCCAGTTGGCTCAAGGCTGTAATTAAGGCCCCAGACCCCGGAAAATTTCCATTTCAAAGCATCGGGCTCGGGAATAAATACAGCTGCTGCCACCACTACCAAATGGTCAAGTGTTGGTAAAGGAATCAAACAAAACAAAAAAACCATTTCACCCACTCTCAGGCTCCCATAAACACACACACACACTCTCTCTCTCTCTCTCTCTCTCTTATCACTGTTAAACCTTTCCTAATCCAAGCAAACAGAAAGGGAGACCAAAGGGTGATGCCATGTACACTGATCTTACCACTTCTACTGAGTTTGGGTTAAATTAAAAACCACATTTTAAGTTTTTCATGGGCCACGCTGCTCCCCTGGCCTTCCTGCTTTTATCCTGGCAGCTTTGGTTTGGTGTGTTTTGTGTTTTGTTTTGCAAAGACCATCTGAAACCATAGAAAACTCCTATTTCCCTCCAATAAAAGACCCCCCCCTGGGAGCCCTTGAAAGCTTTCCCCAACCCATTCAGGGTTCAGAAAAGACAATCTAGAGGACTGTTCCACTGGCACCCGCAGGGCCACGCTTGCACCCCTGGGCCGCGCGTCCCAGCACACACACTGCCTCAGTCAGGAGGCCAAACGCTTTTCCTTCCAGGGGGCAACCCAATCCGCAAACCACCCCCCTGGAGCTGGAAGGCGAACAAACCCGCAGTGTTCAAACCCAGAGCTCTCGGCTTTTAAATCTGAGCTCACACACACGCACACACATGCATGCACATGCACCCACAACGGGGCTGGACGTGGCCAGACCTTCATTTCACACATGCTTGCAGCCCTGACTACCCACTCGGCTGTGAAAGGTGCTCTTTCAGGGTGACCAAACGAAGGCAGCAAAAGGCAAGGCGATTAATTGCAAGTCTGGGGAGGAGGGGAGAGTGGGGTGGGAGGGATCCACACGCAGAGGCCGGCGGGCGCCCCGAGTCTGGGGTTGCTGCAGGCTGCGGTTCTGTCCCGCTGAACCCCAGCATCGGGGTGCCACTGTGGTGCCCGGAGCCCAGGGCTGGCTGGCTCTTGCAATCCGGCGCGGCGATCTGGGAGCCGGAGCGCAGGATGCATGGGCGGCCGCCCGGCCGGCGGCGTGGGCACTCGCACCCTCACGTGGCACCGCGACGGGACCGCTGCGCCCCCGACCGCGCGGGGCGCGCGCGCCTGGGAACCTCAAAACTTTTCCTGTGCAAGCAAACCAGCGGGGCCAGCAGCCGGCTCGGAGGCAGAGGAGGCTCGAGCCTCCCCCCCCCAGCCACCCCGGGACCCCCACCACCCTCAACAGGCGCCCCAGCCCCAGCCCAGCAGCGCCCTCCGCCCCGCCGCACCCCCCATTCACACAAAGGCGCGCGCGGGGCCGGCGGGACCCCGCTCTCCCAAGTGGCGCGGGGAGCGCGCGGATCGCCCGCGGGGGACCGGGGACCGGGGTGCCGGGGCTACTCACAGGGTGACCGTGCGGTTGGGCAGCGCGCCCGGGGGCAGGACCTGCGCGAGCTCCAGGCTGCTGCACACCACCTTGCCCTCGGCGGCCGCCGCCGCCCGGCCCGCCCCGCGCGGCCGCCCGTCGTGCTTGCAGCCCGGGGGCAGCGCCGCGGCGCCGCGCCCGCCTCCCAGCAGCGCCAGCAGCGCGATCGGCAGCAGCAGC
>JAAGEH010002528.1:4771873-4789587 GCA_011751065.1 Lasiurus cinereus
TGTGTCCCACATGCACCCGAGCTGGGAGCAGGTTCCGCGCCTGGGTAATGCATGGTGCATGCTCTCAGGTCCTGGCCTTTCAGCGGCTCTGGCTTTGGTCCCCCGCACAGGGTGCACGGGGGTGTGGGGGGGTGGGAGGGGTCCCTGGCCCAGCAGGTCTTTGAGAGAACTTTCCCATGCAGGTCCAGGGGTGGCAGGTGAGGTCAGTTAGCTTCCTGGGGAGCAAACTAGCCAAGCAACCCCAGCTGCAGACCGGGGCTCCCCGTACCCTGTGTTTAAATATTTACAAGGAGTGTATTCAACTAAGGAGTAAAATATAGGGTGTCCTCCACAAATAGAGACACACATTTCGAATAGTTATAAAGGCAGTGTTTGTTCAAATGCATTTGCTTTTCCAAGTGAAACTCTGAGCTGTTGAAGTGTGTGTTATACTTTGTGGGGGAACAGCATGTATGTTCTCTTCTCCTGCTTTGAGAAATATACCTGCATAACAACCTGCTAGGCCAGGTGTGTGTGTGTGTGTGTGTGTGTGTGTGTGTGTGTGTGTGTGCAGAGACCTGGGTACCTTGGACAAGGTCTAGGAGTAGGAAGGGAACAGAGGTTCTTGAACTACCGTGTTTTCCCGCATATAAGACGATCCCCAACTTTTCCAGTTAAAATATAGAGTTTGGGATATACTCTCCCTATAAGATGACAACCAGCGTAGAAGACGACCCCCGACTTTTGAGAAGATTTTCCTGGGTTAAAAAGTCGTCTTATACGCCCGAAAATACATGTCCCTTGGCCCTGGAGATTTTTCACCCCTTGGGAAGGAGGGCTAGGATGCGGCCTTGGAAATGCAGAGCCCTCTGGGAGTAAGGGTTGTATTACCTGAGGCCCCTACAGAGTTTACCTTAGGCACCAACACCCCGGAACCTGTTTGTATGACTAGAGCTTTCTGGGTAGGAGTAAATGGCCTTCATTTAATGTACGCTACGGCATGAACTTTAAATAGCACTTCATCTGACCGACCTTTTTAAGATTCAGCTCCGTACTCTGCAATTCTCACAGTGTCCTCACTAATGGTATGTCCTGTGGTAAACATGTCCTAGGTCGGTGCTGTCCAGGAGGGTGACCAGGGGTGTCTGTCTCACACTGCAAAGGAAGCTTCAGTGAGGTAAGAAGATGACTTCTCATTTTATTTGATTTTCATGAACGTAAATTGGAATCTAAATAGCCAAGGTGCCTAGTGGCTACCTGGTTAAGATTGTAGGTCTGGGTACTGATGGACAGATGAAAAAGTGGGAGACCATTCCCTCCATCTATTTTCTTTATAAAGATAAAAGCCTCTTCTGGCCGCAAGGTGGAGATTATAATAGTTCTGTTACTATTGTCCTGGCCGCAGAATCTCATATGAACTTAGAACCTGTGACTATTTCCACAAAGTCTCTTCGGCCTACAGTTGAAATAAACATGCATGTCTCCTTTGAACTTTGCTTACCAAATAATAACATCAACTTGGTACATCGCATCATTCTGCTTCAGAGGTGAGAAAATTATCTAAGTAGAGAATTATCAGAAAAAGAGTTATCTCGGGTGTTAACCAGGACTTCAAAGAGAAATATGGAGGAAATGATTTTATTTTTTTTAATATGGATAATTTCAGTCATTCCCGCATAGATATCACTCACACTCTCTTTGAAAATGAAAATCATTATAGATCACAACAGGTAGTACGTTGAAGCTTTAGGAAAGGGCTTTAGGAAGTGTATCTTTCAGCGCTGTAGTACTTTGAATGCACACAACCCATAATTTTATTATCATTCTGTACACACGTGGGTTCCTAAGGCACGCTAAGGCACGACAGACAGTCCTTTCTACACGTATAAAGCTCTCAGGGGACGATACGGTCTGGAGTTTACTGTCCCTTACGCTGCATCACACCAAACTCTCCACTTTAATTAAGCTATCCCAGCCCCGACAGCCTCTTGCAGGGCAGGTCCATCCACTGCTGCTCCTCCCTCCAGCGCCAGAACATCACAGCATTGGAAGTTGTAGGATTTAGCAGGTCCTTTCTGAGTTTTTCTGTGTTTGCCATAGCCCCATGTCCCCACACCCTACAGAAAGCATTTAATGCCCAAACCGGTTTGGCTCAGTGGATAGAGCGTTGACCTGCAGACTCAAGGGTCGCAGGTTGGTTTCTGGTCAAGGGCATGTACCTTGGTTGCGGGCACATCCCCAATAGGGGACGTGCAGGAGGCAGCTGATCGATGTTTCTCTCTCATCGATGTTTCTAACTCTCTATTCCTCCCTCTTCCTCTCTGTAAAAAATCAATAAAAAATATTAAAAAAAAAGAAAGCATTTAAGAAATTGCTGGCTAACCTTCTCCGTGTACACAGTCCAGGAAAGCTGTATTGCATCACCTGTTGCTGCAGGGATGGCAGATGGGCCCCCGTCCAAAGCCTCGGGCCTGCAGCTCCCATCTCGCTGTGTTGTGTGAGGCTCCTGGGAGATCCCAGGGAAACGCTCAGAGTTGTTTTGTTTCTCCTCCTAATACAGACATTGTCTTCACAACGTGCCCAAGTAGCTATGTCATAAGTATGTGTGTATATGCATATATGCCGCCCTGTATATGAACATATTCTTTTACATGCTAGTGTTCTTCCTTCTCTCTACCAGACTTGGAGCTCCTGGAGGCTTTTCCTGACCCCCTTCTTAAATGACTCCTCTCCCCCCTACAATCAGCCCCTCTTGCGTGACTCTAGAATCTAGACCAATTATCTAGACGGAGTTTGGATAACATGACTTGTTGGGACCTGAAGCTAGCCACCTTTTTACATGTATTCACATCTCCGTGTTGCGGGCCTCCCCCTCTGCAATACCAGCTCTCTGACACGCTGCCTTGTTTACTTTTCCTGGCAGACACTGTTGGAGGCTGCCCAGTGGCCGTTCCTAAACTTCTTCTCCCTCGGAGACTGAAAACGCTAATTACGCCCCAGCTTCCCTCCCAGCCATTGGTGGCTATAACCCAGTTCTAGCCAAAAAGAAGCAAAGACTGCACGGTCCAATGGGGTAGACAGGAGATCCATGTGAGTGCTTCCATTTCAATGAAATAAAACTAAAAATTCAGTTCCTTAGCACACCCGCCACACTGCCAGTGTTTGTTGGAAGATACTCTTTTGGACAGGACCCCATGATGGAACAGTTTCAACATCACAGAAAGTTCTACCATCCATACCCAACCCAGGGGAATTCTGCTGGGAAGCCTCAGGAGAGCAGTTGTTTTTGTGAGAAAAAGAGAATTGTGCTAGTAAGAGACCTCTCTCGCCGCCCGAAGCTGAAGCAGGTGTTTTGTGATCACAAGGCAAAAACAGCCCAAATTCCAAATTATGAAGAGGAAATGTGAAGACAAAAACTATTTGGATCACTGGGGTCATAGGTGAGCTGCCCATCGAGACTCTGGACTTTTTTTTTTTAATATATTTTATTGATTTTTTACAGAGAGGAAGGGAGAGGGGTAGAGAGCCAGAAACATCAATGAGAGAGAAGCATTGATCAGCTGCCTCTTGCACATCTCCTATTGAGGATGTGCCTGCAACCAAAATACATGCCCTTGACCAGAAGCGAACCTGGGACCCTTCAGTCCCCAGGCCAATGCTCTACCCAGTGACCAAACCAGCCAGGGCTGGACTTACTTTCATTGATAGTTAATATTATTTATTTTAAGCCATTGCTGCTGCAGTATTTGGGTGCCTAGAACAGTGTGCCTAGCACAGAGAAAGAAGTCCAAAGTGATTGTTGATTAACACAATTTAAATCTTACTCACCGTTGTGTTCTAAACATCTAACCCAGTTCATATCCATATAGTAGTGGGTGAGTAAAAGTTTTTTTCAATTAAATATTTTGGATAACTGGGCATAAAACTCCCAGCTAAAATCAACTAACTTGAGAAGATGAACTAAAATTGAGTCTTCTAGAAGCAAATGGAAATATGGGTCTTCATGATGAAATTGATAGGAAAAAGAAGAGCCATGTTTAGCAGTTGAAATGTCTTCAACCACACTTCCAGGTACCCAGAAATTCTCTGTGGGTTTGGGTGTTGTCATTGTGTTTTTTTCCCCTGAGCGTTTAATGTTAATCTATTAATTGTGACAGCTGGAGCTTCTATTTTTAGTCATTACATAGTATATGCCAGAGTGAGTGCTTGGGCATGATCCAGGATCCAGAGAGGAACAGCCATAGTGTCTCAAGTAACCCCCAAGCTTCTGTAGACAGCTCAGCTTCTGTGCTGGCTGCCTTCTTCGCAGAAATAGTGACCTTTGACATGCCACTAAATCTCACCTTTCACAATGAGAGTTTGAATTGGAACCAGCCTCCAAGAGCTTGGATTTTATCCCAAGGAACCATGAATTCTGCTTTTGTTTGTCTGCCGCCACCAGACAATTCCTGAAATGGATCCCCGTGACAGTTAAATGCTCCTTTTAGGTGACCAGATGTCCTTCTGAAATGGCATATTCTTTACCCATTGCAATGTAATTATCACCCGTTGTAAATATAAAGAAGAAAAATCAGGCCAAAATTGGCCAGCAGGGCCACATGGGGAATTACTTTGATGTAACTGTTGTTTCCAAGTACAGGACCAGGCATTTTAGCACAGAGGTTGCAGAACAGGAAGGCTCACCGTCCAGATTAAGATGCTCCAATCACCCAGCTTATTGTATACACTTAAAATATATGGTGAGAATCAGCAAATGGTTAACCTACAATGAACAGAAAGTGTGGGAGCCCCTTTCACGTCCCACATGGTTCAGGGTTCTGGTTCTGGAGGAGGCCGCACGCAAATGAAAAGAGAGACTAGAAAAGTATTAATTTGGTGATATTGGGGGGCCACGCGGGAGCCTTCCTCTAGTGAGAAGACTACCCTCTGCTCTGGCCTTTCTATCCCTTTTATTAAGACTATGGGATTTACCCATGACCTTTAGGCAGGAAATTCCAAGAATAGAAGTTTATATGAAATAAACAGGTAGAGGCTGCTTCAGCTAACAATGTTTCAACTAAACAGTGAGTGATTAGCTCTGACCTTTCAGAGCAATTAAGGTTGACCAGACTTCTGGTCTCCTGTCCACATCTTTCTATTAGTGAGACAATATTTGGTTTCCAGCAAGGAAGCAAGCAGAAGACAGATCACACCACCTAAATATTGAGTCAAACCATGTATTTTATTAACCATCCAAGTTACTCCATCGGTCTGTGTCTCTTCTAACTCAGGCACCTCAAACTTCCCCACCGCTGGGTGTGGTTACAAGGACCGGAGTTGACATTTAAGCAAGAAGGCTCAACAGGTTTAGGATATCTGGGGCCAGCATCTCGCTTGCTCTATTAGAGAGATGCTGGGATAATTGGGCCTGTCCACAATTATAACACCTGAAAAACAACTGTAAATGTTATTTGTGCTTCTTGGACAGAGGAGACGCTGAGCCAAATTGGATGTCACCAATGGATAGCTGATGTTCAGTTCATTAATTATTGAGTGCCTTGTGTGCCATGCACATACTTAGTGAATCACACATATGTGCAATAGACTTTCTCCATCCTTTTCTACCTAGAAGGAATTTTTACCTTTGGCCCACTATTTTTATCTGTTTACCCGCCCATGTATTCTTTCTCTTTTATGTCTGCCATGTCTCACAAGCCCTTTGCCTCTCTACTTAATGTCATCTTCCTTTTTTTCTATTATTTTATAGCAAAGTTGAATATTTTAAAGTTATACATTTAACACATTAGGTGGCAGATGAAACAACAGACTTTTGAGAAATTTAGAAATATAATTCGTATCAGAAATATAGATGGCTTCCCCAAATAGCAGTATTTCCTAAGTATATATTTCCCAAATATGATTAATCAGATTATATCAGCTATCTATGCTATTATAAGTTTTAGTGCTATGTACCAATTAAAACAGTTAAAATCTACCAACCAACTAATAACTTTTAATGATAGGCATGGTAGCAGATAGGCCACTCATGAAATTTTTATCTAAATTTTAAAAGTAAAACAAGCCTGGCTGGCATGACTCAGTGGTTGAACATCAACCTATGAACCAGGGAGGTTAGGGTTCGATTCCCAGCCAGGGCACTTGCTCCTTTGTGGGCTCAGTCCCCAGAGGAGGACATGCAGGAGGCAGCCGATCAACAATTCTCATTGACATTTCTATCTTTCTCTCTCTCCCTTCCTCTCTGAAATTAATAAAAATATATTAAAATGGTGCTTAAAAATAAAATAAAACAGTAGCTTTTCTTTCTTCATGTCAGTTAACACTGAAATCCATTTTTTGAGCTGAACAGAATGGAAGTATATTTGAAATTATACCTGTTATAACAAAGTAATTACCACTTCGAGTCAATCTCTGAATCAGTATGTTAATAAAACATTGACTCTCTTATTAAATTTCTATAATATATATATATATTTTTAAATATGTTTTCCCTGATTTCAGAGAGGAAAAAAGAGGGAAAGAGAGACAGAAACATCCATGATGAGAGAGAATCATGGATCAGCTGCCTCTGGCAAGTCCCCCATTGGAGATTGAACCCACAACCCAGGCATGTACCTTTGACCAGAATTGAAACTGGGACCTTTCAGTACGCAGGCCAATGCTCTATCCACTGAGCTAATCCAGTTAGGGCTCTATAATATATTTTTAACACCCTCATGTATCACTTAGAAGCCTCAAACATTATTCAATCATAAACAACTTGGTTACATAAACTTAATCAAATTTTTAAATTTGAATTTGGTTATATCATTTAGATTACATGGATTGTGGACAAGAGGATTGTTTTAGGTTATATTTCAACAAATTGCAATGCATGCCTAGCTGTCTGTAACTTTATAGAATGCTAAAATATAAAGAAAAGGGCTAAAGTAGGAAAAAGCATTGGGTTTTGCAGTGGGCATGTCTGGATTAATGTATTGACTGACCTTAGATGGGTTACCTTGGGCAAGTTACTTAACTTCTTAGTGCCTAGGTTTCTTCATTTGTTATCGGATTTAATTTAAAATTTAATTCAATATAAGATGGTAGCATCAGAAGCATTGAACACATAATTTGCACACAATAGGTACCTAGTGAAAGTTAGTTGAACTTGAATCTAGCTCATTGTCTCATATTCCAGACAATGAAGTGGAAACCTTATGAGGTTAAATGAACACGAACGTGTATCAGGGTTATACCCTTGGTTCATGTGAAAGCCTGAACCAGAGAGCCGGGAAAACATTGCAGGAGTGATTGGTTCCCCTATAAACCTGTAATCAAACTCTCTTTTTAACCTGGTCATGAGTTATGATGCGAACAAGTCACTCACTGCATATCTCTGTTTCCCTTCCTGCAACATTGAGAGACCAATAATCGCCCCTGCCATTCTGGTAACATTGGAAAAATAAAGAAGAAATGCATGGAGTAAATCACTGAGAAAAACATCCTGTGTAATGCTAACCTGTCATTATAAACATTATAAATTACAAAAGCATTTCATCTGGAGTGACACTACATTATAATTATGAATATACTAGTGACCTGGTGCACGAAATTTGTGCACAGTGGGGGATTCCCTCAGCCCAGCTTGCCCCTTCTCACAGACTGGGAAAACCTCAGAAGATGTCCTAATGACGGCTGAGGCCCACTGCCAATGGGGAGCTGGCCTCAGCCACAGTCTGGCCACCCTCTGTGGGAGGCGACCGGGCTGATCAAGGGAAGGTGCTGCAGCCACTGCTTCAACCGCCAAGATGTTTTCAACACGGACTCTACTCCCTTCACTGTGAAAAAATGACAACTTTCTTTAGGCATTTTCAAGATGTGTCTCTCATAGAATATGGCATTGCTTTCTTTCTTTTTTATTTTTTATCCTCACCTGTGGATATGTTTCCATGGATTTTTAGAGAATGTGGAAGAGAGAGGGAGAGATAGAGAGAAACATCAATGTGAGAGGCACACTTTGGTTGCCTCCTGCATGAGCTCTGACCTGGGCCCCAGCCAGGGAGGAGCCTATAACTTAGGTACATGCCCTTGATCAAAATCAAACCTGGATCCTGCGGTTGGGCAGGCTGAGGTTCTATCCACTGAGCCAAACTGGCTAGGGCAGGATATGACATTTCTTAGCCCCTCCAGAAGTGAGGTGGAAAAACCCTAGATCACCTTCTTGGATCCTTATAACCCAAGTTACCAAGAACACTGCAAGTGGTGGCATACAGGAGCTCAGCCAATGAGCGGTCAGGAAAGGTGTTTACGCTCGAACTGGTTTGGCTCAGTGGATAGACCATGGGCCTGCAGACTGAAGGGTCCCAGGTTTGATTCCTGTTAAGGACATGTACTTTGGTTGGAGGCACATCCCCAGCAGGGAGTGTGCAGGAGGCAGCTAATCGATGTTTCTCTCTCTATTGATGTTTCCAACTGTCTATCCCTCTCCTCTCTTCTCTGTAAAAAAATCAATAAAAAAAATATATATATATATATATATATTTTTTAAAATGGTGTTTCCTGTGTAGCTCATGTGGCCCCTGCCTTGTATTCACTGGGCTAGGGGGGTGTCCCTGCCATCTGGTGGTGGCCATTGGGGTCTCTGCACACCCCAGAGGCTGGCAGCCACCCTCCCTCCCCCCATTTCGTGGGCTCTGGGCTGGGGGTGTAGACCTGAACCGCTGCTTGATGCCTGAGCACACGCAAGTGGCTGGGGCCTGGGCAGGAACATCTCTGTCTCTGAATGCCCTGGAGGTCAGCAGCCAGCCCCATTGGGGGCGCCAGGCTGGGTGGCATGCAGGGACCCTCTGTCATGGGCACTAGGCTGGGGTGTGTACCCGAACAGCCACTTGGCCCCAGAGCATGCAAGTACAAGCTGCTGGGGGCGGGGTGAGAACATCCCGCATCACTGCCACTTGGCTGTTGCACCCATAGTCCCGGAGCGGCCAGGGGTGTTCTGGACCCTGCTGCTCAGGCCTAAGTGCAGGCCTACAGGCTAGGAGCGGCCTGGGTCCCAAGTTTGTTCCTAGGACCCCTGCATATGCAAGTTAACCGCCATATTTTTGCGTTAATTTGCATACTCCTGATTGGCGGGTGAGTGTGGCTTGTGAGCATAGCAGAGGCCTGGTCCATTTGCATGTTTGTCTTTTATTAGATAGGATCAGCTCCTTTCATTTCTAGATTTCTAAATTCCTCCACCAACAGTGCTGTGAACATTCTTAGCCAATTCCTAGACAATTCTAGCAAGACAAAATGGAGCATTGAAGCAATTGTGCAGAAAATTCTGGAGGAAGCACATCCGTCCTCTCCACAGGGTCTGACTTACATGTTCCATTTGTCCAGGTAATGACCCCAATGGTTCTCATTACTTTACAAGTAAAAACCCATCACGATTCAGATTAATACACAGACATTGTAAGTTCAGTTCAATACAGCTGAGATGCTTCACAGGTATGGTCCATGCAGAGAAAGCTTTTGTCTTGTTTATTACTGTGTCCCCAGCCCTGACCAGTGCCTGGCATGCAATAGGCACTCCATAAGTGTTTGTCCGATGAATAGATGAATGAAGGAATGAATAAAAGAATGAACGAGTCAAACAATGGATAATATTTCTCCATTTAATAAGGTGTCTCCTCATGATAACAAATAACCACAATCTAATTGTTGTAAGGAAAATTAAGCCACACTTTTACTTATGAAATCAATTCTTAGCTCAGTGCACTCTGCGTTGAAACTTCTCACATGTGCACTTACCTCTTAGAACTATTTGAATAGTTGACACTCTCACTGCTAGAGTCTGCTCTGAATCAGGCAAAAGTTATTAATCTAATTGAAGCCTGCTTGGCTGTAAAACATCTATATATTAAGTTCTAAATCCACTTAATTAGCTCCCCTAATCTTCATTATATAAACACAGTCCTTTCTGATGGGAATATATAATCAAAACAACCTGCTGGCAGCTAATGGGGCAATGTGCAAGGTGGGGCAGAAATAGGTTTGCAGTGGTTCGAATGGAAAATAATTAATAAATAATAAGACAATAATACACTTTGTGTGGCCTGTACTCACATCTGTGAACCTGCTTTTGCCCTGCCCTTTATAAAGACTCTTAGGAGAGAGGGTGATTCTGTCTAAGGCTCTGTCCAGTGCTGGGCCTAATCATTTTTTGGGGATCTCAGGGGTTATGGGTTCCTCAGTCTCTAAGAATATTTTCTGCTTTTGTTCTTCTTTGCTATGTGTACTCATCTCTACCTCTCCTCCCCACAGGAAGACTGAAAAGGGGAGAGTTAAGGATCACTTTTTTCTTAGGTCCCTCTTCATAACATCCTGGAATTCTACCAAACTCTTAAATGTTTGTCAAAACGACTGCAGGCGAGCCCTAACTGTTTGGGCTCAGTGGATAGAGCGTCGGCCTGTGGACTGAAGGGCCCCAGGTTCGATTCTGGTCAAGGGCATGTACCTTGGTTGTGGGCACATCCCCAGTAGGAGGTATGCAAGAGGCAGCTGATGGATGTTTCTCTCTCATTGATGTTTCTAGCTCTCTATCCCTCTCCCTTCCTCTCTGTAAAAAAATCAATAAAATACATTTTTTTAAAAAAGCTGTTGCAGGTGAAAGTGACAGCCCGAACACAACGGGAATAGAGGGTTGGTTCCTGTGAACAGGAAGGTGCTTCAGGCATAGCCGGACCTGGAAGCTGAAGCGATGTCCCCAGGTCTTTCACTTGCCATCTCTTCTCACTTGGTTGGCTTTGTTCTCTGGCAAGAACCACTCACCGGGTATCTGAAGAGTCATTGGTAGCTCCACCATCATCTTCATATTGTAAAATCCCAGCAAAACCAGAGTCCCCTCTCCCAGCGTTCCCAGTGGGGGTTATGACTGGCCTATCTTGGGTTACAATCCTGAAGGAGGAATGGGGGGATGAAGTCCTTGGACTGATCTGATCTGGGTTGAAAGTACATCTGTTGGAACAAGTGTAGGATAGGGTGAGTTCCCCAAATACATAATTGATGACAGAGAAAACTGTCTACTATGCTATCTTTACCTCTAATACTGTATCAGTTAAACAAATAAACAAATGAACAACAACAAAAAAAAGATGAGAAAAAAGGAAGTAAATGTCCCAAAATGTTAATCACAGTTGTTTCTGGATGAAAGGCCTGCAGGCACATGTTAATGGCATATATAATAAAAGGGCAATATGCAAATTGACCCTAATGGTGGAACAACCAGTACAACCAGTACAACTATGAAGCACACTGACCACCACTTGGGCAGGCTCACATCACCTGATGGCAAATGGGGAACCGGGGGTGGGTGGTGGAGGGGCAGGGCCAGCTGCTGGCAGCCAGGGAAGATGGCCCTAATTGCAGGCCAGGCCTAGGGACTATACCCGTGCACAAATTTTGTGCACTAGGCCTCTAGTGTGTGTGTGTGTGTGTGTGTGTGTGTGTGTGTGTGTGTGTGTATTCTCACTGGAGGATATTTTCCATTGATTTTTGGGTGAAAAGAAGGGAGAGAGAGACATACACATATATGTGAGAGAGAGGAACATCTATCAGTTGCCTCCTGTCTGGCCCGACCAGGGGTCAAACCCGCAGCCTAGGTATGTGCCTTGAAGAGGAATCAAAGCCACAACCATTTTGGTCTTCAGGATGGTGCACAAGCAACTGAGCAACCCAGGCAAGGTCTTTATATTTTTATAGTTTTTGTTATTTTTTTAGAGTGCACATACATTACTAAGATAATTTTAAAGATATGGATTGTTTTCAGTATTCCTTTCACTGAATAAATGAATGAATGTTATTGCTGAATTTACTGTGCATAAAATACTTTTTTCAGTGCTGAGAGCTATTAAATGAATAAAAAAGGCTTGGTCACTACCTTCAAGATATTTGCCATCAGATGGGGAGGATATTCATTTAATTGCTGCTGTGAAGGTCTTTAAATTCTTTCAGCAAAGGATAATTGCTATTTAAAAGTTACCAGCGATTATTGCTCACTGACTGTCAGCAGATTTCTCTCTTTTCATAACAGAGAGAACAAAGATTTAAAAATCATAAAATATGTTTTAAAATCATATTTATATGCTTACATATAATTATATAGGTGTATATGTGTGTACACATATATACCACAACAAGACACAAAGCTACAATATATTAATATTATCTCATAAAATTTTATATTCTGCTTGAACATGTAATGTAAAACAAAATCAAAAGTCAAGTTGCTAAAAAGAACTTGGAAGTATATAAGGTGAAGAAATATATTTTATCATTCTTATTACATGAAAAAAATCACAACACAAATCAGTAAGAAAATATTCAGCAGGTGAAATGTATGCATAGCTATTTCCCAGAAAGAGAAAAATGAATGGTGGGAAATAAGAAAGGATGCTCAGTCTCGCTAGTAATTAAAGGAATGCCAGTAAACAAATCCACCCACAAAAATCCAGATGCTATTTAAGCCCATCACATTAGAAAAAATTAAAGATAATATTCTTCTATATAGTTGGAGGCCCCCCAGCTTTATTGAGATATAATCAACATATAGCATTGTGTAAGTTTAAGGTATACAGCCTTTTGATTTGATGCATTTATAATTTGCAAAATGATTACCACTAATTGTTAGTTACACTTCCATCCTGGAATATAGTTATCATTTCCTTTTTTATGGTGGTGAGAATATTTAAAATGTACTCTCTTAGCAATATTCAAGTGCTTGGTATATTACTAACTATAATCACCATGTTACAGCTTTTTTGTAGGAAAACTTGGTATCATCTTTCAAAAATACTAACAGGAAACAGCCTTTGATATAGCAATTTCATGGATCATTGGCACATGTTTCTTGTAATGCTAAAAAACTGGCAATAACATATATGTCTATGAACAAGTTGAAGAAAGAGAATGGGTTTGATGAATTACGTTAAACCACATAGGGACGACAAGTCACCTCAAGTGAAGAGTTGAGGATCCCTGTGTGCTATGATGACCTTCTAGCTAAGTGAAAAGAGAGCTATAGTAGATCCTAATTTCCACGAATAAATGTGTGTGTGTGTGTGTGTGTGTGTGTGTGTGTGTGTATGTCAGGGGAGAGGGGTGTATTTGTATTATGTGTATACTAGAGGCCTGGTGTACCATTTTGTGCATGGGTGGGATCTGGTTGGCCCACCCCAATGGGGGCCCATCTGGCTGGGCCAATGGCGGGGAGGGGCCACAGGTGGTTGGCCAGCTAGCCGATCAGGCCTGGATCAGGCTGGTTGGCTGTTCCAGTGCACGTCATAACCACCAGTCATTCCAGTCATTCTGGTCATTCTGCCTGTCCAGTCGCTAGGCTTTTATATATGTAGATGGAGTACTTTTTGGAAGGATACAAAGAATCTTAATAATGGATACCTTACCTGGGAGAGGACTAAGCTGTGAGGAGACTTACATTTTAGTGTGAACAATGTTTAAATATACATTTTTTTACTGATTTCAGAGAGGAAGGAAGAAAGAGAGAGAGATAGGAACATCAGTGATGAGAGAGAATCATGGCTTGGCTGCCTCTTGCATGCCCCCTACTGGGCATGGAGCCTGTAACCCAGGTATGTCTTTGACTAGGAATCAAACCGTGATCTTTTGGTTCATAGATTGATGCTCACACCACCAGGGATGTGTGCCATGTTTTGATATTTGATTTTGAAATAAATCCTACACATACATATATTTACTTTGTAAGAAAAAAAAACCAAAACCATTTAAAAATAGACTGAGAGCAAAAATTGTAAATCTATTTTTCAATGTTTGCCATCCGTAGACAACAAATCATCAGAGATTTGTTCCAAGAAGAATCTCTTGAAGGAAGCCTCTAAATTACCTAAGTGTAAAAAAAAAACCTGACTCTGTCACCATAAAAAAAAACAAAACTATAAAGCAAGAAAAGTATCTATTGCCCTAAGGAAGTTCCTTTGAACCAAAACTGCTCTTTTTAATACCCCTTTAAATGTAGATCGGGTCACTGGGGAAAAGGTGAATCAATTTGCTTAGCAACCAAGGAGATTCCTGGGAGCTTAGAGATGGAAACTACAGATGAGGGCCCTTCTGAGGCTCAAGGGCTTTCCCTGTCTGATAGACTTAAGTGGTCTTGAGGGAGTTCTGTCGTAAGTAACATCTTAGCTGAGCATAGAAGGAGAGAGTTGCCCCTGAAAGACTCCTGCAACCTGAAAGAAAATAGAAGATTTGGCAAAATGATAAAAGACCCATTTGTCAGGGATTCCGATGGCAGGGCCTTGTGCCATCCGTGGAGACAGGCGAGGGAGGCAGTGGTAAGATCTGGCAGGGGTGTGTCTTTGTTCATCCAGAACCTCGTTTTTCACCTTAATTACAGTTGGAAGCCGTTGAAGGGTGGAAAGCAGAGGGAAGACACAATAAAAGTTGCTGTTTTCTGCCCTTCTTTTGGCTCCAGGGTGGGAATTGGAGGGAAATGGAGAGGGGCCTGAACAAGAATAGATTCTATGAAACAATGCCAAGTTTCTAGTGAGGAGAGATTGTCCTTAAGCCAGGATGATGAGAAGAGGGAGGAAGAGAAGTGGGTCCATAGAAGGATAGGATGGTTAAGAAACTACAAAGCTCCTTTTTGTGGTTGTTTGGGGAGAGGGAGATGTTGAAGATGCCCCCCCCCCCAGTTTTTTTGACATGGCTGGCTGCCTGATGATGATGATGTTCATCAAGGAGACCCTAGAGGAAGAGCAGCTTGCGTGGGAGGGTCATGGGTGCTGCTGGGGCATGTTGAGACCCAGGTCCATGTGAAGCATCCAGCGGTGGTGGTGAATAGCTCTGTGTGTTCCAGTCTGCGGTTTGCAGCAAGGGCTGGGGTATGTATTTTATTATGTAAATTGTCTTGGAAACATAGATGAGGGGAAGATTTTCTAAATTATATATAATAAAATTGAGAAAGGGAAAGAGATTTGCTAGCACCTATGCTGAAGAAAATAACATTTTAAACTTTGGGAGAGAAGAAGGCATCCGAGAAGAAGTTGGCAGGAGAGGAAGAGGAGCAAAAGAAAGAAGAAAACCCGAGTGTGGCATTTCAAAAAGGAATAATACAATGATTCATGACTGGGGATAAACCTCTGCCATTGTTTAATTTCTGGTTTTATGGTTAATGGGATTACCTCGTGACAAGGAAGATCTGAAGAAATCTTTCTTGACCGCAAACAATATCTATTTTACATCAGCCCTTCTCCAATAGCCTCTGGTACCACAAAGGAAGCGAATGCCGCTTTAAACTGCAAAGGAGCACAATCCACTGACACTCCGGGGGCACCATCACCTGCCCTGCATGCCACCCCCAGTGTGCCCTCCAGCCCAGCCCCACCATGGACCTGAGGGAATCCCTTACTGCTGGAGGCACAGCCTCTTAGGGTATGGCTTCTGAGTTTTCCTAATAAGCCCAGAAACTCCAGCTGACTGTCCTCAGCTGTTGCGGGAACCAAGGGAGAAGGATTGTTTTCTTTTCTTTGTGGCTCTGCTCAGTTTTCGGAAGACAGAGCTGGAAACTCCCGCCAGATGCCAGGTGGAGGGGGGGCCTGCGGGTTTCCAAGGGTCTCAGGGTCACCGAGTCATAAGGAAAGAATACCTTACCAAGAAGTCATTGGACGAGAGCTATCTTTTGCCCATTTATGTCTTTTAAAGATAAATATCTAGTCTAGTCCTTTGTGAAGTCTCCAGCAAAATGTTCTTCTTTGGTACAAGAGGTAAATACCTGGGGGCTGACTCCCAAGAGAAGTGTGTGGCTTCTTTTCTTTGTTTTCTCCCGTGGATGTTCAGAATGTGAAGCAGGGCTTGGTCATCTTCTATAAAGGGCCAATGGTAACTATCTCAGCCTTTGCTGGCTACGGAGTCTCTATTGCAACTACTGTGGTCAGAGGAGTGATTCATTAATTAGTGAGTGCCACCATCTTACAGTTAAACCTTATAAATGAAAACTGAAGTTGGCATTTCATGTAATATGCATGTGTATGAAGTGTTATTCTTTTGATTTTCCCTTCTCCATTTAAGAATACAAAAAAAGAGAGTCCTAGCTGGTTTAGCTCAGTGGTTAGAGCATGGGACTGCAGACTGAAGGGTCCTGGGTTCTATTCTGGTCAAGGACACATGCCCGGGTTGCAGGCTTGATTCCCAATAGGGGTTGTATAGTAGGCAGCCAGTCAGTGATTCTCTCTCCTCATTAATGTTTCTCTCTCTCTCTCTTCCCTCGCCTTTCCTCTCTGAAATCAATACAAATATTTATTTAAAAAAAAATACAAAAACCATCTTCGCTCTTAAGAACGGATGGAAGACTGACTTGTGCTTTAGAAGCAGGTCTTGACTTGCATTGTCACCTCCCTCTTTCCTCCACCCAATGATTAATTCGGAAAATTCAATTTCGGGTGTTGAAAATGAAAATGTTAAACCTTGGGGGACAAAACAATCCTGCAAACATTGGAGTCCAGTTCTCTTAACGGTTCTTATTTACGGCAATCTTCGCAGCCTGCACCGTCCGGGGATGGCCATTTGCCTGGAGTTGATAAGACAGAATGGTGACAGCTCAGATAAGGCTTCCCAGGACACATTCTCACCACTCATGCCGAGTTTGAATCAGAACTATTGTCAGGAAGAGTGGCGTCTGTCAATCAGTGTGTTGCTAAAACCAGCACAGAGCTGATGGTGGGAGCAGATGTTTGAAATGAAATTACAAGCACTTGCAGCCATTTTTTTTGGGGGGGAGGGGTCGTCTAACCCAGAAAGTTCTCTGGATATCAGCCTGCAAAATCAATATGAATTCTTGAAATGAATTTTGAATGTTTCCTGAGCCCTTAGCTGGAAGTGACCTTGGACCAATGATGTCAGGTAGGCCGGAATGTGGTACAACTCTTTGTACAAGTGGTACACGTCTTTTATTATCTGCATGTGTCCCAGGCTACCGGACATAAATGTAAACAATGAGGTCATGCAAATTTCTTCTGAAACAATGCTATGTTTCTATACAGTGCATCCTTTATATAGAAGCAAGCTTTTCTTTCATATCCCAAATATTTACCTAGTTTGAGACACAGAAAAAAAAAAGGGGGGAGGGTATTCTCTGAAGGGAATTCTGAAATAAGATCAGCCAAAAGACATGTTCGTTTAGAGGCCCTCAAACTTTGATGACAAGAACACAATAAAAATAAGAAATTCCAAGGCTTTCCAAGAAAAATTCTCAAAGTTGAGTTTCAGACTAGTAACCAGAATCTGGAAGCAAAGAGAATTCCTTGCTGACAAATTGCTAGGATAATCTCTTCCCAAAAAAGCTCTTCCTCCACAACTGCAAACTGCCCATAGCTCAACTTCCTTTAGTGACTGACACTCTTTGTGAGGAATTTAAGGCATAGCAACCCCCGGCACCTGACTGAAAGGCTGATTGGAAACAGGAGGGGTGTTTATCCACTCAAATGAGTTTAGAGACACCCACGTGGACTCTCCTCATCGTTTCCTGGAAGTTAGTTCCCAGCTCTGTGAAATTATACGGAGGAAAGGAGAGCTTAAAGCGCTCCTCTGTAAATATTGACCCTCTCTGTTCTCTCCTTTCTACCCCCTCATCCCCACCGCACAAAGAAAAAGAGGACCTAGCTCTCCCCATCAGATATTCTGCCTGAGTTCCCAGTTTGGGATGATCTCAGTTGTTTTTGTTTTTAATGTTTTTATTGGGGGGG
>JAAGEH010002528.1:4789987-4825936 GCA_011751065.1 Lasiurus cinereus
AGAGAGAGAGAGAGAGAGAGAGAGAGAGAGAATGGATATAGTCCTCAAATCTTCCAGGAAACAAATGATATGATATAGGACCTCCCAAATGTCTCTGCAAGGATTCAAATCCACATTCAGCTCCTGCCTCCCGATCTCAAGGAACTCTTTCTAGCAAACCTGGACCCTCTCATCTGGAAAGAAAATAGACGGGCAACAAACCAAAAGCAGAATGGTAATGCAGATGAGCTCACTTTACACTTTGTGCCTCTAAGCTCTTATTGCTGTATAATCATCCCTACATTGTTTTCTAGATGGTTAACCTGCTTATGCTAAATAAACCCACTCTTAGATTTTTCCTGCAATTTATGTCTGCCACTTACTAAAACAGGGAGAATATATTTACCATTAAAAAAAAAGAAGAAGAAAAGAAAACAGCAACATCGATTTTCCTTCAGTTTTCTTGCATCCGCTCCTTTCTTGAGACCCAATAGCGGTGCCTAGATTCCATCTGCAAATTCCTTCAGCTTCTGAGGATGTAATTTGCTTGGAGTGAGGGACTAAAATTCACTTAGAGCGGCTATGTGCCCTTTTTACTATCTCCTCCACTATCTCGGGCTCTCATTCCTTTTTTTAAATTGGACCTTTCCAACTTGAAGGAGAGCAAATAGAAAAATTTTCATGTTCTATCACCTGTTAACATCATAGTATTTAAACTCGAGGACTACCCCATCATTTTCTCTTGCTCCGAACAGTTGACAAATCCCTTTCTGTCATCTTTAATGTCTTGAGATACCTCATTCACTTAGCATTTTACCTTCCTGACACTTCTTCGAGGTTCTTCCGATTCCTGCGTATTCACCTGCCACCTTAAAACCTTACATCCTATAACTGCTGCCACTGGAATTCCGCGCAGGGCCATACATTATGCGATTTCAGCCCTTTTCAACATATGGTGTTTGTATTGAAGGGCAATTGGAATTAAATCGTTCGTTTCCATAAGAAAAAAAATGAGTTGGGTTTTCTGACACTTTGATGAAAGGCTGTTTCTTTAAATAGCCATACATTTGGATGTTCTATCAAAACAAGCCATAAGATGGATGGCGGGGTCAGTGTTGACGCTTTTAATTGGCTTGCTTTCCTAACAACTGCAAATCCTTTCGATGCGAAGGCTGTTGATTTGGCTGGATAGTGTTAGCAGCATCAGAGAGCAGTTATCCAAATTTGGGGTGCGTTTTGAGGACTTTGGTCTGCATCGCCCTTCCAGCACAAAATTGATGCTCCTGACCCGCCATTAGGAGGACACGGCGCTTGAGTTATTTCCCCGGCGCTGGTGATGGATGGTGCTGTCCCAGTCGCTGACACTCTCTTCCCCGTTACCCATTGTGACTAATCGCGCACATTTGCAAGATGATTAGCCAAGGTTAGGGGTACAGTCTGTGATTATGAAACCCATTTTTTCCTGTATGTGAAAAATTACCAGCTTACCGTGGCATTAAATTGTAATTTCGCCCCATATCTTAACCACTGGTAGGTTTTTAATCACAATTCAGATTCCCATGGCTATTTGTGTGTTGTGTGTGATGTAGTTCTTAACGAGAGGCCTGGCCCATCCGAATTTTTTCTCCCATTCATGTCCACAGCTTTGAACAGGCCAGTGTTAAAGCTCCAGAACCAGAAGTTCATTTATGTATTTGACCCATTGAGTGCTGACTGTGGATTAAGCTCTGTGCTCGTGCTGAGGATATGGCCGTGGATAAATCGGGCCTTTTGTTGTAGTGACAGGAGAGGAGAGTGCATAGGGAGACAACTGAAGATAGAGGTAGGATGCTCTACACAGGGTGGGATCAGGGATGGAGGGAAGAGAGAAAGTGCCAGGGAGGGGAATGGTTGCTGCTTTATAAAGAGTAAGGAGACAATCGAGCAGAGAAAAAAAGGAGTGAAGGAACCACCGGCTCTCTGGAATAAGGTCTTCCAAGCAGATGACTACTGTTGGAAACCAAACATTGTTCTCACTAAATGGATGTGAACAGGAGGCCAGAAGGCTGGTCAACCTTAACTGCTCTGAAAGGTCAGAGCTAATTAACTACTCACTGTTTAGATCAGTGGTTCTCAACCTTTCTAATGCTGCGACCTTTAATATAGTTCCTCATGTTGTGGTGAACCCCAACCATACTTCATCACTGTAATTTTGCTATTGTTATGAATTATAATGTAAATACCTGTGTTTTCCGATGGTCTTAGGCGACCCCTGTGAAACTGTCGTTCGACCCCCAAAGAGGTCGCGACCCACAGGTTGAGAACCACTGGTTTAGGTGAAACATTGTTAGCTGAAGCAGCCTCTACCTGTTTGTTCCATGTTAATTTCTGTTTTGTTACTTCCTGCCTAAAGGCTAGGGGTGTGTCCCAAAGCCTTAATAAAAGGGAGAAAAAGGCCAGAGCAAGTGGCAGTCCTTTCCACTAGAGGAAGGCTCCCGCCTGGCCCCCCAATATCGCCAAATTAATGTTTTCTAGCCTCTTTCTTCATTTGCGTGCAGCCTCCTTCAGAACCTGAACCCTGAACTGGGAACCCTGAACCACGTGGGACGTGAAAAGAGGTTCCCACAGACTACAGCCCGTGTGTGTGAGCACTCTGAAAAAGGAAGTTCAAACACAGCCAGGGGGGCTGTGCGGATCGAAGTCTGGAGGGAGATGCACAGAAGATGAGTCAGAGAGCGAGGAAAGGGCCTGGTCAGGTAGGACCACGTGGCTATCGCAGGCTTTTGGGTTTTACTCCAGGTGATACTGGAAGCCATTGGGTGTTTTATTTTTATTTATTTACTTACTTACTTTAAATATATTTTTATTGATTTCAGAAAGAGGAAGGGAGAGAGATAGAAACATCAAGGATGAGAGAGAATCACTGATTAGCTACCTCCTGCATGCCCCCCACTGGGGAGGGGAGCCAGCAACCTGGGCATGTGCTCTGACCTGGAATCAAACCTTTACCTTCTGGTTCATAGGTCAAAACTCAACCATTGAGCCATGGCAGCTGAGCATGAAAGGGGACAGCTAAGATACTTTTGAAGTTGCTGTAATCTTTCTCAGGTTAATTTACCCAGTACTACCATATATATATATATTTTTTCCCCCTCAGAAAGTTATTATAATAATGACATATTTTATATTTATTAATGGCAAAGACATTTTCCTTAAAAAGTATCTTGGTGTACATTACTTTAAATATGATCCCCAAAGAGTGAGTGTGCAAAATGCATTTGCATTAAGTAAACTAGGAGTTGTAAGGAAATCGGTGGTTTGTATGTTCTCATTTCTGAACCAAATACAAAAAGCATAGTCGACTTTTTATTGCACAATTTATTTGACATTTGTAGTTGCCTCCCCAGTACACAATCACCTCTTCTCACTAGACCCTGACGTTTTGGGGGGCTTTTTGTGGTTTTAGGGAAGATATTAACTGCATCCACTACCTCTAGGAATAGAGCACAGGACCTAAACCAAGCCAGTTGGGACAATGTTCTTGTCCAGCTGCCATGGTTAGTTCAGGGGCTGGCATGTGACCACAGCCAGTATAACCAGACAGAGGGAACTCTGGGAAAGCCAAGGCCTTCTTTGGCTTGGGATGGGAGGACCACGGATATGACGTCTACAACCCTGGACGTCATTGTAATTTGTTAGGAAAGCCTGCTTGCTGGGAAGAAGGTCAAATGGAGAAAGAAAGGGATGAGAGAATCACAGCAAGGCTGAGCTAAAGACATGACATTTTAATTAAAAGATGCCAAAAGCCTGCCCCACATCTTGGCCCGTCATTTAGAGCAGCTGGTAGATTTTCTTTATTATGTCAGTCACTTTGTGCTGAGTTATTTTTTACTTGAAAAACATTCCGATATATTCATATGAATGTCTGGCAGAGTGGATAACATTGACTATAAGGAATACATTTCAGTAACTTTATTTTAATACACCTGTATTCAAAAGTGAGTAATAAAATCACATGAGAGATTCTCAATTTCATAGACTACAAAATCAGATTTGCTCATTCCACTCTCTTTCTCAGTGTCCATTCTTTTTTTTTTTTTTTTAAATATTTAATTGATTTTTACAGAGAGGAAGGGAGAGAGATAGAGAGTCAGAAACATCAATGAGAGAGAAACACTGATCAGCTGCCTCCTGCAAACCCTCTACTGGGGATATGCCCGCAACCAAGGTACATGCCCTTGACCGGAATGGAACCTGGGATCTTTCAGTCCGTAGGCCAATGCACTATCCACTGAGCCAAACCTGTTAGGGCTCAGTGTCCATTCTTGCTTATTTTTTGGGAAGAATCACTCAACTCAAGAGCAGGGGATTTCAGAGTTGGCCTCATTTTATCGGTTAGGGTATGTGAGAACCCAGATGCACCTAAGACCTATCAGGAGCTCAAGTGAGCTGGGAAAGAGAGAGCTGAGCTGCCAGCTGTCAGAGTAGCTGATTAAAGCAACAGGCCCAAAATAAAAGAGCGAAGAGTGAAGAGTTAAGATTGAAGAGTAAGTCTTCAATCATTTACTGAGGCGGTGTAAGCAAAAGGCTACACCATGTTCCATTTGTCCCCATGAAATGGAGCACTGCTCCAAGATCAGAGATATTGGGGTTGTCTCACCATGGAGGGGACCCCCAATAAAAGGCTCTGGCATCTCTATGTACCCCTTGTGGCGGGGGAAGGACAGGGAATGGGAAAGTACTCGATGTTGAGAGTGGGGGACACTGTCTTCAAGGTTTTCCCTTTGGCCCCAGAAGAAGGCCATGGCAGAGGCACCTGAAGAAGACCTCGGCTGACGGCCTCAGATAGAGAATGCTAGAATGTAGGAGCTTGCGCTAGGAGTGCAAATAAGCATAGGAGTGTAGCCAGTGAGGGGGCCCGAGTCCTTGACCGCATCTCCCTTCAGAGGCTGCTAGCACTGGCTGTGCCCCAAGTCTGGTGTGGGGAGGGCAGCTGCTGGGTACAGCCTTGGTAATGGGCTGTGGTCAGACCTGAGAAATCACACATTGCTTTCTAACCAGGAGCCAGACCCCTCAAGAGGAAGGCAAAATGTTTTTAAATATTAAGGTCCGGAAAGTTTTCGTGAATACTTCTCAGTATGGTATGCGGGTGTGCAAAGAATCACTTGGATCAGGGTTAAATTGTCTGATGTTTGAATATTCCAGCATTTGTGGGTTTTATATTTCCACGGTGGAAACTTACTGGTTCAAAGACTTTTAATTGGGTTGTAATTCACGTGGCAAAAGTAAAGCTCAAGAGGAAAATAGGCTGCTCAGTCATCAACACAACTTTGTATCTACCAGCTCTTCCAGGCGGCAAAGGCTGGTGTTCTCTCTCCTGTTCCAAGTTGCTTCTTCATTCATTCACCAAGTCTTTTTAGTTGTGCGTTCCGAAGCACCTCTGCTTTCTAATTTCTCCTTTCTGAACTCTTTATCCAGAACTTGAGTAACTCTTACCTGGACTTTAAAACTTCCTCTTGCCAAGACCGGTTTGGCTCAGTGGATAGAGCGTCGGCTTGTGGACTGAAAGGTCCCAGTTGGGGGCAGGTACCTTGCTTGTGGGCATATCTCCACTGTGGGGTGTGCAGGAGGCGGCTGATCAATGTCTCTCTCTCATCGATGTTTCTGACTTTCTATCTCTCTCCCTTCCTCTCTGTAAAAAATCAATAAAATATATTTTAAAAAAAAAAACTTCCTCTTAGCTTCTCTCCATCCTAAGTGCAGTTTATAGTTGTACTGTACCACGGTCATCCATCTCAAAGAAAATAAACACAAGTTAAAAATCGTACAGAATAAGGAGATCTCTAATGATTTGCTCCCTGGACAACTTGGTGACACCCAGATACAGCACCGATATTTTGGTTGGGGGACAAATATTGTAACGTCTTTATATATCCGAAATGCTTTGCCTAATAAGATAAAGTCTTGAAAATGAACATCGATGCTCCTTTCCAAATGACCTTTTGAAGTTTGCCAACTCATGGCAATAGATTATTTCCCTACCCCTTGCTGAATCCCAGGACATCTCAACTTTCCTGAGTTTTGAAGGGATGGTAGGAGTTCTTAGGTGCACTGGAATAAAAATATAATAAAATAAACAATTAAACCAAAGTTTAATTTTGATGTGTAAGGAAACTGCATGGAGTTAAGCTATGGGATGGAGAATGAATAAACCCATGGTAAGATGGTGAGTGTGTCTGTTTGATACTAAAAAAGCATAGGAAATAAACTGCTTTTAAAACAACTTTGTTGCCCAGCTGGCGTGACTCAGTGGTTGAGTGTAGACCTATGAACCAAGAGGACATGTTTCAATTCCTGGTCAGGGCATATGCCTGGGTTGTGGGTTCGATCCCCCAGTATCCCCAGTATGAGGTGTGAAGAAGGCAGCTGATCAGTGATTCTCTTTCATCATTGATGTTTCTATCTCTCACCCTCTCCCTCCCTCCTCTCTGAAATTATTAAAATATTAGAGGTCTGATGCACCAAAGAGTGGGCCTTCCTTCCCCGGGCTGCAGGAACCGGCTTCCCTTGGCACGGGGACCCAGGCCTCTGCCTCTGCCTCTGCATCTGCCACCCATCACAGCCTGGTCTGGAAGAATGTCTGGGAGGATGTCCACTCTAATTAGCATATTATGCTTTTATTATTATAAATATTTAAAAAAACACAAAGAAAAAACATTATTTTTCTCACAGGTTTTTAAGTTCAAACATGATAAATTTAACTTCAGTAGTTAAGAACAAACGGTAAGCCAATGAATTGATACAGGTTTGGCCTGAAGCTAGGGTCATAAAAGAAATTTTAAAATAGCACTTTAAATCTTGTTCAGGCTAAGATGGTAAATTTTAGGTTATGTGCATTTTACCACAATGTAAAAAATAAATAAAAAAATAAAACAAAAAAGTCTTACCTAATAGAAAAAGACCAGATTTTAGAAGGAAGATAGTGGAGCGTGGGAGAGAGGGAGAGTTGTAGCAAACAAACTTTATTTTTGGTTGAAAGATGTTTTGAATCTCATTTTCCACAACAATTATTCCAAATTGAGATATTTTAACCATAAATATGTTTTATATTTCAAAATCTGATTTTAAGAATTGGGAAATTCATCAATTCTGAAGCAATTAAGCAGTTGCTGCAAAATATGAAGTTGTATATTTGGGGCATTGTATATTTCATTTCATGCAATATTTTAAAATATTGCCCGAAAATTAGTAGTTTATGTGAAATGATTTGAAGAGGTGATCAGGAGCATCTCAGATTGCATAGAGAAGTTCTTCCTGAACTTTCTTAGGTGTGTAGATGAATTTGCTAGGGCTGACATAATAGCACAACACAGTTTCGTGGCTTAAATGACAGAAATGTATTGACAGTTCTGGAGGCTGGAATTTTATGATCAGGGTGTCAGCTGGGTTATTCCCTTTTGAGGCCTCCATCCTTGACTTGAAGATGGTACCTTCTCAGTGTCCAACCAGTGTGTACACATCCTCGGTGTCTCTCCTGTGAGTCCTAATCTCTTTGATAAGGACCAGTGAGATTGGCTGGGGTCTCACCCCCATGGCCTCTTCAAAGGCTTTGCCTCCAATGTGTCTCCAAATACTGACACCTTCCAAGGTGCCCGAGGTTAGGGCTTCAACATGTAAATTCTCTCAGGCCACAATTCAGCACAACAGTATGACATATTTGTGTAATATCTTACAGAATTGCCAGTTTTTGAAATTGCAATTGTATTTTGAGAAACTCTGGTTAATATTTTGTGGCATTCTTAATTGGCAAATATGTATTTGTATGACATTAAAAAAGAAGCTATTTGTTTATATACAGTGGCTTTGGTGTTCTACATTTGGTTTATTTGTAATTAAAGTAAGATTAGGGCATCGTATCTAATAAAAGATTAATATGCAAATTGACCTACCTCCTCTACAGCACCAGTCATACCCACCAGCCAATCAGGAGCCAGTATGCAAATTAATCCAACTAAGATGGCTGTGGCCACTGAGAGAGCAAGAGGGAGGCTTGGGTTTCCCCGGCGATAGAGGAAACCAAGCTTTCAGCACACCCTAGCCATCCTAGGCATCCACTCAGTGTTACAAAGTTTCAATTATAGAAGATAAATAAATCCCAACAGAAATGGCTGCAGCCACGGAGCAAGCAGGAGGCTTGGCTCCACTCCAGGCTGCAAAGTTTCAATTGTAGAAGATAAATATTTCCCAGATACCAGGGCCTCCACTTTAATCAGCTACTCTGACTCTGCAAACCACCACAGGCCCCTCACCCAGGTTGCCTTATGTCCCAAAGGAACTCCCACCCTGATCCAGGACACCCTTTAGGGCAAACAAGCTGGCCACCACCCATGTACCACCCATTGATCATATCTAATAAAAGAGTAAGAGGAAGATTGACCATCACTCCAACACACAAGTTGACTGCCCCATGTAGTCTGAAGAACCTGCCCCCATGTGGACACAAGATGGCCAGCAGGGGAGGGCAGTTAGGAGAGACCACGCCTGCAAGGGAGGGCAGTTGTGGATGATCAGGCCAGCAGGGGAGGGAAATTGGAGACAACTGGACCTGCAGGGAAGGGCAGTTGGGTGGAACCCAGGCCTGCAGGGGAGAGCAATTAGGGGTGACGAGGCCTTCAGGGGAGGGCAGTCAGGCTTGCAGGGGAATGTTTAAGGGGTGATCAGGCTGGCAGGCAGAAGCTGTTAGGGGCAATCAGGAAGGCAGGCAGGTGAGCAGTTGGGAGCCAGCAGTCCTGGACTATGAGAGTGATGTCTGACTGCCCGTTTATGCCAGATCCCGGTAGGATCGGGCCTCAACAGGCAGTTCGACATCCCTCAAGGCGTCCCAGATTGGAGAGGGAGCAGGCTGGGCTGAAGGACACTCCTCACCCCCCCGTGCACAGATATATATACTCATTTATATATATTATATAGGTTATATATATATATATATATGTAATGTTATAGTTGTGAGTATACGAAACAGTTTTTTTTGTATTATTACTTACCTATTATTGTATTATTTATTTGTATTATAACTGTAAGCATAGTTTTTCATAAACACACACACACAGGAACACACACACAGGAAGGGAAGTTTTGTTACAGCCACCATTAAAACAGGTGCAAATAAAAAATGACCTTTCAGGTCTAAGTTTAGAAGGGAGCAGTCTTGTCTAAACACTTGAGGGCCTAAGCCGAGGCACAATGCAGCCTCTTCACCACATTTAAGTCATAAGTTAAGCCAACCAACTGTTATGCAAAATGTATCCTAATTGCCCACTCTGACAAGTACACTGCTACATTAAGAAACTCAAAAATATTTGTTGTTTTTCATACAAATGGTAAAAAGTAGTAGACAACTCCATTATTAATTGGAGATATCTAGGTGTTAAATTGATGGAAGGATGACTGATAAAATAAAAATGCATAAATTATTATGTATTTATTCCATGAAATTTATTTATCTTGCTTCCATTTCAGCAGTATCAGTAATTATATTATTATAATCATTATTTTTTCCCTTGAGTTATAGTCTATTAGGAGACATTATATAAGAGATTAAGCGATTCCATTGTATTCAAAATGAATACATTTCAATATATTATCACACAAAATAAATATAAAATATCCAAAAGTTAAAATAACCTTCACAAGTTTGGTTGTTTATAGTCTAGTTTATTCAAACTAAAATTAATTACAAATAATAAGCATTTTAACTAAAATTACTTAAAGTTGCAATTTATACTTTTTTGAAAATATGATTGTCATATTTAACACAGTTATAAATAAAACCGTTCGCATTCCTGGTGCTCACTGTCCCTTACATTGCTAATGTAAGGATTGCTATCAAGTTTCACATATATTATATCCCAAATTACATGATGCAAATTTGAGAGTAATATTAATTACTGTTACAAAATCTCCATCAGCTGCCATGGGCTATGTGGCAACTATGCTGATTAATTCCAGAGTGCCTCCCGAAGGACATCCTGGACCACTGATGGGAAAGGATACTGGTCTTCAGGCTGAGAGGAAGGCTCTGATGGGTGAATTCTTAGAGTAGACCCTGCCTGCACTCGGAAGCATCCAACATCATCAGCTTTGGGATTGCACATTTCTTCTCTATCCCTACGAGCCAGGACACAAAGGAAGAGATGTGGAGAATATCTTCCTGAGCCCTGAACAGTGTTGGTACTGTAACAAAAGTACCACAAACTGAGTGGCTGAAACAACAGAAATGCATGGTGTTACCGTTCTGGAGGCTAGAATTCCAAAAGCCACATGTTGCCAGGGTTTGCTCCTTCTGGGGAATTGGAGAATTGGAGGCATTCCACACCTCTACCCTAGCTTCTGGTATCTTTCTGGAAATCTCTGGTGTTCTTCAGCTCCTACATGCGTCTCCCTGAGTTTCACATGGAGTACTTACTGTGTGCCTGGTGTCTGTCTCCAACTTTCCCCTTTTAGTAAGACTAGTTAAATTAGTCTAGGGCCCAGTTTAATGGCTTCATTTAACTTGGTTACCTCTGTAAGGATACTGTCTTCAGATAAAGTCACAGTCTCAGGGACTACAAGTTAGGATTTCAAGGTAGAAATGTTCATTGGGGAATAATGGAACCCATAGTAGCTATCTGTTTTCTAAAGCCTTCATCTAGATAAAATAATAAACTGAAAAATGACATCTCCCTAATGGCAGTATTTTTATTTGTGGAATAAGGTTGAAATATAACTAATTCTTGCTTATTTGACTTCTTTTGTGTGAAGCTAGGAAAATTCTAGATTAGACCTAACTATCTATCTTACATTCCAAAATCCATTATTTTCTGCCGTGGCTATGACAGTCATTTCTGTGAAGGTAAAGCCTTAATTATGAAATTCTAGGATGTCAGGTGTAGTAGTTGTGGCTTAATTAGGTAAGCTTTTTTGACATTAGGAAAGGAAAGGAAAAGAGGACAAAAATGAAAGTGGAAAAGTAGAGGAGAGAAGGAGAAAGAATAATCGCAGCAGACAGAGGAGAGAAAGGAGAGGAAGAGACACTAATCCTGAGAGATTAATTCTTGCCTGGTGATATGACTGTCAGAGACAAATGATAGAGAATTACCGTAGATTTTAAAGTCAGATTCAAACAAAACTCTACTCTGTCTGTGTTCTGCATGGATAAGGCTTTTAAGATGATATATATATATTTTTTTTTTTTTTTTTTTTCAGTTTTAGGTTGCTATCAGAAAGGAGTCAAATCCTTTGCATCTGTTTCCAAGATTGACATATTTAACTACTCTGACATTAACCTAAATGTTTTATCCTCTTCCCCTATTAAACAAATTATATTTGAGCTTTTCAAGTAGATACCTAAATTTAGCAATAAAAACATACGCTAAGTAAACACTAAATAATTATTAAGCCAATTTGGTTGGAAATTGAAACACTAGGGCCATAACTTAATATTCTAATTATGAACAATTATATAACTAAGAGAATTTTATTGTCGCAGTCATGTGTACGTAAACTAATTATATGAACTAATCTGCTAACTAAGATGAATTGTCATTTATGGAACATTAACTTAAATGATTGTCCAAAGCATGACATTCTACAAAAAGTTGATTTCTTTATATAACTCCTTTAAGAGATGAAACTGTGTTAGACTCTGTAAATTGACTTAATTTTAGAATTATAATTACGAGCTACTTGAAATGACTTTGAAATCATATATTTCCTCACTCTGCTTTTAATAGATGCATTGAGTTGGTTTTTTCTTGTCATTTTTGGGAAATTGACATTACCTTCGTAACAGGATAGCATACATTTATTTAAAAGAATGTCTCTATTAAAAATGACATATTCAGAGGTTCACCAAGCTCAAGAGGTAAGCTCAGCCTGGAAGGTGTACACATTTTGGGACTATATAAATGACTCACTTGCAAAACAATGGGCAAAGCTAAGATAATGTATAATATATACATTTAAAAATGTATAAACAATTAAAGTCGTCCCTGAAAATATCCCTCAGACCTCATAGATTTTTAGAAAATATAATTTGTAGCTCTAGGGCAATAACTCAGGGTAATAATAGGGTTCTGCACCCTACTGTAATTTTTAAGCTTACAATTTGACTCAAATTTTCATGCAGTAAATCTTGTAGACCATTAAATTATTGTTTTCCCTTCTCATAGGCACGTAAGAGTTTCCAGTTAGTAATCGCTTCTTGCTCAGGGCTGAAGGATGAAGGAAGTCATGTAGTGTTGGGTATGTATTAGCTAATTATGTTTCCTCCTCACAAAAGCCCAGTGGTGTGAATAGAGCAAGGATGCTTTTCTAGGTTGTAGGTTCTGAAGGACCCCCAAATCCACTTAAATTTATTAGTGCATATATATAGCCTGCGTATGATTTTTACAAGAGGAAAACATTCCTTCTCTCCCCTGATTGCTGTTGGGGGTGGGGTCCTTGTGAATCCCCAAAGAGGGATTTTTTGAGATGTGCACGGGAGAATGTGATGTAGTAGAAAGTTTTATTTCCATGGAATTGCATCCTTGGGTTCCCAAAGTCCCATTAACCTTAGTCCAGTCATAGAGAAGTGAGCTGGGGTTTCCGTAGAGCTAAAAGCAGAGCCATTGTTCAGAGTTGCCTTTCCACATGGTACCTGGGCCCAGCACAACATCAGGCTGGTGGCAGTTTATTTCTCACAGTTCCAGAGGAGGCTAGAAGTCCAAGGTCAAAGTGTTTGCAGATTTGGTTTCTTTTGAGGCCTCTCGTTAGCTTGCAAATGATCATCTTCTCCCCTGTGTCCTCACATAGCTTTTACTCTGTGCATCTGTATACCTAGTGTCCATGGTGTGTGGGGTGTCCATGGTGATGGGACACACGGGAAAAATGCTAGGGAGTCTAGAGTGTGCAACAAGAGTTCCAAAGACCCTGAAAGCACAAGACCATGAACTTCTTTGTTTAGGAGATTATATATTCCCAAATGTCCATGCTCTGCTGGCAGTAGTCATGCCCATTCTGACCAATGACCTCTGTTCCCAGGTATGATTGACAGAAAGCCTTTTCCTCCACCCCCCCCCCAACTTTACTGGGCATGTGTCTATCTCCCCTTGGTTGGATTCCTGGGGAGGGTAAACTTGTAGCTTCCTGGGGAAGGTGCCCAAAGGACATGCCTAGAGTATCCCACCTGCCAGTTGAATTAACATGACAACTAGCTAATGACAATGATATGGTGATCTTACCCTTTTGGAACTAAAATTAGCTACTCTAAGCATTCACATCTCCATAGGGCGGTTCTATGTTTATTTTTCACTAATTTCCACATTTGTTTTAGTGAAGTGATTTACCCTGGTATCCTGAGCCCAGTTTCCTGAGGTGAGATTTCCATCTGAAGGTTTAGGGACTGTTTGTTATGGACTGAATTGTGTTCCTAAATTTATAACACCCAGTGTGACTGCACCTTTAAAGACATAAGGAAGGTAAAATGAGGTTATAAGAGCGAGGCCCTAACCCATCATAGGAAGAGAAAGAGACCCTAGGTATACAGATGCACAGAGTGAAAATAATGTGAGGACACGGGATAGATGATCATTTGCAAGCTAAGGAGAGGCCTCAAAAGAAATCAGATCTGCAAACACTTTGATGTTGGACTTCTAGCCTCCTCTGGAACTGTGAGAAATAAATTTCTGTTGTTAAAGGCACCCTCAGTATTTTGTTATAGCAACCATAGCAAACTAATACAGACACATTTTCAGAACGTGACCATAATGCTGTGATTAGAAATGCGGATTCTAAATGACGTACTGTCTGAGTTAAAATCCCCATTTCACTCCTTACTAGCCGTGTGGATTTGTCTGTGCTTTACCTGCCTGTGTTTCTCCTTCATGTTCTGGAAAGTGAATGTAATAGTAATATGCGTCTTGTGTAGACACATATGTAAATTATATATGAGAATAGTTCTGGCCACGTAGTAAGCTCCATGCAAGTGTTTGCTATTTTACTTCTTCTTTTCTTCTTTCTTTCTTCTTCTTCTCTTATTTTTGTAAGGAACAGAAAAGTACACAAATAAGCTCGAGTAAAGCTTGGAGTTTTTGTAAAAGCACAGATCGCATGGATTAAAAAGTTTGATCAGGATAGCAGGGAGAGATAAGGAAAATTGCCATTCACACTCAATGTATAAATTAACCTATAATTTTCCTTTTAGAACTTTAGGAAAGGAATTGAAAGGTGAAAACAAAGTCCAGCTTTAGTTACAGACAACAAAATTTATACACTCAAAGATGTAACATTCAAGAGGTCCAATATAGTACTAAAAATTCCTGCACATTCCAAAAAGCAAGAAAATGTAATCCAAAAATAATTTTAAAAAATCAACAGCAACAAATGCAGATATGACAGAGATGATCAACTTAGCAGACAAAACATTAAAACACTGTTATAATTATGTTCACGTATGTAAAGATTGATGAGAGCAGGAGAAGAGAAATGGAAGATTTGAAAATGGATAATTTAGCCTTAGCCGGTTTGGCTCAGTGGATAGAGCATTGGCCTGGGGACTGAAGGGTCCCAGGTTCAATTCTGGTCAAAGGCATATGCCTGGGTTTCAGGCTCCAGCCCCAAGTTGGGGACATGCAGGAGACAGCCTATCAATGTTTCTCTCTCATCGTTGATATTTCTATCTCTCCCTCCTTCTTCTTTCCTCTTTGAAACCAATCAAGTAAGTAAATAAATTTTAAAAACAGAAAATTTAGAGATGAAATGCAAAATCTCAGAAATGAAATTTTACTGGATGTGATGAACAGAAAAAAAACTACAGAAAGAATGATCAGTGAACTTAAGATTTTACAATAGGATTCATAAAACATAAACTATGTTAAACCAAAAAATAAAATGAACACTGTCTTAGTGGCCAGTGGAAAAATATCAAGTTGATCCAACCTCTACTAATTGGAATCTTATAAGGAGTGTGTGTTGGGGGGATGTGGGGAGGAGAACATGTGACAGAAAACATACCTGAGGAAATAATGGCTGAAATATTCCAAATAGGAGGAATAGCATAAACACACAGCTACAAAAACTTAGTGAGCCCAAAGTAAACAAAAGTAACCTACCCCCTCACTCAAACCAAGATACATCATAATCAAATTGCAGGAGCTAGTGAAAAAGAGGCAATCTTAAAAACAGTCTGAGCAAAGAAAAACAACATAGTCAATACAGCAGAAACATGATAACACTTATCAGAACCACACCAGGCAAAAACAATGGATTTGCTTCTTTAGAGTGTTGGCAGGGATTTTCAACCTAGAAATCTATATCCAGTGAATATCTCCCTTCAAAAGTGAAGGCAGAATAAAAACTTTTTGGGGGTTACAAAAGCTGCAAAAAACTCAATATAGACAGACCCCAAAACTATGAGAAATGTTGAATGGTATGTGGTAGAAATTTGAATAGTCAAAGAAACAAAAAGTACTGAAAATGGTAAGTAGGTGGGTGAAAAAATGCTTATTTTTCATTTTAAAATATAATTAACTTATGAAACCAATAATAATAACTTATTGTGAGGGATAGAACATATCTGAAATTAATATGTGACTCATGTATGCCAGCAATAGCACAGGATGCAGGAGTGGGGAAATGGAAGAATATTATTGTAGGAGTCCTTCATTATAGTTAAAATGATTAATATTACTTGAAATTAGGTTGTAGTAGAGATTCTTATTCTAAACTCAATAAAAATCAAAGAGACATTAGTGGTGATAAATGGAATTACTAGAATATAGCCAATTCCAAATGAAGTTAGAAAAAAAAAAGAACAGATGAATAAAATAAAGAAAAAATAACATCACAAAGATGTGCATACAAGCCAAACCACATTAATCTCCATTACTTATTAAGTGTCCATTACATCTCAATTATAAGATAGGGGTTGTCAGAGTAGATATAAATTATATGATGTCTACAAAAACTCACTTTACATGTAAAAATATAGATACATTTAAAGGAAAAGGATTAGAAAAGATATGCCATGCAAACCCTAAAATTAGTAAGAAAGAGCAGCTATGTTAATATCATACAAAATAGGCTTTAAAATGAGTAATATTATCAAGTATTATCAGGGATAAAGAGTTAGGCTTTGTAATAATAATAAAGGGATTCTTACATTAAAATGACATAAAATCCTCAATACATACATATCAATAACAGTGTTAAAGTGCAGAGCAAAAACTGTCAGAAATGAAAGGAAGAGTAGATAGATTCACAGTTATATCTGGAGGTTTCAGCTATCTGCTCCCAATATCTGGTAAAGCATGTAGACAGAGAATTGGTAAGGATTTAGAAGACAAGCTGTTAACCACTATTTCCAAATTAATCTAATGGGCATTTGTGGAAGATGATATCCAAGAAAATAAAAACACAAATTATTTTTAAATGCACACAAAATGTTCTCTACAATGGATTACAAGCTGGTCTATTTAAAAAAAGTATCATTATATTTTAATGAATTAAATAATATATTGAAGTATAAATAAAATATATATTTAGTCTTTTTAAAAATATATATTTTATTGATTTTTTTACAGAGAGGAAGGGAGAGGGGTAGAAGGGGTAGAGAGTTAGAAACATCGATGGGAGAGAGACATTGATCAGCTGTCTCCTGCACACCCCTCACTGGGGATGTGCCCACAACCAAGATACATGCCCTTGACCGGAATCAAACCTGGGACCTTTCAGTCCACAGGCCGGACCCTCTATCTGCTGAGCCAAACCAGTTAGGACTATATTTAGTCTTTGTCCTGGTTTTTGGCACATACCAGTAGAGCCTTTGGAATCTCAGAGCAATAAAAGTGTCTTATGTGCTAATGAGATGACTCTTGGTTGGGGGCTCCTAGACAGTTTCAGGAAGGGTGCCCGTCACCAAAAAGACAAGGCATGATTAGAGGGTTAGAACTTTCAGCTCTACACCCCCAACCCCGAGAAGGGGAGAAGCGTGGGAGATTGGGCTACTCACCAACAGTTAGTGATTTAATCAATCATGTCTATGTAATGAAACCCCAATAAAAACAAACAACACTAAATGTTGGGATTCAGAGAGCTTCCATGCTGAACACACAGAAGTGTCGCGAGGGGGCATGCAAGCTCTGCACCCCTTCTGTCCACACCTTGCTTCATGCATTTTGTCTGAGTCGTATTCTTTATAATAATATGATAATAGTAAGTAAATTGTTTCTCTGAGCCAAAACCGGTTTGGCTCAGTGGATAGAGCATCGGTCTGCAGACTGAAAGGTCCCAGGTTCGATTCCGGTCAAGGGCATGTACCTTGGTTGCGGGCACATCCCCAGTAGGGGGCGTGCAAGAGGCAGCTGATTGATGACTCTCACTGATGTTTCTGACTTTCTAACCCTCTCCCTTTCTCCCTGTAAAAAATCAATAAAAAATTATATATATATAATTTTTTATATATATAATAAATTGTTTCTCTGTGTTCTCTCAAGCATTATAGCAAAGAATTGAACCAGAGGAGGGGGTGTGGCAACCTCTGGTCAGTCAGAGGTACAGAGGCATTTGTGATTGGCCTTGAAGCTGGGCAACTTATGTGGGACTAAGCCCTTAACCTGTGAGGTCTGCACTAATTCTGGAGAGTCAGAGTCAGAATTGAGTCAAATGGTAGGACATCCAGGAGGAGAGTTAGAGAAAGAACTGGTTGGTTTGGTGGAGGGGAGAGGACCCACAGACACTAGGTGTCAGAAGTGTGAGTAAAGAGAGTTCATGTCTACTATTTGCTCTGACCACAAGAAAATTAAATTAGAAGCCAATAATAGGAGACATCTGGAAAATTCCCAAAATGGAAATTCAACCCATGAGTCAAAGAGTAAATTACAGGAAAGTTAGAAAATATTTTGCATGGAATGGAAAAGAAAAAAGAAAAAGCACACCGAACTTTGTGAGATATAGGTAACACAGCATTCATAATGGCTCACATAGTTACTAGGAAAACAGAAAGTTTAAAAACCAAGGATTTAAGTTTTTACCATAATAACTAGGAAAGAAGAACAAATTAAACCAAAAGTAAGGAGAAAATAAATACTAAAGATATGAGTAAAAATCAATGAAAAATAACTTAAAAACCAGGGAAGATAAAACTTGGTTATTTGGAAAAAAAAGTGATAAAATTTATAAACTTCCAGCTACACTAATCAAGAAAAAATGAGAGACAACAAAAAATATCAATATAAGGATATAGATCTTGAAACAAAAATAAAGGAATATTATGAATAACTTTATGCCAATAGACTAAAAAACTGTAACAAAAAAATGGACAAATTTCTTGGATACATATTATAAAATGGACTTAAAAACAATAGAACACTTACTTGAATTGATTTTATAATTAAATACCTTTATATCATAATATAATATAGTATCGTATCATATCATCACACAATGCCTTATAATAAAATTAGAGGCCCAATGCACAAATATTCATGCAAGAATGGCCTTTCCTTCCCCTGGCTGCCAGCACTACATTTGCTCTGGCCAGAGCTGCCTTTCCACCTTCCCATGAGGCCCAGAGGCACAGAACACCTGTGTCATCACCATGGCGACAATACAAGCATCTTGCCCCAGGCCACTTGGTGCCTGTGTATGCAAATTAATCTGGCATCTTTGTTGGGTTAATTTGCATACTCACTTCTGATTGGTTGGTGGGTATCTTGTCAATTTGCATTTTTTTCTTTTATTAGTATAGATACTTCTCAAAAAAAAAACAACAAAAAAAAACAATTCCCAGACTCAGTTTCTTCACTGGTAAATACCTTCAAACATTTAAGGATAAATAATTTCAATCTTACAAAAAAAACTCTGATGAAAGAAGACAAGGGAATACTTTTTAACCCATTTTTTAAAGTCAGCACTACCATGATACCAAAGTCACACAAGGTAGTCACAAGAAAAAAAGGTATATTCCAATCTCTAACATGAGCAAAGACAGGAATATTAAAAAATATATAGTAGTATTAGTGAATTAAATCTAATAGTATACTAATTTAAAAGTACAATATAGCCCAGCTGGTGTGGCTCAGTTACTGAGTGTAGACCTATGAACCAAGAGGTCACAGTTTGATTCTCAGTCAGAGTATATGCTTGGGTTTCAAGCTCAAGCCCCAACAGGGGGCATACAGGAGGCAGCCAATCAATGATTCTCTCTCATCATTGAAGTTTCTCTCTCTTCATCTCTCTGAAATCAATAAAAATATATTTTAAGAATAGTACACTATAGCATGTCCCAAGAATGCTTGATTGATTCAATATTTTTAAAAAATCAATCAATATAGCATATTAGCAAAATAAAAGAGAAATACTGCACAATTATGTTATTAGATATAGAAAAAGTTATGAAATACAATTTTATGATAAAAAATATCTCAGAAAATTTTAAATAGGAGTGAACTTCCTTAGCTTGATAGAAGGCATCTTTGATAAAACCTACAGACATACTGACATCATTAATGATACACACACACACATACACAAAACATATACACAAAATCTTAAGATTGGGAATAAGATGACAATATACACTGACTATTTCCATAGTACTGGAAGTATTAATCTATAAAATAAAAAGAAATAAAAGGCATTTAAATCAGAAAATAAATATGATTCTCATGTCATGACTCTAATATCATGATCAAATGGTAACTTGTAGATAAAGTCCTAGGAAATCTACCGAAAATTGTCTAGAGCTGTAATAAATGAGTTTAGTAAATTCGCATGATATAAGTTAATTTACTAAAACCAATTTTATCTTTAGACCAGTAAAAAGACATCTTGACTTGTGGTGATGAACATAAAATACAATATACAGATGATATATTATAGAATTGTACACCTAACACTATATTTTATTAATTAATATCACCTCAATAAATTCAATAAAAAGAAAACTTACAGTGAGACAAAAATCAAGTTTTTCAAATTCCAAAAAAAAGAAGAGTTTGAAATTGAAATAAAAATACCATTTACAATGCATCTGGAATCATATAAAGCTTAGGGATATCTTTAACAAGAGAATTTAGCTACTTGGTAAAATATAAGCTCAAGACACACAAATCAATTATATTGTTATTTTATTTTATTTTTATTTTTAAAATATATATTTTATTGATTTTTTACGGAGAGGAAGGGAGAAGGATAGGGAGCTAGAAACATCGTTGAGAGAGAGAGACATTGATCAGCTGCCTTCTGCATGCCCCACACTGGAGATGTACATGCCCTTGACCGGAATTGAACCTGGGACCTTTCAGTCCGCAGGCTGACGCTCTATCCACTGAGCCAAACCGGTTTTGGCATCAATTATATTTTTAAATACTAGCAATGAGTAATTGAAAAAGAAAAATTTAAATCACTATTTGAAAAGTATCCTAAAACATGAAACATTTAGGCATAAATTTAATAAGGTACCTGCAAGACCTGTGCAATCGAAGAACACTGCTGAGGGAAATTGTGAAGACCTAAATAAGTTATGAGATGGACCGTATTCATGAATTGGAAGACTGGTAGTGTTAAGTTGACAATTCTTTTCAAATTGACCTGTAGTTTCAGTGCAGTTTACAGTCAAAATCCCAGAAGAACGCAGCTGGCATGGCTCAGTGGTTGACTGTTGTCCTATGAACCAGGAGGTCATAGTTCTATTTCCAGTCATGCCTGGGTTGGGGGCTTGATTCTCATTGTGGGGCGTGCAGGAGGCAGCCAATCAATGATTCTCTTTCATCATTGATGTTTCTATCTCTCTCTCCCTCTTCCTTCCTCTCTGTAAGCAATACAAATATATTTTTTAAAAAATATATCAGAAGAATTATTTTTGTAGAAAGGAGCAAATTGATACTAAAGATTATATAAAAAAGGAAAAAGTTAGAATAGCTCTCCTCCAAAAACTCTTTAAGAAGACAAATATTGCAAAACTTATATTATCTGAAGTGAATATTTACTATAGTGTGACAGAAATCAAGATATTGTGGTATTGACATTAAGATGTAAAAATAGAATAATACAATAGAATAGACAGAAATATATCCACCATTATTTATGATCAATTAACTTTCAACAATTTGCCAAGTAATCAAGGAGAAAGAATAGTCTTCTCAATAAATGATGCTAGAATAATTGGATATCCATAGGGAAGAAATAAAACCGTACTTTTAACTTACTATATATAAAAATTTACTAGACATAAAATAAAATATAAAGACATTTATATAAATATAAATGAAACATTAAATATAAAGCTATAAAAGTAAAATAATAAGAGAAACTCTTTTTGGTCTTAAGATAGGCAAATTATTTTAGGTAAGTGAGACACAAAAATCATGAAATATAGAAGAAAAATGAACTTCATAAAATTTATTTATTTATTTATTGCTGTTGGAAAGACATTCTTAAGAAAATAAAAAGGCAAATCATGGACTTGGAGAGAGAAAAAAAAGTATATATATACTAGTGGAGGGGGAGGGAAGTCCTTCAGCCTGGCCTGCACCCTCTCCAATCTGGGATACCCCTCACAACCTAGAACCACTGGCTCCTAAGAGCTCACCTGCCTGTGAGATGTGCCTAACTGCTCTCCTACCTGCCTGATGCCCCCTCCTAACTTCTCCCCTGCCAGCCTGATCCCCTTAACTGCTTCCCCTTCCTGGTCTGATCTGCCTAATGCCTATCTGCTCTCCCCTCCTGGCCTAAACCCCGTAACTGCCTATATGCTCTCCCTTCTCTGCACCTTCCGTCCCTGACACAGGAGTGCTAAGAGCTCTCCACCAAGGCCCTACTCCTGTCCTGATGCCCCCTCCAGGTCAGCAGCACCACGAGGCCTGTGCATGCCTCGGACAGGGGGACCACCCCCTGCAGCAGCCTCATGTTCCATGGTGCAAGTCCCTGCCCCCATCCCCTCTGACCAGCTCCTGTGCGAGCACAACCTCGTCATGACTGTGACACCATTAGGACTAATTAGCATATTACCTCTTTATTATATATATATACTAGAGGCCTGGTGCATGAAATTCATGCACGAGGAGATGTGTCCCTCAGCCCACCCTGCACCCTCTTCAATCTGGGACCCCTTAAGGGATGGATAGGGCCTCAAAGGGAAGTCAGACATCACTCTCACAATCCAGCCTGCAGTTTCAATTGTAGAAGATAAATAAATCCCAGATACCAGGCCTCCACTTGAGATGCCAGGAGGTATGGCCAGCCTGAAAACCACCACAGGCCCCTCACCCAGGCTGCCCCACACCACAAGGGAACACCCACCCTGATCCAAAACACCCTTTATGGCAAACCAGCTGGCCCCCACCCATGCACCAGTCTTCTATCCTATCTAGTAAAAGAGTAATATGCAGATTGACCATCACTCCCACACACAATATGGCTGCCCCCATGTTGTCAAAAGATCCGCCCCCATGTGGACACAAATTAGCCACCACAAGAAGACCAGCTGGAGAGGGCAGTTGGCAGGGACCAAGGTCTGCAAGGGATGGCCATTGGGGGCAATAAAGCCTTCAGGGGAGGGCAATTAGGGGTGACCAGGCTGGCAGAGGAGGGAAGTTGGGGGTGACCAGGCCTGTAGGCAGGGCAGTCAAGGAGACCAGGCCCACAAGGGAGGGCCGTCAGGGGCAAAGAGGTAGGCAGGGAGCAGTTAGGCATCAGTCAGGCTGACAAGAGAGTGGTTAGGGGGTGATTAGGCTGGCAGACAGCAGCAGTTAGGGGCAATCAGGATGGCAAGAGGCAGGTGAGCAGTTGGAAGCCAGCAGTCCTGGATTGAGGGATGGATCAGGCCTCAAAGGGAAGTCGGACATCTCTCTCACAATCCAGCCTGCCCTCCCCTGCAGGCCTGGTCATCCCTAACTACCCTCCCCTGCAGACCTGGTCACTCCTAACTGCCCTCCCCTATAGACCTGGGTCTCCCTCTACTGCCCTTTCCTGTAGGCTTGATTGCCTCCAACTGTCCTCTCTTGTAGGCCTGGTCCCTCCCAACTGTCCTCCTCTGCTGGCCATCTTGTGATGGCTATCTTGTGCCACATGGGGGCAGCCATCTTTGACCACATGAGGGCAGCCATTTTGTGTGTTGGAGTGATGGTCAATTTGCATATCACCCTTCTATCTAATAAAAAAGTAATATGAAATCAACCATACCTCTGCTACGCCCACAAGCCATGCCCACCAGCCGATCAGAGTGAGTATACAAATTAACCCAACCAAAATGAGAGGGTTGTCCGACTGGCTGTTTAGGCTGACCCTGATGCTAGAGGCCCATGGCTCGAATATACCTGGATCGGGCTTAAAAGGGCATTCAGACATCCCTCTCACAGGAATATATAAAGAACTCTTATTATTAAATAATAAATACATGGATATTAAAAGATGTCCAATAAACAGTGGTGAGAAATCTGAACAAACACTTTGTGAGAAGAAGATAGATTAAAGTCAATAGGTCCATGAAAAGATATCCAACATTTTTTGTTATCAGGAAGATGCTAATTAAAACCACAATGGGAACCTACTTACTATTCATTCATCAGAGTGCTGAAATTCAATAGAATGATGATAGCAAGTGTAAGCAAGTAGGTGGAATAGCATTTACTTTCATACTTGGCTCGAGAGGGCATAAAATGATCCAGTATGAGAAACTGCCATTTAAAAAAAAAAAAATTATGTGCCTATTTACTCTAGGATCCAGCAATTTCACTCCTGGCTGTGAGACCGGAAGTTGCAAGCTTTGAGTCAAGTTTTGTTCTTTCTGGCCACTAGTCTGTCAGGCTGAAGCTGTCTAAGGTCTCACCAAAAGTTGTCCCATTGCAACCAATGACTTCTATCACCCCTTTCACTCCCCAAATTCCAAGTTTTAGGAGCTCTGTGGCAGGAATAGGCAATGAAGACCAAATACATATTTCTTACTATATCACAATAGCTTATCTAGACACTCAGTATATTAATGTCTATGATATTTGTAAGGAGGACCTATTTCATAAAAAATATAGAATTACAAAAAAAAGCAGGAATTGTTTAATTCACCAACTATGGCGATAATTCCATTTGAAAGGAATTATCGCCGGAAGCCTATTTTCTGAAAGAGGGGCGGGGGCAGTGGCAGATTGCTGCTAGTGGGAGCGCTGTGGCAGTTATTGTTTTTATTGATTTTTTACAGAGAGAAAGGGAGAGGGATAAAGAGTTAGAAACATCGATGAGAGAGAGACACTGATCAGCTGCCTCCTGCGCGCCCCCTACTGGGGATGTGCCCGCAACCAAGGTACATGCCCTTGACGGGAATCGAACCTGGGACCCTTCAGTCCACAGGCTGATGCTCTATCCACTGAGCCAAACCGGTTTCGGCCACTTATTCTTTTTAGAAGAATTCTCCAGCCCACAGCACAAAATCCCACCAGGCGACTCAGTAATTAAAGACCCCCGAGTCCCTTTAGCTCATAGTTCCACAATCTTAGATTCTTCACCAAAGCTATTATTTCATCATCTCTTGTCCTTTGCCCATGTTTGGGATTCTCTCTTTCCTCTAAGAATATTCTCCATCTTATATTCTCCATCTTATAATTCATTTTTGTGAAGCCATTAGGAGTTTAATGGTGTGGTGTTTGTGCTTTGTTGTGGGGTTTCTTACAGGGAACTGGTGTGTGGAAGCCTTTATCTAGTGTTGTGCTCACAAAAATGGCTCCTTAAAAACAAAAACAAAAAAAGCTCCAATTTGTGGTGTCTTCCAATTTCTGTGGTGTAAATACTCCCACCATAGCCAATCTAAACTACCAGATTGGAGTCGCTGAAGGTGGAGTTGGGGAGAGATGAGCTTCACTTTCTCTGGAAAGCCAGCACCTGTCAGTTCATTTCTCCATAGAAATTCTCCTAAATCACTATCAAGTGTCCACTCCTTAGTGGGGAGTTGTCTTTGCTTTTGGGAGGTACCCAGAACTGTTCCTACTTTCCAACCAATTTAAATTAATTTATTTTTAAAAAATATACTTTTATTGATTTCAGAGAAGAAGGAAGAGAGAGAGCGAAATATGAATGATGACAGAGAATCATTGATCAGTTGCCTCCTGCACCCTAGGATCTAGTTGGCAACCTTGGCTTATGCCCTGACTGGGAATCGAACCATGACCTCCTGGTTCCTAGATTGACGCTCAACCACTGAGCCACACCAGCTGGGCCGAATCAATTTCTTAGCCTCTTTTGGAGCATGCAGGTAGTTTTGAGTTAGGACCTGGAATTCATTTGGAGACTGTGTGAGTTAACAGATACTCCGAAGAAATATTCTCTTAGTTTTGTCCCCTTCATTCCAGGCCAAACATTGTTTCCCAGTTGTATCCCTTTGCAGGGCTGATATTCTTCTCTCAGGCTCCCATTCAGGGCACAGTCCTTTAGGTTCTGGACTTTATTCAGCATCTCTGTTCCAATTCCCCCTTTTGGTGGAGCCCCAAGACATCCTCTCTGCCTCTAACACCCCAGAATCCTGATTTTTGGAGCCAGGTCATTGGGCAGCTTCCAGGTTTAGCCTGGCTTTCTAGTCCAAATATGTCTTGGGCTCCTTCACTTCAGAATACTTTTTTTATCCCTTGTGAGCTTAGCTATGCACTTGAAATAATTTTTAAAAAACGTTTTATCCAGTATTTTTGTTTTCTGCGGTGGGAGACATTTCGGAATATGTCGGCTGCGACATCGCTAAGACAGAGTTCCCATTGTAAATACCTAAAATTTTATCTATTTTTGTTGTTGTTCTTATCTGTTTCTGTGTAACAAATATTGCAAACTTTGTGGTTTGTACAAACCATTTATTAGGTTTGTGACTGGTGGGTCTGGTGTTTGGAGGGAGCTCAGTTGAGGGATTCTTCTGCTCTGTATGGTACAAGTGGGTTTACTTGTTGTTTTGTTGTTGTTTATTAATTTTCAGACAGGGATATTTTTATTCCCCCATTGATTTTTAGAGCGAATGGAATGGAGGGGGACAGATAAAGAGAGAGAAACTTCAAAGCGTGAGAGATACATTGATAGGTTCCCTCCAGCATACCACCTTGGTCTGAGCCTGCAACCCAGAAATCGAACCTGTGACCCCTCAGTCCACAGGCCGATGCTGTATCCAGTGAACCAACCAGCCAGGGCCACTTGGTGGGTTTTAGCTGGAGGTTTGTCTTGTCTGGAGGGTCCACAGAGGGTTCTACTCACACCCCTGGTGCCTCGTGGGGGACAGCTGCAAGTCTGGGCTCATGTGGTTTGTTCTGGCCATATAACCTCAGGGCTCACATTCATAATCTTTCCAGAAGAGACGTCAGTCTTCTAGGAAGATTACAAGGTAGCTCAGGGTTCCAAGAACCAGTGTTCCAAGATGCCAGGAAACAGGACTGCCAATCTCTAGGTTCTAGAGATCAGAGCATTGCCGCTTCTGGCATATTCTGTTGCCCACAGGCCCTCTAGCCCACCCAGAGCGCCAGAGAGTTGCAGACCTGCTTTCCTCTGCCACATTACTGGACTGAATCGTTAAGCTTTTCTTGTTTTTGTTTTTTTTCACCACCAAGTCTCCTTTTATTTGTTGCGGCAGAAGCAGCAGTGAGGTGAGCCTGGGCATGTTTAGAGCTCTCGGGGATTTGATGTTCTCAGTCACCAATTTCATTGTCATATCATGGTTTTATTGCTCCTTTTGCCTGGATAACATTTTCATTCTGTGAAATAGCTCATCGAAAATTACCAGGGAAATGATAAGCCGTAGAGGCTTTCTAAACCACTGACATTATATCACCCAGATAAAGCCAATTAAAAGAAGCGATTGTTGTAATCAGCATGAAGTTTTAAAATAATTTTTAGTTTTGTGGGTCTCAGTAGTTCCGAAAGGGAATCATTTTGTGGCAAATGTCTGCAGCTGATATTTAATTTTTATCAAGTTGAAAAAAAATTTGAGTGTTATCTGAGGAAGAGTCCAATAAACATTTCAGGGAGGTAGGTTATGTTTCCATGAAAGAAATAAAAATAAGATCGGTCAGGAATTTTTACATTATCTCTGTTGTCCTATTATTAGAATGATATTTGGATCAGTGCGTTCCACTTGAATCATTTATTGAAAACGTAAGAAAACTTGCAAAGCAGTTATGGTTTTACTCATTATTGGTCAGATGTGATGGACTGTGGCTGAGATTGTTAGCGGTGTCCTCTTCACCAGCAGTAGAATGGCATGAATCCATAGTAACCTTTTTAATATTATAGCCTTCTTATGTAAGTTATTTATTCCTTTTCTTTACGCATTCATCCATCAGTGGACATTTAGTTTGTTTCCATATCTTGGCTATTATGGCTAATGGGACAATGAACATGGAAATGGACACACACATACATACATACATACACATACAATGGGATACTATTCAGCCTTAAAATAGAAGGAAATCTTACCATTTGTATCAACATGAATGAACCTGGAGAGCATTGTGCTAAGTGTGATATAAGTCACATACAGACAGACAATTATTGCATACTCTCACTTATATGTGGCATTTAACATAGTTCCCTAGAAGCAGAGAGTAAAATGGTGGTGAGCAGGAGTACGGTGGAGAGGGCAATGGGGAGATGTTGGTCAAGGTTACAAGGTTTCAGCTGGGCATGATGAATAATTCTGGAGGTCTGATGTCCAGCATGGGGACTACAAATAGCATTGTACTGTACACTTAAAATTTGCTAAGAGAAGGGATCTTAACTCTACTCAACATGAAAGAAAGAAAGAAAGAAAGAAAGAAAGAAAGAAAGAAAGAAAGAAAGAAGGAAGGAAGGAAGGAAGGAAGGAAGGAAGGAAGGAAGGAAGGAAGGAAGGAAACGGTAACTGTCAGGTGATGCATTTGCTAGTCAGCTTGATTGTAGTGATTATTCACAGTGTGTACGTATATCCAAAGATTAAGTGTACATCTTGGTTGCATACAGTTTTTACTTGTCAGTTTTACTTCTATAAAGCTGAAAAAAGGTGAATTCCAGCCATTGTGTGGGGGGAAACAGGTCATGTTCAGCCTTGTGCAGGGACAGGGCCCAAGGAGCAAGTTTGCTCTGGAATGCACTCTCCTGCTTGGGGGCAAGGACCTCTTGGGGGAAATCATTGATTCCATGTCTGAGTTGGAAGGTTCCACATGAGACTGGAGCAGGTGGTTGTGGCAGAAAGGTGGGAAGCTTTCAAAGATTAATGGTGTCATGTCAGAAGACCACAGAAACCAATTTAAAGGGCACTTAGACAGTTTGAGCACCAAAAGAAGGGTAATGTCTCTGGTCAACTGATACACTTTAAATGTGAAACACTGAAGGCCGGGTGCACAAATCCTGTAGGGATTGGGCTGAAACTGGCTCTCTGACATCCCCCAAGAGGTCCTGGATCGCAAGAGGACACAGGCCAGGCAGAGGGACCCCACCGGTGCAGTGCACTGGGCCTTTAGTATGCATATAAGATCTTTGATTAATATCTTCTCACCTTCCCTCTGAGATTCATCAGTCTGTTCCATGTTTCCATGCCTGTAGTTTCTGCTCCTGCACTGAGCATCTGCTCCCTGGTGGTCAGTTAGTGTCATAGCTACTGGCCAAAAAGCCAGTCAGCTGGTCGGCCAGTTGCTTAGGCTTTTATATATATAGATAGTTACTGTATCACTTGTACAGAACAGAGAAACTAACCTACAGCGTTGAGTATTATTCAGTCATGTTGGTGTTATTGACTAATTTATTGTAGTTTTAGAGTATAGGAACAAAAAACTCAACTGCTTTGGATAAATGTAGTTTCTGACTCCAAGGGAATGTGAGTAGAATGATACTGTAAGTTCTGACCTTAAGTCAGACATGAGATACTCAAATTGTGTATGAGTACTGGTACATATATATTAGCAATATGGAATATATTATAATGATGTAATATATAACTAAAATACTAACACATTTGTTGTTTAAATAGTTGTGTGATTCTAAGAATAAACATAATACAAGAGCCATTGGTTCCAAACTATTTAAAGTTCTACTTCTCAAGATCGCTTCACCTGTGAAGATCTCTACAGTAAGAAGGAAAAAGACATTTACATTCCTGAAGTTTACCAACTTGAGGGAAAGAACTGTTAGTAGAGTTCGGGAAAGAGTTAAATTATGTAGAGAAAAAATCCATGGAAGTTAGCTAACTAACTGGTTCTCATACAGACAGGAAATCATTGACATAACAAACACTGCACGCTGGACAGCAAATCACATATGAGTAACCAACAACATTCTTCTGGCATAAGGTCATGTCAGAGTAATAAACAGTGTCCTGGCATAGCCTCTTTAGTAATGTTAGGGAATGAAAATGATTGCTGTTTTTTTGTTTGTTTGTTTCCTTTTCTTAAAAAATATATTTTATTGATTTTTTACAGAGAGGAAGGGAGATGAATAGAGAGTTAGAAACATCGATGAGAGAGAAACATCAATCAGCTGCATCCTGCACACTCCCCACTGGGGATGTGCCTGCAATCAAGATACATGCCTTTGACCGGAATCGAACCTGGACCCTTTAGTCTGCAGGCCAGCGTTCTATCCACTGAGCCAAACCGGTTAGAGCATGTTTTCTTTTTTTTTTAAATTATGTTTGTTGATTTCAGAGAGGAAGGGAGAGGGAAAGAGAGATAGAAACATCAATGATGAGAGAGAATCATTGATCAGCTGCCTTCTGCATGCCTTGCACCAGGGATCAAGCTGACAACCCCTGAATGTGCCATGACTGGGAATGGAACCATGACCTTCCGGTTCATAGGCTGAGCTCAACCACTGAGCCACACCGGATGGGCTGTTTGTTTTCTTTTAGTGAATTATTTTTTTTTCAGTTTGGTAAGATTTAGAATTAAGTACAGAAATGTTTAAGAAAATCAAATCCTTGGAATAAGTATTTTTATCTTAAGACAGAATCTGTGCCTATCTAGTGTTGTTTTACTATAATAAGAAAAGGAAGAATTTGGTCTAAGGGAGTCACAATCTTTTAATTAACTTGAAATGGCTCTCTAAATAATATATTTAGATGTGTGCTTTTCAGAAATCATTAAATATAGTTATATCTCATCTAAGATATTAGGCTTCCATTATTTATAAACTTTATTTAATTTATAAGACTTTTTTTTTTAAATACCCAGGAAAGTTTTCTTCCTGGAGTTAGCCAATTGCATTTAAAAGGGAAAAGCTTGAGGTGATTCAGCTGCAAATGCTCTTTCTCCCCAGAGTATCACCCTTCACGTTGTCACTGTATTCTGTTCTCTGACCTAATTGCTTAGCCTCCAACCTGCAAATTGGAACCCTGATTGTTCAAAGGCTACACACACACAGATTCCTTACCCTTCCCTGTTCTCAGGCTGTGGCTGAGCCCAGATATGCGTCCCATGGCCTCATTCCCAGCTCCTCATCCTAGTCCAGGTGTTCCACTAAGTGACACACTTGGGGATAATAGGATAACAGCAGTAATTACAGTAATGACAGTTTATTTTCCCCACGAATAGCACCTCACTCTGTGCTCTGCCCCATGTTTGCCACTGACTGGTACATTACTTAGAAAGCAGGGAAGCCCATACAAGTTCAATGAAGGGTTCTTTGGGTAAGAGGGGGTCCCTTGCTCACGTAGAAAATGACTATGCATTTTATTTTATTATATTTTATTTTTTAAATTAAATCTTTATTGTTCAGGTCATTACATTTGTTTCTCTTTTTTCCCCTCCATAGCACCCCTCCACCCAGCTCCCACCCTTCCCTCTGCCCTTACCTCCCCCCGCATTGACCTCATCCATAGGTGTATGATTTTTGTCCATTCTCTCCCTGCACCCCCCTCACCCCTTTTCCCCTGAGAATTATCAGTCCACTCCCTTTCTGTGCTCCTGATTCTATTATATTCACCAGTTTATTCTGTTCATCAAATATTTAATTCACTTAATTTTTAGATTCACTTGTCGATAGATATGTATTTGTTGTTCATAATTTTTTATCTTTTACCTTTTTCTCTTTCCTCTTCTTAAAGAGTACCTTTCAGTTTTAGATCCAGAGGGCTATGTCCATGGCCTGCTGTTCTATACCTGCTCTTTAGATGGGACGAAACTTCCATTTGAATCAGAGATAATCTGCTCTGGGAAGCGGTATACCCCTGGGGATCGTGCCCTTAGGTCAGGGTTCTCCTATTGTGGACCCAGTTTCTATATGTATGTGAAATCCTAAATATGAAAGTCGACCTTTATTTTCCCCAAAGTAGAGAAGGAAACGTCTGATGTTAAGGAAAGCCTGAGTAACTTCTCAGGCTTTCCTTAACATGGATGAGGGTGTGAGTGACCTGTGACCTTCTAATAACCAGACTGGCCATGTGAGCTGGAATTCTACACTCATGGGAACGCACGTCACTGAAACCATAATGACTGAAGCACGAAGGTTCCAGCTAAAGTTCTGACTGTTTCCCTCCGAAATGGAGAACATGGGAGTGTCATTTACAAAGACTTATTCGAACTGTAATCCTTTTCTGCATACATGTATGCTACCAGGTCGACACCTTCTCTCCAGTTGGAGATTGGATCTCCCTAAAGAAATTCTGGACTAAAACTACCTTGCACCTGGGTGGATGGTGCCCTATGGATTCTCTGGATCACCCACCTCTATGGCTGACTTGTACTTGGGATCACCCTTGTGTAGCCACACATCTCATTGTAAATCTCCCTACAATATAGATCTGTGCACTTAGTCAAAATGACCAAAACAACAAGATGGATTTCTTTAATTCATAGATGCCCCTCAAGATTTGGAAATCCCCAGTGGAACTCATAATTTTCACCAGTCTGTGGCAGCCTCAGACTTAAAATAGGAAAAGGCAATTATCTTGGGACATTCTACCCTGGCTGAGGGGAGACCACAACAAGACTTGAAGATCTGGGAAATAACAGGCCAGAAACCTCAGGACACAGCTGTAAACGCAAAAACCAATGGCTATTTTGTGACTGCCAGTAAGGTCTCCCTTCCCTGCACTCTCTACCCTCTTCATTTAAAGAGAGAATTTAGCCCTAGCTGGCTTCTCTCAGTGGATAGATTGTCTGCCTGTGGACTGAAGGGACAGGTTTGATTTTGGTCAAGGGCACATGCCCGGGTTGCAGGCTCAATCCCCAAGAGGAGGCATGTAGGAGGCAGCTAAACAATGATTCTCTCTCACCATTCATGTTTCTGTCTCTCCCTTTCCCTTCCTTTTTGAAATCAATAAAAATATTAAAAAATAAAATAAAAGAGATAATGAATAACTTTAGACAAATAATTAACAACTTTGGAAAGGCAGATGTATACCTGGACAAATATCCAAGTAAAAAACCAGTCAATTTGTTTGCATATATCAAACAAATTTGATTATATATATCAATCAAATCTATTGTATGTATATACCCAGAGAGGGATGTATGGATGTGGAACTCCCCCTTCAATCAACAGAAATTCTTGCCGCACATTCTAAGGTTAAAAAAAAAAAAAATCTCAGTGATCAATGAAATCCTTGATTTTATACGTCTCTGCACGAATACTGTGATCCTTTAGAGAGCCTAAATATTTTAGCAGATAAATGCTGTGTGTATTATTAATAACACATTCCAGGAGTTTTTGACATGACTTTCAAAGCTCATCTTTCCCTCCCCTGCTGAGCATCAAAGTGTCTCATCTCCCCTGTCTGATTGGCCAGAGGCCTTTTTCCCTCCCTGCGGACCACAGTCAGCCTCGGAGGGGGTCTTCCGTGCGTCGGCATAAGTGAAAGCCTTCAGTGTTACGTGGTGAATCATGGAGTGGACTCCAGCCACAATGTGGTGAGGCCTCTTCTTCCTCCCAACACTGTAATGCTTGTGACTAGCTGCTTTGAGTTAAACTTCTGAGTCTCTGCTTTTCCTTTTCACAGCTTTTGCCTTCTACAATAATCATTATCCCTTATTCGCAGCTGCCATCTATTAGCATCATGCACCCCATCTGCTTGGACACTTCACCTCTTAGATTCTCCCCTCTCCAACTTCATTCTCTTGCTCACATGACTTTTTCTTCTCCTTCCACATCTCCCTCCTATCCCGAGGTTATATAAGTCCCCAGTAAAATATATTGGGGACTTTCTTTATCCACTCATCCCACGATGGACACTTGAGATGCTTTCCCCTCTTGGCTACTATGAACACTGCTGTAGTAAACACGGACATGACTTTTTATTCTCCTTCCACACCTCCCTCCTATCCCGAGGTTATATAAGTCCTTCTTCTCCACTGAACACCATTTCTGTCTTTTCTGCCCATTCCAAGGTTGGTTTGAAACAAAATTCTCTGCTTGTTTTTTTTTTTTTTTTTGTGTGTGTGTTTTGTTTTTTTTTTTTGACCATCTAGTTTCAACCAGCTCAGACTACAGACAAAACTACAAGAACTACTTATGGTTATATTTTCTTAGGAGGATTTTCCACTTTTGCTAATGGGACTGACTTCAAACAGGCATTCTTCTTGTAGACCTCTGAGGATATAGGATAAAAAGTTGTATTTCTAGTTCACCTTTATTTTGAGAATGAGATCCTTTGGGGTTTAAGCTTTGGGAGAGTATTTGGGTGGCCCTGGGCCCAGGTTTCTATACGTTCAAGACTGGAGACAAGCCAAGGATTCATTTTCTAGGACTCTGAAAGCTCTCATGGTGAAGGGCAGCTTCAATGTTCCATTGCTTTCTGGGTGCTCACCCCACTTCAGTCTCTGGTCAGTGCATGGTTGATTTTCCATCAAGCCTTTGATACTCAGAAGATGTTTTTAAAAATTTTGTTCTCTTGAATTTTATTGGTTTTGGTGGAATTGTCAGAGTCTGAATCCAGCCCACCATGTTGCCAGAAATAGTTCATTACCAGATATTTATCAAGTTGAACCAGGTGCCGTTCTTATAAGAAAGCCACTTTGGTCATTGTGAAATTTTAAATGGATTCCAGCATTTCATTTGCCAACCCTTTTTTGAGGGGGTTAAATAGGTTTTCATGTATGGGATAATAATTGACTTTTCTTATGTTGTTCTTGTCTATATTTGTATTAAGGTGATATTCACCTCATCACTTGGACATTTTCCTATTTTTTTCTGTACTTTATAGAGTTTGTGTAAGATTGAAACGAAACCTTGGTTGATCATGACTGTAAAACTGACATGGTGTTTCTTCGTGGAAAGATTTTAAGGGAGTAATTTTATTTATTAGTTTTAGGACCATCTAGGATTTCTCTTTCTTTTTGAGTCAGCTTTAGTAATTTAGTATTTTCTAAGAGATTTTTATCTCACTTAAGTGTTAAGAGTTTTTAAAACTTTGTGTTGTTCTTATGCTTAATGCACCTGTAGTTGTGTTCCTTTTAGGTTTCTAATGATGCTTATTTTTGCTTTTTCCTGATCAATCTTTCCATAGCTCATAAGTGCATTCTTAGAGAATTTACCTTTATTTCAGTTAGCACATTGTCTTCTAGCTTCACATATGCTGTAGCATGTAACAGTGTTTCCTTTTCAAGGCTGCGTTGTAATCTACTGTATGCATATAGCATATTTTCTTTATCCACTCATCCCACGATGGACACTTGAGATGCTTTCCCCTCTTGGCTACTATGAACAGTGCTGTAGTAAACACGGACATGCCAATATGTCTTTGAGACCCTCCTGTGGATTTTTGAAAAATATATATACTAGAAGAGGGCTGTTGGATCATATGGCAGTTCTATTTTTTAATTATTTTGTGTGTCACCATACTGTTTCCATAACAGCTTCACCATTTTACGTTTCTAACAGGGCACACTGGTTTTAATTTCTCTGTATCACCATCAAACTTGTTGTTTTTATTTTATGATACAGGCTATCCTAATGGGTTTGAGGTGATAGTTCACTGTGGTTTTGATTTGCCCGTAAGAGGCTTTTTGTGTATGATTTCAAAGGTAAAATAATGATCATAGTCTTTATATATTCTGAAGGCCAGTGCAGGTTGAGTGGCTGATCAAAGAGATGAACAAAAATAATGTTTTAGTGTAAGTATGACCCAATACTGCATGTGGCATATTTATGTTAAAAAATATTTGTGTGCAGCCCAGTCAGTGCAGCACAGCGTTTGAGCGTCAACCTATGATCCAAGTCCAGGAGGTCGCAGTTCAATTCCTAGTGATGTCACATGACCAGGTGGTGGGCTTGATCCTCAGTGTGGCTGCCTTCTGCATGAAGGCAGCCAATTGATTTCCTCTCTGAAATCAATAAAATATATATTTTAAAAAATGTTTGTGTGCAATATTTGGCAGATTTATATATACAAATTAAATAATTAGTTATCTAAATTGAAATTTAACTGGGTGCTTTGTATTTTTATTTGCTCCATCTGGCAACACCGAGTGCACCCCTCGCCCCCACTGCTGTGGCTAATGAGCACTAGGATGGCTGGGTCCTCCCTCCGGCCTGGCTCTCAGCCAGACCTGCGGCACCTCCAGCAACTGCCCTGTCCTCTCCCTCAGTTTTGTTGACTGAAGATGTGTATTTAGCTCAAGTGTACATCCGTGGATGAGTGGATAAAGAAAGTGTGGTATATACACCCAGTGGCAGGTTATACAGCCTTTGGAATAGCGATGAATGGAGCAGTTTATCCAGCAGCAGATGCTCATCTAGGATGCTGGGAGCTTGGAGACAGTGAGAGACCATTGTGGGTTGCAGACATTCTCCTAGATGCCCTTCAGCCTCACGGGTTCCTATTTGTCCTCATTCCCCTACTTCATGTTCATCCGGTCTTCTAGACTGCCAGCCCTGCTGACTGGGGGCTACAGCTAGAGGGGAAGAAGCCACAGCCTCACCTGGCTGGTCTCAGCTCCCACAGCTGTACCTGTATAAGATCAAATCTCTGGAATAAACTTTATATCTTTATCAATATCTGTATATCTATATCTATATCTATATCTATATCTATATCTATATCTATAT
>JAAGEH010002528.1:4830936-4958840 GCA_011751065.1 Lasiurus cinereus
AATTCACAAATCAAAGGTAACATTAAAATGATCAGCAAAGTGAATTTGTTATTTGTTTCTTAATAACCACACACAACTGTACTTATATGCCTGTGTATATGCTCTTTGCTCAAATATAATCAAATATACACTTGTTAGAGTTGATATAGAGAGTACTAGATTTGGATCCGGGAGATGTCAATGTGAACTTGGCAGTTCTATAGCCCTGTGCAGTCACATAAATTCCTTGTACAGAGGCACATTGCATTGCAAAGAATTTCATGAAGGAGCTGTGTGCATACAAACAGAAGCTCCTTGTCTTTCCACGAAATGTCTTGTTTTTATCTTAACCTTAAATTTTTAAAAAAGTTGTGCTAAAATACACATAATGTAAAATTTACTATGTTAACTATTTTTAAGCGCACTGTTCAATGACATTAAGTGCGTTCATACTATTGAACTACCATCACCATCATCTATCCACAGAACACTTTATCTTAAAAACCAAAACTCTATCCATTGCACAATAACTCCTCATTCCCCTTTCCCCCAGCCACTGGTAACCATTATTCAATTTCTGTCTTTGAATCTGACTGTTCTAGATACCTCATTATAAATGGAATCACATAATATTTGTCCTTTTGTGACTGATGTTTCTTTCAGCATACTGTCCTCAAAGTTTATTCATGTAGCATGTTTCAGTAATCCCTTCTTTTTTAAGGCTAAATAATATTCCATTGGATATTTAAATATTATATATGCAATAGTATATTTAGGGCAAAGAGAAGGCTGCCATTTACCATCAACACTAATAAAGTTTTATATATATATTAATAACAGGGTAATATGCTAATTTGACCAGATAAACCAGACATCTTCTAGATGTCCTGGACAAAGCCACGGTGGCAGGGCCAAGGCAGAGGTGGTTAAGGGTGATCAGGCTGGCAGGCAGAGGTGGTTAGAGGCAATCAAGCAGGCAGGTGAGTGGTTAGGAGCCAGCAGTCCTGGATTGCAAGAGAGATTGGGCCTAAACCAACAGACATCCCTTGAGGGGTCCTAGATTGGAGAGGGTGCAGGCCGGGTTAAAGGAATCCCCTCCACATGCACGAATTTGTGCACCAGGCCTCTGTGTGGTGTGTGTATATATATAGACACACACACTAGAGGCCTGTTGCATGAAATTCATGCACGGGGTGGGGCGGGGGTGTCCTACAGCCCAGCCAGCTCCCTCTCCAATCTGGGACCCCTTGAGGGATGTCCAACTGCTCAGGTAGGATTGGGCCTAAATGGGCAGTTGGACATCCCTCTCACAACCCAAGATTGCTGGCTTCCAACTGTTCACCTGCCTGCCTTCCTGATTTCCCCTAACTGCTTTTGCCTGCCAGCCTGATAATCCCCTAACCATTCCCCTGCGAGCCTGATTAATGCCTAACTGTTCTCCTGCCAGCCTGTTTGCCCCTGACTGCCCTCCCCTGTGGGCTTGGTCACCTCTAACTGCCCTCCCCTGCAGGCCTGGTCCCTCCCAACTGCCCTCCCCTGCTCGACAACTTGTGGTGGCCATCTTGTGTCCACATGGGGTCAGGATCTTTTGACCACATGGGGCAGTCATCTTGTGTATTGGAGTAATGGTCAACATGCATATTACTCTTTTATTAGATAGGATAGAGGCCTAGGGGCCAGTTGGTTTACCCTGAAGTGTGTCCTAGATCAGGGTGGGTATTCCCTTGGGGCATGGGGTGGCCTGGGCAAAGGGCCTGTGGTGGTTTACAGGTTGGCCACAACCCCCAACTACCCAAGCTGAGGCCCTGGTATCTGGGATTTATTTGTCTTCTACAACTGAAACTTTGTAGCCTGGAGTGGAGCCAAGCCTTCTGCTAGCTCCAGGGCAGCAGCCATTAAAACTTTGTTGCCTTAAGCAGAGGGCTGGATGGCTAGAGTTTGCATAAAGCTTGGTTTCCTCCATCGCCAGGGACAACCCAAGCCTCCCTCTTGCTTCTCTGTGGCTATAGCCATCTTGGTTGGGTTAATTTGCATACTCGCTGGTTGGCTGGTGGGCATGGCTGATGGGCATGGCTTGGGTGTAGCAGAAGTATGGTCAATTTGCATATTATTCTTTTATTAGATAGGATATATATATGTGTGTGTGTGTATGTGTGTGTGTAAAAGTATATATATATATATATCACAAATTATTTATCTATTCATGGACACTTGCATTGTTTTCACCTTTTGGCCACTGAGAATAGTGCTGCTATGAACATGGGCATACCCCATTAAGTATTTTTATCTGTGGCAAATTAAAAATATAAAACCTAGCATTGCTCTTAGTCAACAAAACCATTTTTCAAAATTTTGACTACATGTTGGTGAATCTAGAGAGTCTTAGATATCTCTTGAAATGAACTCCTTCCTTTATGAGGGCCATAATAGTATTAGGACACGAACATATACATTTTTAACAGAAGAAATAACTATATATGAAGGCTGCCCTTTACCATTATCACTAATGAAGTTCCCCATGTTGTTGCTAATAGCAGAGTGAGACACTCACTCAAGACCTGCCCTGTCCTGAGGAAAGTTCCCTTCCTGTTTGAGGTCTAAGTCCACATGGCAATCATTTCTGATGCTCATTCTTCACTCTTGCCACTGGTCAAATCTTTTTAAGCTCTATTACCAGAGTCTCTCACTCTCCACCAAGGGCACTTCATTGGCTGAGGTTCCTCTCCCTTGTACCCCCTAAATCCACCTGTGGTTTCTGCCTCACCTCCCATCTACTTCCCATTGTTGTCCATTTCACCTTCTTAGAAACATGTACCAGCAGGTGATGCTGTTTTCTTCTCTCTGCAGCAAACCCTCATCTAGTTGTCTAGATTGTCCTCTGGCCCTCAACTTCATGTTTTTCAATCCAGTGTCAGATACGTAATTTGTTACTCAGTCTTTGTTACTTGACTTTCCACATATAAAACCAAACTTTTGTGTTTTAGAGATAGAGAGAGAGAAAGAGATGATGGGGAGGGAGGGAGAGAGAGGAAAGGAGGGAAAAAATCCTGACATGTTAATGAAAATATCATAATTTCAAGGCTATTGTTTAAAAATTACGAGGCTTAGGACCATATTTTAGCACTCTAAAACCAGGATAGCTCTTTGTTCTCTATATTCCATGTAACCCCTGCCCTCAGACAGTACATATGTCCAGGTCAAGGGGAAAAAGGGAAGTGTATCCCAGGTTTTCACTCAGGCAGGAAGGCCCCCAGATAATCTTGGGGAGAGGAGTGGAGATGGTGAGTGTGCAGTCTGGAGGATTTGACTTGGATAACTGGGACCCGGTTCAACACCTGGGTACAGCAATTGTCTTCTCAATGCAATGAGGAAGTAACTGGAAAGGAGGTGTGTGTGTGTGTGTGTGTATGTGTGTGTGAAGAGAGGGAAGAAGGTTGAATAACATGCATTGAATACCTACAATGTACAGGCACATTGGATAAACTATCTGGTTATTCTTCACATCCACACTAGAGAGTATAAAGAAAAAGAAGAGCTTGGGTTATAATCTTAAAACCCTAATTAAGAGTTCTTATCTTTTATTCATAACAGACAGTTCCAACCCAAGGTATTCAGAAATAAAGCAGGAAGAAAGGTGGATGTTCCCAATTCTTTAAAATCAAGCACTGAATGGCTTTGGTCCTTTAACATCTCCGTTTACCCAGGGGATAAACAAAGAGACAGGGAGGGATGGGGGTGAGAGGGACCCTCTTTGGGGCTTAGGATCTTTTGGTGGCAACTGATGTCCCCTATGGTGAGTGGCTATGAAGTCAGAGCCCAAAGCCTGGCCTCAGGGGCTCAGCTCCTGCCTGCTACTCCTCTATTCCCAGAGGCCTCCCATCTGCATAGTCCCTCCAGTTTCTTGGTCCTCTGCGTCTCTCCCTTGACAGGTGGTTCTTTTTTAAAAAATATGTATATTTTTATTGATTTCAGAGAGGAAGAGAGAGGGAGAGATAGAAACATCAAAGATGAGAGAGAGCATCATTAATCAGCTGCCTCCTGCAGGCCCCCCACTGGGAATCAAGCCCACAACCCAAGCATGTGCCCTGATCGGGGAATCAAATCGTGACCTCCTGGTTCATAGATTGATGCTCAACCAACTGAGCAACATGGTGTTCTATATTCTTACTCATGCAGATATCTTTCCATTTTGCCATTTTTTACACACAGTTGGTATTTATGGAACATATTTTCACAGTACACCTGACAAAGAAGTAAAGTAGGTGGTTGTATTTAAGCATGGGAAAAGAGGAGACAGATGAAGCAGTAAGGAGTCTGCATATAAACCCTCCCTTAAAAATCTAAGGTCGCCAGCTACTCAGTTGGAGATGCTCAGCTTGTCTGTTCAAATTCGCGCTTCACGACTAGGTTTCCTATATTACTCCTCTAAGTTCCTAAGACACTTATATAGTGGGCTGTGGACCTTGAGAAAATTATGTGATCAGAAATTTTAGTTGGTAAAAATAGATAAATTAGTACCAAAGATATAGGCTTGTTGTGATGTTAAACAAGAAAACCTACCTCAAGGACTAAAACAGAGCATGCTTCTTTCCATCAAGTAGAACAGGAAGGTAAGGTGTGGACCCTACAACCAGATTGTCCATTATCAGTGTTCAAATTCTTGAAATAGCCTTTATCCTGTGGAAAGACAACTTCTCATAGGAGTTTCTGAGGATTCAATGAGTTAATCTTTATAAATGCCTAAAAAAAGTGATTGACCCATAGTAAATATTTAATAAGGTTAGCCACTACTATTCATACTGGTACAAGTATAATCTACCTTCAGGATGCTTTTGATTTTTTTAACACTTATAATTTCTATGATATCATTTACATACCATTCATAAAGCTCTATTACCAGAAAGTCATTTAACCAGCCCAGTACAGTGAAAATACAGAATTGGGGAATAAGAAATCATTAGAAGAATTCTTAGCCTCGTCATTTGTTCATTTCTCTTTATTTCATTTATTACCTGCAATTAAAAGCATTTTAATCACAAGTCTCACTCTCAAAATTGTCCTTTCGCATTTGGCAAATCTCTGTGTTTTTTTTCCTTTCTTTTCTGTTAGCTATTTGCATCCTCTTATTATTTTTTCCCTATTTAGTTTATTGATATTCTTCATGAAATTGGTTCATTTCATAGAGTGTTCCCCAGAGTTTTATTAGTTGGTAATTTCTTTGTTTTTGATAGTTGCTTTTTTCATCCTGGGAGAAAATTTCCTACACTATTAACGGGAGTCTAAATTGATCTAACCTTCCTAGACGCCCAGAAACGAGCTTTTTGTAGAAGGATAGTGATTATAAGACCTTTCTCAATTTTGCCAGCCAGACACCTTGAAGAAATCAATTAGTAGGCAAGTTATTAACTAATTGAGCATTTAGAGTGTTCTTACTTTTGAAAAATCAATTAGGCCTTTGCCCTTCGTTTTCCAGCATTATTTCATTATTAATTGTTTTACACAGCAGTTCATCAGCGACGGGCCCAGATCAGCTGACAGCTGTTTTTTTGTATATATTCTGTGCTTAATTGATTAATACAATGAACTGAAAACCTTTAACATCATTGATCATGTCACGGAATGCTGAATAATTGGCTGGCAGAATGCAATTTTTGGAAATTAATGATTCAATGGTTCAAAGGTTCAATTCGGCAGCCGATCGCAGTCAGCAGAAAGCGGATTTTCAGTGTTTCTTCGCCATGGATGGTCTGAGTGATAGTCCCACCTCAGTCCTCGAGCCCGTTCTATTTTTCTGTCTTCATTAGTGATAATTTCTTGTTCTATACAAAGCACCGGAGGTCACATTTATTATCTTAATGACACCATTTTATTACCACTGGGTAAACATGGCTTTCAATTCAAATTTTGAAGAGATTGCAGCTGTTGTCAGAGGTACAAAAACATGGTAATTTGGCAGGATGCAATTTCATGCTTTAGAAGATCTTCCAGATGGGCGGGGCTAGGGAGCAGGTGGGATGGGGTGTGGGCCTTAGCTCAGTAGCCTACTCTGCTAGCCATTCCTGAAGAGATCTGTTCCCTCTGAGTCCCTCTGCTCTGTCCCTGGGGGTGTCTAGAGTCACCTTGCCCCTAAGGTTTCCATCGGGTTGGGTTTATTTGCATGGCTGCCTCATCAATAAAACCGCGAACTCAGAGGCCATGAACTCACTAAGGACTTTTGTATCTTGAGTACTCTACCTGTTTTCGGAAAAGAATTGAAACTGAATTGATTGATCCTGTAAAAGAAAAAGTTATGCACCTTCACACACATACACACACAATCTTTCATTCAGTTAGGGAAATATATTATATATATATATATATATATATATATATATATATATATGTATGTATATAGCGTATCATCCTTATGTCAATATCACTTTTCTTTCCTTGACACATAAAAACCAAGTCCCTTGGTTTCCAAGCTGCTCCTCAGCATCGGACTAACAAAGAGGTGACCTCTGGTCAAATAAATTTAGGGAAACACAACGAATCCATCTCTTTAGGAGAGTACATGGTGCATTAGAATATTAATCTGAAAAGTCCAAGCGCAACTCGGGCCATGCCAAGTTTTTGACCTTGAAAACTTCTTCTTGGGAAGCATTCATTAACATCTCTGGGAACTAATGGTCCGTAGGACACGTTTTGAGAAATGTTACTCTAAACAATAAACGGGGCCAGAGAGCGTGAGTGCAGTTGTGTGTTCTATGTGGGGAAAATGCTGCTTTATTCCGGTGGCAGCTCTGTTTTATTTTTTCCATACACTTGTTGCTTTTTCTTTTTCTAGTAGTAGCTGTTCATAGCAGAAAACTTGGAGGACAGGTAAAAGTAAAAACGCGGAAGTCTTTAGGGTTGTTTGGTTGAATGGGTTCTATGCTCAAGTCCTTTTGAGAAGATCTGTTACACAAAGCTGAAGGTTTTTTTTTTTAATATATTTTATTAATTCTTCACAGAGAGGAAGGGAGAGGGACAGAGAGCTAGAGACATCGATGAGAGAGAGACATGGACCAGCTGCCTCCTGCACGCCCCCACTGGGGATGTGTTTGCAACCAAGGTACATGCCCTTGACTGGAATCAAACCTGGGACCTTTCAGTCCGCAGGCCGATGCTCTATCCACTGAGCCAAACCGGTTCTGGCAAAGCTGAAGGTGTTTATAATCGCTTCTGAGAGGCCTGCTATGTCCACACTGCCCAGGCCGGCTCTCTATGCTTTACACCATCCAGCTTTCCCCAGTGTTGGACCAGGAATTTCTTGGCATTTAGGGGACTCATTTTCCTTGGGACTCACTGGGGATTATGAGGGGACATTTGGAAAGCTTCCTCCCGGGTCTCACTGGGAGGAAGAGATGCTCTCAGCATGGTCAAGGTCTCTCAGAGTCCCAGTCTGAGGCACTCTGGACCCACTTCTCAGATTTCCATAACTTATTACTGTAGTTTTCCAGGGACTCAGGGCACAAAGACCTAGGTAGACTGGAGCTAAAAATAACAAAAATGCCTTTAATATGCATTTGGGAAACAATTGCCGAGGCAAACCGACAAACATGGTTAATGGATTCTGTCGGAAGCTTCATTTTCCAGACCGAGGAGCCATAATATGCGTATTAACCCAGGTGCCCACCTCAACAGACTCTGGCAGCCTGGGGTTCGAGGAAGGAGCAGGTGGTATGGGGTCTGTGCATCCTGAATGCAATTTATATGGTTACAATTACCACCGGCACAAAGCACACTTTTAAATTAAACTCTAACACGTTGTTACTCTCATGGTATATTTTTCTTTATCTTTTTTTCTTTTCATGTAGATGCATCTTTACATTTAAAGTGGTTTTCTTATATATAACATACGGCTGGGTAGTGTACAAATTGTTATGTGTGATTTTTGCTTCTCATCTTCTTCATTCCAACTTCCTTTGAAGTTTAAACACAATTGCATTTCCTTTCCAAAATGTCAAGTCTCAGCTTTAGTTTAATTGTTAAGAGTTCAAGAGGCCGGGATAGTGGGCGTTGCTTATTTCTTAGCCACAAAATTGAAGGATCTCTAAAGAAAATTCAATTATGGAACTCGTTATGTTTTCATTAATGCACAGAGGAGAGGAATTTGGTTTCAAAACGCACTTAGTGAATAAAAATCTGAACATGCAAGTCTGGAATCGAAAGAAAGGGCTGCTTTTTATAGTTGCAAATTTAAGAACAAATAAATAGCAAAATTAAAAGGAGTTATAGGAAAACGATGGTAAAGATTTTATTAAGATAACACGGCTGCACATTATAAGCATGGGAGTAAGGTATTAGCTTTAAAGAGGAAAGGTATCAGTTAGGAAAGGTTAGTAAAAAAGAGTACTTTTTTGAATTCCGGTTTTGAAATAGGAATTCTCATTGCCTTAGCACCCCCACACACCAGGCATTAACCATTTCATGTGAATGACTTCACTGAAGTCTGTCATCCACACAGACAGGAGTCTGTTTTCTTCATTTTACTTTAAACCTGCAAACTGAGGTTAACAAGAAAGCACAGCACAAGGACCACCTTGGGCTACAACGCAGTTAGTGAGTGGCTCTCATTGTGCCCTTGGCCGTCAAAGAGTGAAGGAGGTACTGCATTTGGGTCCCTTCATGGTAGAATCCTAGCCACCAGGGCCACCCAACAGCATTCCTTTTCATTTCTTTTTTTAAATTTAAATATATTTTATTGATTTTTTACATAGAGAAAGGGAGAGGGATAGAGAGTTAGAAACATCGATGAGAGAGAGACATCGATCAGCCGCCTCCTGCACGCCCCTTACTGGGGATGTGCCCGAAACCAGGATACATGCCCTTGACCATAATGGAACCTGGGACCTTTCAGTCTGCAGACCGATGCTCTATCCACTGAGCCAAACCAGCTTCGGCTCCTTTTCATGTCTTAAAGACATACTCATCCATTTAGAATCCTTTTATTTATGCCATCAATAAAGAGCTGGATAAATTAAGGCATTTTTTATGTGAAATGATAACTAAAATCATAATAATTCTTTCCACCTGTTATTTAATGCAGCCTGGGTAAATGAAGTTACAGAGAATTTTGTATGTAGAAAGTCACCATCGAGAATGATGCCTTCCAGGGATGTACATATAACATGTATATATAACTTATGGTTGGGCAGTGTGCATACCTGGGGATGAAATGAGCCAGGTGGGACACCTCCCAGCTGTGATGATCACGGGCAAATGGAGTGAAGGGTAAATATGTTTTATTTTCTCTTTCTAATTCTTCAGGAAGAAGACAGATACATAAAAAAAAACACACAAACTAAACCAAGTATAAAAAGGAGGAAGTCTTTATGCTGTCATGTTTAATATATTATGTCTTGATATCAATGTGATTGTGGGAGGATTTTGTTTTCACAGAACAGGAACCAAAACTTGTGTGCACCCATGCACACACATACTCACACGCAAAAGCGTGTTAACTAACACACAAAAAAAGCTGGACTATAATTATGGATGCCTTTCCCTTTAAAACTTACATTTTATTTTCATGTTTATGCAGGTGAGGTTTAAAGACACAAAAGGCAATCAATTCAGAATTATGGTTTTCAGAGAAAGTGCAGCCTGATTCTCTTACATTTCCGCATGTTTTTATAAAGCATGCGATCATTTCCAAAACCTCAGAGTATCATAACATATTTAAAAACACCAGCAAAATTACCAGACTGAAAAAAAGAGCACTAAATAGGCATTTTCCCCCATAGAAAACCATTTCACACACCTACTCAGAATTATAAAGTAAGCCAAGAATTTAATATTGCAGATATATAAAAGAATGACTTATCATTTCCTTGGGAATCGTAACTTTGGATTTCAGACTTGGAGACATTTAATATTTCAAACATGCCACTGCATTTATGTAATTTGGGGGTGGGTATTGAATATACAAGCTTCGATGACAAACTGGCTCACCTTCGTTTTCTTGAAGCCAACACAAAAGCGTGCACCCATTTTAATGTGGTGGGCTCTCGGCATACAAATGAAGCATTACTTAAACAATTCCAACTATGTTTTAAAAAGTCAGCACGATTCAATATTTCCCTAATTCTCTGAGTCTGGAGAACACAAATAATCATTTTAATTCTCTGCTAGACACTGAATTACATAATGAATTATATCAAGCCTGGGAAAGTTTTTTTTTAAAAAAACTTATAATTTCTTTGTAAATGAAGATTCTGAAATATGAATTAACTCAAAATGAAAGTTTTGACTAAAATTAACTGTAACACTTAAAATAGTTCTTACTATTTTAAGGAAAAATCTCCTAAGGCCACTAGAAGAAAAAAAGGGATTATATTGAAGTAGAGAAAGGCAGAGAGAAAAAGAGAATAATTAATAGGCTATACTAGAGTTGAATAACTAAATGAAAACATACAGATCTGCCAGGGCCCAAAGCAGTCAGAATAATATTAATCAAATCCTACTGACTCTTAATTGGAGTAATGAGAAAACATTCTTAGCCTGCTTGATCATGTTGGCATTTTAATTAAACTTTCTTGGATCCCAGAGAAGACAATAGTATTTTTGTGTGTTGGAACTCTTTTTTAAAAAAAAACTGTTACCAAAAATACTTTTGAAGGCAGTAGCCAAATAATATAATTGGGGTCTTTATGTATAGTAATGAGGTAGGACATGTTGCCATAAATTCAAAACCTTGGCTTCTTAAAAGTTGTCTGTGAATCTGTAACTATAAGATACCTGAACAACAAACTGTGGATTTAATTAGAATAAACTTCCCACATTTTCAGAGATGATGTTATGATTATTCTATAGCATGTTCCTAATATAGTAAGTACAGTTATGGTCTAGTGGAATAAAGATTTTCAGTAAATAAGTAGCTGACAATCTCTATATATAAAAAGCCAGCAACCAGAATGTCAGAATGACCAGAACAACCAGAGAACAGAACACCATGGACCCTCGCCAAGGCTGGCCCCATCTCCCAGGGAGTGGTTAGGGGTGCCCCTAGGCAATGCTATAGGGTGAAAATTTGGTGGGAGAAAGTCAAAGAAATAGGGGGGAAGGTCTTAAGGGTCTGCAGAGTTGGGATGGTCAGCCCAGTGTAGGGGAAGAAAGAGGAAGATCCGATTGGATAACAGCTCAGCACAGTACCTTTCTCATTGCAACCAGAATGGCACCAGCCATGGACTGAATGGGCAGTTGTTTCATGAGTACAACTGGGACTGACATGTTCATGGCAACGCAGTACTCCCAAAACTTCACTAATTCCAAATAGTAAACAGTTATCACTGTTAAAGGACAGGAGAATCCTCTCCAACTAGAGTCCCTAGACGTTGCAATGCGACCGAAAGAAACCCACTTAAGAAGGAGCTAGAAAAACCGGAGCTAGTGACCAGAGGATTGTGGGATTGCAGAGGACGCCTGGGTGCCTACCACTAGGACATGAGCCTGTTATTGTGCATGTACATTGTCAGCCTCAGTCTCGCAGTATTTGGGCATGAAGTCCGGCAGGAAATTATTTTAATTGAGGTTTGCTGCTCCCTTATGGTGAGGAAGATCAGAATTAAAGGTTTCATTTGTTACCTTGGTTTGAAGCAGAGGGAAATGGGACAGTGACAAGTAAGAAACTTTGAAGATAGTGGAGGGAAGTTTGTCCATACTGTTGAGAGTTACGAATTAGAGTTTAATTGGAATAGAAATCCTGCTAATAGCAACTGATGCCTGAAATCTGAGCCCTCTATTTTTGGGTTTTCCAGTTCAATTTTTTGGAGACTGCCTATTAAAACACTAGAGGCCCAGTGCACAAAATTTGTGCATGGGTGTCCCTCAGCCCAGACTGCACCCCCTCTAATCTGGGACCCCTCAAGGGATGTCTGACTGCCCGTTTATGCCTGAGCCTATCGGGATCTGGCATAAATGGGCAGATGGACATCACTCTCACAATCCAGGACTGCTGGCTACCAACTGCTCATCTGCCTGCCTTCCTGATTGCCCCTAATCGTTCTGCCTGCCAAAGTGATCACTCCTTAGCCACTCCCCTGGCAACCTAATTAATGCTTAACTGCTCCCCTGCCAGCCTGTTTGCCCCTAACTACCCTCTCCTGTAGGCCTTGCCACCCCTAATTGCCCTCTCCTGCAGGCTTGATCACCCCTAACTTACCTCCCATGCAGGTCTGATCACCTCCCTCCCAACTGCTCTCCCTTGCAGGCCTGGTTCTTCCCAACTGCCCTCCTCTGCTGGCCATCTTGTGGTGGCAATCTTGTGTCCACATGGGGTCAGGATCTTTGACTGCCTGGAAGCAGCCATCTTGTATGTTGGAGTGATGGTCAATTTGTATATTACTCTTTTATTAGATAGGATAGAGGTCTGGTCCATGGGTTGGAACTGGTTGGTTTGCCCTGAAAAGTGTCCCAGATCAGGGTGGGGGTTCCCTTGGGGCATGAGATGGCCTGGGCAAGGAGCCTGTGGTGGTTTGCAGGCTGCCCATGGTTCCCCAGTGACCCAAGTGTATCTGGGATTTATTTATCTTCTACAATTGAAACTTTGTAGCCTGAAGTGGAGCTAAGCCTTCTGCTTGCTCTGTGGTGGCAGCCATTTTTGTTGGGATTTATTTATCTTCTATAATTGAAACTTTATAGTCTTAAGTGGAGGCCAAGGCAGACCAGGGTAGCAGAAGCTTGGCTTCCTCCATTGCTGAGGGCAACCCTAGCCTCCTGCTCTCTCCAGTTTCATGGCTGCTGCCATTTTTTTTTTGGATTTATTTATCTTTCATAATTGATACTTTGTAGCCTGGAGTGGAGGCCTGGGCTGGGCTGGCCAGGCTGTGCGGAAAGGTTGGCTTCTTCCATCACCAGGGAAACCCCAGCCTTCCTCCTGCTCTCTCTGTGGCCACAGCCATCTTGGTTGGGTTAATTTGCATACTCACTTCTGATTGGCTGGTAGGCATGGCTTTGTGTGTATAACAGAGTGATGGTTAATTTGCATATTACTCTTTTATTAGATAGTAGGATTCCTGGTTGGAAAGTGTTTGTATAGAAGCCCATAAGTATTAAGTATTTAGTGTGTTTACCATGCTTAGCTCTCTATAAGTAGTATGGAATAATGTTAAATGCCTCATGTTCTCAAGAAGTTTGACTTTTAAGATAAAATATAAAGGAGAAATATAAATATTAAAAATAAAACAAGAAGAAGCTTGAGTTTAGCAGTGAAATCAGGCAGGTAGGTGAATGGTTAAGGGCAATCAGACAGGCAGGTAAGCTGTTAGGGGCCAGTGATCCCGGATTGTGAGAGGGATGTTCGACTGCCAGTTTAGGCCCAATCTGCAGGGGATTCCTGTGTGATCAGGCCTAAACTGGCAGTCAGGTCAGACATCCCACAAAAGAACCTGGATTGTGAGTGTGCAGGCTGAGCTGAGGGACCCCCATCTACGCACAAATTTTATATACGGGGCCTCTAGTTTAATATCTACTTACTAGATGCCTGCTGGCCTGATTGCCCCCCCCGTGTCCCCTCCCCACCCCCACCCCCCCCCGCCTGCCCACCCCCCTCAGCCTGTTGTTCAGTCGTTTGGTCATCCCTCACTAACCCCCTGCCAGCCTGGTTGCCCCATGCAGCCTGCTTGTTCAGTTGTTTGGTTGTCCCTTACTAACCCCCTTGGTGGCCTGGTTCTAGCCAGCCATATTGTGAGGGTGTGATAGTCAATTTGCATATTAATGAGGAGCTAGAGCAATAACTTTATCACCTCTAACTACTAAGAGGAAGGTTGTAAACTCATTTCAATATGACTCTAAAGCACATGCTTTTTCCAACTTTTTCCCCATATACAAAGTATTCAAAGATCTAGACCTTTAATTTACTGCCTTTAATTTACAAAACATTAAAGTGCTTTAGAAGATAAATTTCAATATATCTAACGGTGGAGGGTCATTCTCCCCTGCACCAAACATTTACAGAACATTCATTAGGAACCAGGATCTTGTATAATTTTGAAGATCTTCTTTAGGGTAAAACATGCAAACTCATACATGTAAAATTAGATATGTACATAACTAATTATGAATGAGAAAAATCATAACAGATTATGACACCATCATAGACAATATAGTCTCCAATCCTGACCTTCAGATGATAATGCTGGGTGAGTCTGTGCATGAGCAAAGGGAGGGTTTGTTCGTTAGAAATTAGCAACAGCCTAATTATATATGGAAGTGATTGCCAATCATATGACAGTGTTCCACTAACCAAGTAGTATTACTGAAAGTAGTATCACTATCCGCATTCTTCAGATTGGGAAATGTGGAGCAAGGACAATAACTTGGATCCCAAGTCAGCTTTCTCTTAGCTATACTTGAAAAAGATGTGCCCATAGCCATTTCAGCATCACCTAAACAGAACTGCACATATAGTGGAGAGAGGAAATGAACCCATTTTTGCAAATTTCACAAAAATACATGATCATGAGAACATATCACTAGGGTCTCTTCCAGAGCTTTGAATGGACGTGTGCAAGCTAGAAATCCTAAAGTGAGCTTCCTTAGCTTCACAGTAAATCCATCATGTTCTGACACCCACTCTACCCTGACAGTGTCCTCAAGAAAAGGTGATTTTGCCAGCTTAAAGCAATATTAGGACAGCATTGTGCATATGTGGGCACAGGGTGGGAGGGATGGAGATAGCAAGAGAGAAAAAAAACTATTCCTCATCTTTTGTCTTTTGTTGTTGCTATTAATCATCACAGAAGGATATATTTTTCATTGCTTTTTAAAGAGAGTGGAAGGAAGAGAGGGAGAGAGGGAGAGAAGGAGGGGGAGAGAGACAGAGACATGGATGTGAGAGAGACACATCGATTGGTTGCTTCCAGCACACACTCTGACTGGGCTGGGATGAACCTGCAACATAGGTATGTGCCCTTGACCAGGAATTGAACCCATCATCCTCCAGTGCACAGGCCAATGCTCTAACCACTTAAGAGACACCATCCAGCGCTGTTCCTCATTCTTGACCAGATGATAAAATTCTGGAAAATTGGAGAAAATTTGTAATGATTTACTCTAAAACTTGAAAGGGAAAAAAAAATCTTTGTACTATCTTTTTTTCTGGTTGGAAAGAATATTAGTAGGTAGAAACCCTGACTAGGAATTGGATCTACATGAATTTTCAAGCTTCTGTTGAGATTTCTCAGAGTGAAGAATGGTGAGGAAAAATAGAGGGGGAATTATTGGAATGGTCCAGATTTCTTATGTGTAGGAAAATCTCTGTTTCAGTTGGAGAAGGAGAAGGAAGAGATGGAAACTAAAATTCTCTGGGTAATGATGGAAAACATTATCTCCATTGTGGGCTGGGAGCCCAGCCCGTGGAGGTTTACTTGTTGTGTAGGTAATTCTCTTTATGTGTAACGATTTGTTTACTTGCTTTATGGAGTGCTGAAAGCCATAAAGTGTGTGTGTGGGAGGAAAGATCTCCTTCCCACCAGCCCCATTTCCTCTCCCATTTAGGATGTATTTGCATTAGCCAACAGGATGCTAGAAGACCACAAGAAGAATGCAGGGATTATCTCACCCAGACTGGTCCAGGCACATCAAAGAGCCCAAGACATATCCTGTCCATGGAATCACAAGATTGTCCCATAAACTCCCAGCCAAGTGATTCTTGCAAAGGAGAGGGAGGTCTTTGGGTAACGGGCCTATGAAAGCAATTACCTTTTTCTCTCTTTCCATTTACAGAGCTCAGGGCATGAGTAAAAATGGAGAACCACATACTTCTATTGTCTAGATATTCAAAAGGCATAAATCAAATGATTAAATAAAGTACAGTGGTACCTTGAGATACGAGTGCCCTAACATACGAGATTTTTGAGATATGAGCCGTCGAGCGAGCGATTTTTGCTTTGAAATACGAGCAACAGTTGAGATAGGAGTCATCGTGCGGATCGGCCGGCTGCACACAACCCACCAGTTTACCTGGAGCGTCTCATAGTTTCCCACGCCTCAAGGTTACAGAACGAATTAAACTCGTATCTCAAGGTACCACTGTATGTAATATTTTCTACCTTAGGAAAAAAATGTGCCTTCCAGATGACAAAATTGGAAAATGTGTGTAAAGCTGTTAATTTGAGATGACTGTAGGTTGGCGACATGTATTAGGGATGACTGATTTTTATTATTTTTGGACATGGCCGGATGCTCTGTTGATGGATCAAAGATTTATGAATAAATAGTAAGAATGGAATTTATAGACTATTTATAAAATTTATTTTTCTCATCTGCATTTCAACAAAAATCACTAATTATGTTGTAATCAAAATTATAAGTAAGTTTTGTTCTTTTGACAGTAGTGATCTAAAGTAACTTTCTCTTACTAAGGTATGTATAAGCCTCTAACTCAGTGGTTCTCAACCTTCCTAAGGCCGCTACCCTTGCATACAGTTCCTCATATGGTTGTGACCCCCAACCATGAAATTTTGCTACTGTGATGCATCGTGATGTAAATATCTGCATTTTCCGATGGTCTTAGGCAACCCCTGTGAAAGGGTCATTCGACCCCCAAAGGGGTCGCGACCCACAGGTTGAGAACCACTCCTCTAACTTCAACCATTTCATGAGTGAGCTGCTTTTTTTGTTGGCTGATGTGTGTACCCACAAGCTTTTTCTCCTGTTAGTCTTTTGTCAGTTTAATTTGCAGGCTTCAGACACCAAACGTAAGAGGGTAGAGGGAAGTTTCACCTGAGTGACTTTGACACTCGTTGTTTTAGGAGAGAAATGTTTTCAATAAGGTAACTCTGAATCTGGGTCCATTTCTTTTTTCCCAGAGAAAATACTTACAAAAATACCAAACTTTTATTTTTATTGTAGCATACTTTACTATAATAAAATTGTAGATTGTAGATATAAAATTAGATGACTTTTGACAGATGTATATACTCGTTAACCAGCACCTCATTCAAAGTATTAAACATCCCAACATGCCCAATGGCTTGTCTGACCCTTTCCAGTTAATCCTTACACAGACCAGAGGTAACCATGGCTCCAGCCTCCACTGCCAGATTCTGTTTCCCTGTTTGAGTGCTTCATAAATATGGAAATGTATGCTGCATGAGATTTTGGGTCTGATTTCTTTTGCTCAATGTAATGTTTTTGAGGTTAACACATTTTATTTTGTGTAGTGTGTAGAGGATTTTATTGCTAAAATTATAGTTAAATTTATTTATTTATTTATTATAACAATAAATAAATATAAATAGTTATATAAGTATATAGTTATATGTATAGAGAAATACATATACATATATGTATACTTATTTATCGGTTCTCTTGTTGATAAACATTTGGTTATTTCCAGTCTGGGGCTGTTATGAATAAAGCTGGTATAAACATCTGTATATACAACTCTTTTTTATGGACATAGGTTTTCATTTCCTTTTGGTAAATATTTAGGAATAGAATTTTAGGGTCATACCATTGGAATATATTTAACTTTTTAAGAAACTTCCGGTTTCTCAAAGTGGCTACCTCATTTTGTATGAGACTTCAAATTGCTCCTCACCTCATTTTTGTCAACCCTTGGAATTTCAAGCTTTTTAAAATGTTGGCCATTCTCCTGGGTGTGAAATAGTATTTTATTTTGCTCTTAATGTTCATTTTCTTGATGATGAATATCATTAAGGACTTATCGTGTGCCTATTGCCCATTTGTAGATTTTCTTGGTGAAGTATTTGTACATGCCTTTTGCCCACTTAAAAACAGTTGAGGTATTTATCTTTCACTATTGATCTGTAGGAATCCTTTATGTATTTTGGATGCAAGTCCCATGTTTGATGTGTGTATTGTCCATATTCTCTACCAGTCTGCCTTTTTAAATTTTCTTAATGATATCTTATCATAGGGAGAACCTTCTCTTCTCTTTCTATTATTATTTTTTTTAAGCCTCATCCCAGGATATTTTTCCATTGATTTGTGGAGAGAGAGAAGAAGGGAAAGCCAGAGAGCAACATCCATGTGAGAGAAATATATCGATTGGTCGCCTCTTTTATGGAGAGGTGCCTGCAATCAAGGTATGTGTCCTTGACCAGAATCAACCCTAGGACCTTTCAGTCCGAAGACTGACATTCTAATCACTGAACACACAAAGGGCAGGAGAACCTATTTTTTTCTTTCTTTCTTTCTTTCTTTCTTTCTTTCTTTCTTTCTTTCTTTCTTTCTTTCTTTCTTTCTTTCTCTTTCTGATAACCCATATGTTCTTTAGACATTGCTGTGAGGGTGAGTTTAGCTCTGAGGGCCCCTTGAAAGCAGGGAGCCCACAGAGAGGTCCCTCTCACTCAAGTCTAAGCCTGTACTGGCTCCCTTATTTATTGACCATTTTCCAAGGAGACTCATGCTTCTGGACCTTCTCCAAACCCTTGTTTCCACTGCTCTGTACTTTTCCCATGAATAAAAGGCCATCTATTATTTGGCTTGCCAGAATAGGAGGAGGGAAGAAGAAAGAATCATTCTTGCTTCATGAATATCCCCTAGGTGGAGGAGCCAAATTATTTTCGCTCTTGTACCTGGAGTCCTTTTTTTTACAAAACCTGCATATGTTCAGGGCATCGAGACTCTGGGCCTTTTAATAAATCGTTTCTCAGCTTCCTCTGCAGCTGTTCTCTCCAGGCACGAGACTAAGGGATATAGGTCCAAGTCATTTCAGTTCCCTTCTGCAGCGTCCTTCCCTCCACCTCGTATTTTGAGCACATGAGCCAAATCCTCCGTAGACAAACATGTTTCATGTGAATCTCCTCCCGGAGACACTGGCCATGAGTCAGATACATGTGAGCTCCAAGGCTGGGGTCTCATTTATCACTAAGCCCAGTTAAGTAGAAGTTTCCAAAACGAAGAGCTAAGAATTCAAACACCTAAACCAACAAAACCCTGAACCATCCACCACCTACTTTTGCTTTCTTGTTGAAAGTTTACATAGGTCCTCCTTTTCCCCCTTTAACCTCTTCCAGCCTATCCCCTCCCCCCCTGTTCTCACCTTCCACTTGCTTTCCCACACTAACCTCATTGGATTGTTTTCTCATTTCTAGACTTGTCATCCTTTTTCCCACCTTGATATTTGACCATTTTTTTTTTCGTCCTGTTCTAAAAATTCCTCCCTCTTCTCTTTACTTGGCTGATCCTAAGAATCACCTTTGGTCTTTATTTTTTTATTTAATATATTTTATTGATTTTTTTACAGAGAGAAAGGGAGAGGGATAGAAAGTTAAGAAACATTGAGAGAAAGACATCAATCAGCTGCCTCTTGCACGCCCCCTACTGGGGATGTGCCTGCAACCAAGTACATGCCCTTGACCGGAATTGAACCTGGGACCTTTCAGTCCACAGACCAACGCTCTATCCACTGAGCCAAACCGGTTTCGGCTATTTTAATTCATATAAAACTGATGAGACCTATGAATGTAGGTTATGAGAAGGGGCTGGTTTGTTTGTTTGTTTGTTTGTTTGTTTATTTATTTTTCATTATTATGACCCAGTAATTACCTCTTAACATGTCTAGTGATCCTGAGAACTCCCTGGAGTCAGGTACTGTTTTATATTCATCCATAAACCCCGATAATTAGCACCTTGTCATGATTAGATAATGACCCTGAGAGAACCTTTGACTATGACCATGGCTCTCCTCCCTAACAGATGTGTAGCTCCACATCCTTTGAGGTGGCCTGCCTGGCTGTAGTGGGCATCTTTCCACTGAAATCTACAACCAGGTCTAGGCTGAGGTGCTAAAAGAATTCTTTCCTCTCCCAGGGCAGTGGTCGGCAAACCGTGGCTCGGGAGCCACATGTTTGCAATGAGTTTGCCGACCACTGTACCAGGGTGTCTGAGAGCCTCAGTGTCTTTTTTGTTCCTTGGCAATCTAGGTCATTGCTTTATGGGGTGGACAGTTAAGAGTGGAGCAAGATGTCTAGGCTTGTTTGTATAATTTACTATTGAAAATGGGGGAAGGGATATTGATAGAGGTGCTAGCATAGCCAGCCATTTCCTAGGAACTTTACATAAGTTTAATTTCATTCCTGCTAATGCTCATTGATTGGTCTTTCTGTTTGATGAGGAGAAAAGGGGGTAGAAAAAGAGGTAATGTAAGTAGTGATTAAAATTGTGCATTCTGGAGTCAGAAGATTAAGGCTCAAAGCTTTGCTCCACGCTATGTAAGCTGAATTATCATAGGTAAGATGCTTAAAAGCTCTTAGACTCAGTTTTCTCATCTATAAAATGAGGATGGTTTAATAGGATAAAGGACAGTGAGAATAGTGCTTGATGTATAATAAGTGTTCAACAAACATGAACTATCCATATTATTGTTGAAATTGAGGCTAAGACCTTTGGGACATGAAAGTTCTAGAATGTAGATGGGAGGAAGGCCAGAAAGTAGACAGATGAGCTGGCCAGGCAAAACTCTCATGAATGATTTCATATCCCCAACCCTGATAACTGTGCATGTGTGTTTTGTGGGGAGTTGAAGAGGGCCTGAGGAGAGAAGGCGATGCAAAGAAAATCACTTACCTCACCCCCTCCTATTATGTCTGGGTCTTTGACCCTTAACCTCTTTCCTGGGCTTTATTAAATGGCAAGGAAGTTCATAGGCGAACAGAGTTGCTGACACTCATCTTTCTGCTCCACCTTCCTGAGAACTCCCAGCAGGCCATGGCCCTGCCATCTGCACGCACCCCTGCCATCCCCACTCCTACCTGGGTGCCGTTATGCTGAGATTGCCCATGTATCAGATTGGGGCCGGGCAAACCCTGCTGAAACACCTGCATATTCTGAATTACCTACGTATCTGCCGGGATATGAACTGGTCTCCTTGCATCTTGCTTCTCTCTAATGCAGTGGTTCTCAACCTTTCTAATGCTGCAACCCTTTAATACAGTTCCTCATGTTGTGATGACCCCCAACCATAAAATTATTTCCGTTGCTACTTCATCACTGTAATTTTGCTACTGTTATGAACTGTAATGTACACATCTGATATGCAGGACGTATTTTCATTGTTTCAAATTGAACATCATTAAAGCATAGTGATTAATCACAAAAAACAATATGTAATTATATATTGTGAAATATTTATTTCTAATTACAAATAAATGAAATTTTGTCTTGAATCGTGGTGTAGCATGGGTAACAGTCTTCATATGACAACAGTAAACTACATTGCAACATTTTACTACACCGAGGAGCGGTGTGTTGGTTCCTAAGACCATGGGAAATAGGTGTTTTCTGACGGTCTTAGGCAATCCCCAAAGGGATCGAGACCCACGGGTTGAAAACCGCTGCTCTAGGGCATCTCAGCCCAGATCACACGGAGGGGTGGACCGCCTCTGTGTCCCGGGCTTGCAGTGGTCAGAGGACTGACTGGCAGCAGTGTGTGTGTTCCCCAACACAGAGCACGTCCGTGGGAGGAAAAGGGGGAGAAGTCTCTTAGCACAAAGCAGAAGAAATAAGGTTAAAACTCGCCTGGAAAAGCTAATGGCATGTTGCTCATCTAAACAGCTTAGCTATGGGGGGACAGTGAACAGGGGCTCGCAAGCTCCCACATGCATAAAAGGAAATTCCATTCGTTGTGAGTGACATTTTTTGGCTTTTATCTCTCATTTCAACCCAGATTCTTTCATTCTCATCGCTTTGCTTCCCACCAACCAATTAATATTTTCTCTTGTAAAGGTTCCTTTCAGAGGGTAATCTACCTTTGATGTTAAGCTCCACATTCTCCTTCTAACTTCTGAAGGAAAACAGGAGGTACAAATATAAAGAGGTAGGGGAAAATACAATGTATTTCCTCTCTGGATCCTGCAATATAAGCCCCAGCTCGGTGGATTTAAAGACTTCTAAGTATTTTTCTATCTCATTCATGACAGGACCTCAGGAAGTCAGTCAGGATTAATGCATGTCCGTATAGGGTGAGAGAGAAGGGACAAAATGTGGAATCCACATTCATACATGGGGTTGCCTAGAGGATGATGACTGTTTAGCTATGCTCAGCGTTCTGCATGGAAATTTAAATAACAAACGCAGAAAGAGACCTGAGAGGACACAGCATCAAGTTTTATGTTGTGCTGATGTAAATCAGATCGGGTTGCAGGGTAACTGGGATTTCATGCATCCGCAATTCCGAAGGACCCCTGACTTTGTTAATTTTTGGAGATAGAACTGATACCACTGTATTTCAGCTTCTAATGCAGAAAGAATTGTTAGAGTGATTCCCAAATTAATTGTGGGGTTTTCTGTCCTTTTCATTTTGAAAGTGCATGTATGGCTTTGTTACGTGTTCTCCACAAATTGTTGTAGCTACTACACCAGGCTATCTACGGAAGATGCTGGATAAGACGCTGATCTTAGTTCTGCTCTCGTTATGAGAATTTTATTAGGTTTCATCACTCGCAATAATAATGACTCAAACTAATCCACCGCATTATAGATTATAGAACAGGGTGGCATTCATTATTTCATTCAATGATATGCTACAGGAGTTAAAGCAGAACTACCTGGTAAAAACCTATGCTCAAACTTGCTTTTCGTGAATATGCTTCTGAAATTATTTTTTCCCACTTTTACACGCAGTCTGAACTTTGAACACTGTGGAATTAGACATGTTTTGCAGGCTGTGGGACAGTTAAGACATACCCCAATGATCCTGTGCAGATGTGTTTAGTTGTTTCAGGATACTTTCAAACATTTGCATTTCATCAGAGACTTCTAACACTTACAGGTGCCCTCGAAGGACTCAAGGATAAGATTCTTACAGCAGTGACATGAATAAGGTGAGTTCCCCCCGGTGACCTGCAGCTGGGAGGGAATTAGCCCACTTTTAGAATTCCATGCAGGTGCTTATATATTTTAAAGCTACCAAGGAAAACAAGGAGGCCTTCTTATCTTATCTTCCATTCCTTTGACTTTCCATTCTGTGGCCCAAATTAAATTCTGTTTTTGTTCCTTTGATGATACAAGCCTTCATAGCACAATGAAAAATACAGGCCTTATTACTTTATAATATGTTTGGAATCATGCGTAATTACGCTTAGTTGATTAGTCAGCTCTAGTAATCGCAGGGCCATAAACTGACTGAAATTGGAAATGGAAAAGACCCACTGGGGATCATTAGCCTTCTTCCTGTCAACGCGAAGTCATTTTCTGACATGCAGTGTGTGTGTGTGTGTGTGTGTGTGTGTGTGTGTGTGTGTGTGAGGGAAATCTCTCTTAGCTACAAAAATACACCATTTGTTACACTTATTTAGCAAAATTTTACAGAAACTAAGCATCACCCCAAATCAGATAGAATATTAAGTGAAAGGATAGATCTCCATAGTAGCAGCCACAGCAGTAAATTTTTTATAACAACAACTATAAGCCAGACACCATAGCATAACCATCTCCAATGCAAACACCCATCATTCTAAGCCGTTATTATCTCCATTTTATATGTGAGAAAATCTCTGTACAGTATATAAAAGCCCAGCCACCAGAATGGCGGAATGACCAGAATGATTTGCACTGCAACAGCCAATCAGCCTGATCCTGGCCCTGATTGGCCCTTCCACTGCCCAGTAGGCCCAGCCTCCAATCAGCCCCCAATATCCAGATTGGGGGCAGGGCTGGCCAGCCAACAACCTATGGCCCCTTCCCCCTGCTAGCCTGGCCCGATGGGCCCCCATGAGGGCAGGCCGGCCAGATCCCACCCGTGAACAAATCCATGCACCAGGCCTCTAGTGCATAAATAAGGATAAACGATTTAAACACGGACAGATGATTTACAGAAGACCCCCCAACTGCAAGTAGTGGAGCCCAGATTCAAACTCTGGTCTCACTGCCTCCAAGCCCTGTGCTTTCCCCCACGTGGTAGAAATGAGGGGGAGAGATGCCTCTGGCTTCAGTGGCACCTGGGTGGGCCCACAATCTAATGCGGAACAAGGAGAAGGGAGAGGGGTGCTGGCTGACCCACCAAGCTGACGGAGCAGGAGACCCAGCTTTGACCGCCCCACAAAGAATAACAACAGACACTGATCCCTGAGTGCAGACAGCTGTGGAGAGCTCAGTCATCACTTAAGAAGCCTCAGCAACACCGTGGAGCCAAACCCCAGGAACAATCACACAGAAACAGAAGGAAGAACGGTTTCATGTCGCCTGCGCCCCACCCAACGACTGGCACAGCTGATACAACTAGAGACCTAGAGACAGACAGGAACAAGGAGGATAGGAGCTGCCAGTGTCAGCTGGAGGTGACAGCGGGCCCCTGTGGTTGCTCTGCAGAGGACCCCAGTGTCCTTGGTCCCCAAAGACTTCAAAAGTCCATGTGGAAGCTGAGGTCTCTGCACACTTTCTCCCTGTGCACTCCGCCCTGGACCCCAGGAGGCTGCTCCAGGAGGACCCCAGCCGTTTTCCCCGCTGAGGAGACCAATGGCCAGCAAAGCCACCACCGACGCCTGCAGATGTCTCCCCTGAGGACTCCATGGATGTCTGCATTTGCTGCGTGAGTCCCACTCCATCCCTACTCTCAGCCAGCATTGCTCTGAGTAACCCAGGCTCTGGACCCCAATATCCATGCCCCCTGCCAAGAGCAGTCCCAGACTCTGCAGCTGTGTGTGGGCACAAATCCAATCCAGGCCCCCAGGGCCAGAGTCACGGCCAAGTGTGTGTCTGAGGCTAACCCTACCACCGCACAAGCGTACCCTGACAGCTCAGCTGGAAAGGCTAGGCCCCTGCAACTGCTGGGGTCCAGACCCCTGCAGTCACTGGCCCTGACTGGTAAGGTTGTCTCCAGATAAAGTTGAAAGCAGGGACCAAAATGAGGGAGGCTGTCCTGGCCCCCGGGCCATTTGTGAGAGGAGTTTTGAGTTAGCTTTCTCTGCTGTCTGCTTTCTGCCGGTCTCAGAGCAGCCGCTTCCTGGGTTGTGGACTGTAGATTCAGGGATTGGTCTCCTGGGCCCTTGGCTGCAGGTTGTGGGCCAGAGTTTTACTTTCGTCTGCTCTGGCAGTTGTCCTTTGGTAAAGCCAGTTTCTTAGTGTTTAGGTCAAAGTGCGGGTGTGTGTGTGGGGGTGTAGATGAAGCTTGAATGTGTGGGCTGTGGGGTCTGCACACATCAGCATGAGGCCCTTTCCCTATGGGATGAAGCTAGAGGAGGAAAGAAAACGGGTCCATTTAACCGCTGGGACCTGGGGCCATTGAACCTCCTGCAGCAGAATAAAACATCCCAGACTTGTGGGGTTGCATGGCCCTTTCCAGGTGTTACAAAGAAACATTCTTTTCTAGATGAGAGAGCAGAACATATTTAAAAGTTTGTTAACCATTAAAAAATACATATTTTATTGATTTTTTAAGAGAGGAAGGGAGAGGAATAGAAAGTTAGAAACATTGATGAGAGAGAGACATCGATCAGCTGCCTCCTGCACACCCCTCACTGGAGATGTGCGCGCAACCAAGGTACATGCCCTTGACCAAAATCGAACCCGGGAGCTTGCATTCTGCAGGCCGATGTTCTATCCACTGAGCCAAACCGGTTTTGGCTTGTTAACCATTTTTTAAAGCTTCTGTTATTCAGTTATAGCATAAGTGGGCCTGTGCATTTATTCTCGTCTTGCATTCTGCAAATGTAGGGAACAGACCCGTGCATGAGTCCCAGAGTCTTGGGGAAAAAAAAATCAAGATATTGGGGTGGCCCCTCTAATCAGTTACCAGTCTCTGACCTCACCTGTCAGCCCTGAGAACCACTATCTGAACTGAAATGGGGTTAACTCTTCCAATCCCTGAAAATAGTATTTGCTTCCACTTATTTGTATCTTTCTCTATGTCTTTCTGCAGTGTCCTCTAGTTTTCTGAGTACAGGTCTTTTACCTTCTTGGTGAAGTTTATTCCTAAGTTAAGTCTCCTTTAGTTTTAAAATGTTCTCTCTGATTCTCTGTGCACATGAGAATACAAACAGATGTATCCCCAATTTTGGCTCTCTCAGATCTACTCTGGGGATAGTCAAAATCGGTTCAAGACAGTCATTTCTGGTTTTCCTGAAGAGAACTGTGAAGAAAGATGTAATGAAGGCCTAGGCCGCCGCAGCTTCTGGCTTGTATTTAAAATAGCAAAACGTAACATTAGCTACTGTAAGATGTTAAGTCCTAGCTACCTCTGTAAATGAGATTTCTTCTTATTTTTGTTTCCCTGTTTTTGCTAATGTACCTACAATGATTGCTTATTTTTTAGAAGAAAGTGAAAGTTATTTTAGGTTGACTAAAACACACACACACACACACACACACACACACACACACACCCCAAAAAAGCATTCGCCTAGAATTATTTGGTGGTTCACTGTGTTGAGACAGATAGACGTAACATTAGAACCTAACCTGATTCTCATGTCTACTTTCAAAGTATGTCATGTCTTTCTGGCCGGGTGCCTCATTCCTCAAACATACCCACTCTTTGGGTTTCTAAAAGTAGACTATTATTACACGGATCGCGGCGGTAAGTGGAAAGTTGCAAGCTGTTGTCACCTTCAATTTCACATTTCCTGAGTAATTGGGGAAGACATTACTGCTGTGTCTCATCAAGTTAGCTGCTCCGCAAAGGTTGGGCACACGTGCATACAATAACGCACCGGCTTTCCACTTGTCCTTCCAAACTCCTGGGGTGGCTACACCGCTGCCCCCCTTTTCTGTGAAAGTGTCTGATTTCAAATCGCAGGGACTTGCTTCTTACACTAAAGAGATGTTGGAAAAAATAAAATAAATGGAATCTCTTTAGTTTCCTGGTAAGTCCAATTTCCTAGCCTGGTCCCTCCTAGGATGCCCAATTTTTTTTGTTTGTTTTTTCTTTTTTATATATTTTACTGACTTTTTAAAGAGAGGAAGGGAGAAGGGATAGTGAGCGAGAAATATCAATGAGAAAGAGACATCGACCAGCCACCTCCAGCACACCCCACAATGGGGATGTGCCCGCAACTAAGATATATGTCCGCAACTAAGATACATGCCCTTGTCCGGAATCGAACCTGGGGCCCTTCAGTCCTCAGGTCGATGCTCTATCCACTGAGCCAAACCGGTTTTGGCCCAATATTTTGATTGTAATAGAGTTTCTTGGTATTCCCTACTGGCTACCGTTCCCAAGATGGCCAACTTGACCATTGTCTCCTTACTCGTTTGTATTAAGAGCACTTAATTCATTCCAGTACATTTGGCCTGACCAGAGAATGAGTGGCCAGAGTTTGTTCTGAGTGACAGCTTTCAAAGGCTGCCAAAGAGAGAAATCCAGACAGGGAGACAGGTGGGATTCACAGAGGTCAAGGAGTGTGGACCGCTGTGTCAGCTGGCCCGACAGGCCCCGTTCCTGAGATCCCCCAGAGGACCCGTCATCGGTATCCTTTCTTGGCTACACTCAGGAGGCCAAATGCCAGGTCAGCAACTCCAGGCCAGCCTTGGCCAGAGGGAAGGGTGTTTATAGGAATCCGACCTGTCTGCCAAGGATGCCACAGACGAGGAGCTTGACATATGGTAATACTCTTGTTCAAAACTAATCCATCAGTTGCTTAAGTGAGAAGTAATTGGCATAGTTACCTTGGTCTTAGCAGATCTCTCAGAAGAGATAAAGATTAATTCATAGAATCTGAGGTGTGGGATTACATTCAAATCCATGTACTGTGATGGGGGTCTAAGTCCCGGTCGGGCCCACAGAAGTAAGCGGGAGGGTGTATGGTGATTAAACTGAGGATCTCCAAGCTCTGAATGGAGACGCCAGATTATCAGAACCACAACTCCCATGGGTTTGGGTGGCCTGGAGCAGGCTGACCGTGCAGCCCGGTGCTGGCATTGTTATCATAGAAGGCATTGTTTCTATAAAGACTCTGCTAGGCCATCGAGTAGCTGTCTCCTGCCACTCCAGTATCTGAAGGCTCCCTTTAATGCCTCCTAATCTTCATCTTTTCTTTTTTCCTTTGAGCTTTTAATATTCTCTCAAAAGTTAATTTCAATCGATCTTCTTAATCAGGCTAGCTTCTCCTCTTTGAAATTAGTTCCCTTTGACAATATCTTAATAGTAACTAAGGTATCCATGCAGAAAATTAGAAATGCATTGCCTGCCCACCTCCCATCCGCACCCCCCTCACTGGGAGTGGGCATGGTTGGCTGGAGCCCAAGGCTTTGAGAGAAGCATCGGGATGCCTTTGAGGAAGAAGCAACCTTAGTGCAGTTGCTACACGAGTCTTGGGACTTATACCTTCCTTCCTCCATTCCTCCCTCTTTCTCCTTCCTCCTCCCCCTCCTCTTTCTTCTTCTTCACAAATATTTATTCAGAAGCTACTAGGAAAGAGGCTCTGTGCAAGGTATTAGGGAGAGATATAGAGATCAGAGCCATATACTGTTTCTGTTCTAACGGAATGCTCTCTGGGGTCTGGGAGATGCTAAGACATAGTAATTGAAGATTTAGCATTTGGAGTCAGAAAACTGTTTCAGTCTTGCTCTTTTACTTCCTGGCTATAGGATTTTGGGAAAATTATATGCTTTTAATAAGCCTATCTCTCAGATATAAGATGGGACTAAAATAATAATACCTTTTTTATATAGTTGTTGTATGGACTCACTGACATAGAGCAGGGTCTGATACATATTAAGCACTTCAAAATAATGGCTATTGTCAGGGGAACTAGGAAAAAGATACAAATCATTTAATAGTTAGCAAAACATTATACAAGTGAAAAAATAATACTTCTGAAATGGCGGCAAAGAATCAGTTATTTAAAAAAATTAAGGAAGGCATACTGGCATAAATCTTACATAATAAGCAACTCTTGCAGGTCAAAAATTTAAAACCAAATAAAATATCTTAAGACTCTTCCAGTGAGAATAAAAAATAATAATATGGTGCTTCATGTACCAACTGCTAACACCAAAGCTCATGGTCACCTTTAATAGCTGCTATATTTGAGGTGAACAGACAAGTGTTCAAGATAAGGTCGATGCTGGGAAAGACATTAGAATCTGCAAAAAGCGAAACCTGTCAGAAAGGGGGCCCCCTCAGTTAGCTGAAGGGAACATACATGAGGCATGCAAGAAGCACCAGGAGATGGCCTTTGAAAAGGTCTCTTCTGTAAAACGTGGTGTTGAAAGAGACGATATTGCAGTGCTTACAATACTGGAATCAGGAAACAATGGAAAACAATGGCCCAGAATAAGAATGGGTCATGTGGTTAACCTTAAACTGAGAATCAATGGGCTCTGCTTCTACTTGGTGGCTCCTTGAGAGTTTTTATTTTATTTAAACACATTAGAACTGGGATATTAGGTGTTCTTTGAAGGAAGGGAAAATGTTTAATACTTTGTCATCTCTTCATGGACCTCAGCAAGGTGCTGAGGACCTTGGCTTCCTAGAAGGAATTAAAGAACAGTGGTAGATTTAAATGTTTTTTAAATTATTGATTTCAGAAAGGAAGAGAGAGAGCAACATCAATCATGAGAAAGAAACATTGATTGGCTGCCTCCTGCATGTCCTACACTGGGGATCGAGCCCACAACCCAGGCTTGTAGGTATGTGCCCTGATTTGAAATTAAACCGTGACTTCTTGGTTCATAGGTTAACACACAACCACTGAGCAACACTGGCTGGGCTACAAAATGGAATACTACTCAACCATAAAAAAACTAGGAAATCTTACCCTTTACAACAACATGGAGAGACCTGGAGAGGATTATGCTAAGTTAAATAAGCCAGTCAGAGAAAGACAAGTACCATATGATTTCATTGATATCTGGAATCTAATGAACAAAATAAACTAGCAAACAAAATAGAAACAAACTCATAGATACAGAGAACAGACTGACAGCTGTCAGAGAGGAGAGGAATTGAGGGGCTGGGTGAAAAAGGTGAAGGGGTGAAGTCAAGAAAAAAGAAAACTCATAGCCAGACAATAGTATGATGATTATCAGAGAGAAAGGGAATGGAGGGAGATAGAAGAGAATAAAGGGGAATAAATGGTGATGAAAAGAGACTTGACTTGGAATGATGAGCTCACAAAATAATATGCAGATTATTTATTATGGAATTGTATACCTGAAACTTATATAATTTTATTAACCAGTGTCACTCAAATAAATTCAATAATAATTTTTAAAAAGGAATAGTTAGTTCAAAGCTCTTGTCTTACAAATGCCAAAATTTAGGCCCTCAACTAAAATCTTGGATTGCAAGGATCAAGAAGGTGCTAAGAGAAAAGAACTATCCAGAAAAAAATTAAGATGTACCATTTTCTGTTTTGACCCATAGGGAGCCTTCTGGTAGATAATGAAATAAATTATTTCATTGCATACAAATAAATGTTAATTACTGGTCCAGATATACTTTCTAGTACGTTTTATAATAAACTAGAGGCCCAGTGCATGAAATCTGTGCACAGGTAGGGTCCATGGGCCTGGCCAGTGATCAGGGCCAATCGGGGCTTCCCTTTCCTCAGTTGCTGGCTGCAGGCCAGGGCCTTCCTTCATTCTGTGTCACACCCTAGTGGTCAGTGCACATTATAGTAAGCAATTGAACTTCCAATTGGTTGAACTTCTGAGGGAATAATTTGCATATTAGCCTTTTATTATATAGGATTGAATCTCTTTAATTCTGGAGCTCAATTCACTGGGATTGGAGTAAATGATGAAATCAAATTTCCTGTCCAACAAAGCTGGGAACTGGATCTTAAGGCTGAAATAATCTTTTCACATTGATAGTCAAAACAGTTATTAATATCAGTTCAGTATTTTATAGTCTACTCCCATTCTTTATTTTTAAAATATATTTTTTTTCTTGATTTTAAGAGGAAGAGAGAAGGAGAGAGAGTTAGAAATATCAATGATGAGAGAGAATTATTGATTGGCTACTTCCTGCATACCACCCCCTACTGGGGATCAAGCCTGCAACCTGGGCATGTGCCCTTGACTGGAATGGAACCTGGGAACCTTCCGTCTGCAGATTGATGCTCTATCCACTGTGCCAAACCTGCTAGGGCCATTCCTTTATTCAAGACATGTTTATTTAGCATCAGCTATATTTTATATTTAGCCACTGGTTTTGCAAATAAATAACTGTCATCTGTTGATACTATATCTTGTAGTTTCTTCAGAGCCTCTTATTTATACTCACTGGTCTCTTCCCAACAACTCTCCCAGGTGGTTAATGTTCCCTGCACACTACAAGGAGTTGGGCTGAGGAAGGAGCTTGCTCAATGACCCACAGCTCTTCAGTAACAGGTTTGGCATTCAAATCGAGGTGTTTTTCAGGTTCCAAGACTCTTATACTCTGTGATAGCTGCTTCCAGCAGCTCATGATAGAGAGGGAACATCAATCACAGAACTGTGATATATTATAATAGGCACTAAAATAGAGTTATTTGAGCATATTTGACTTGTTTATTCTCTAATTTACTTTATCCGATGCTGCTAATAGTGGGACAAATTCTCAAGACTTTGTAAACTATTGTAGTAGTTACTTCCCAACATTAATGCCCTCTCTCTCTCCCTCTCTCTCCCTCTTTCTCTCTCTTCTCTCTCATTCACTTTATTAATTTTTGGTGGGGGAAACTGGACTTTAACCAACTTAATTAAAATGAACAGATTCAAAACTCTACTTTCCACTGCCCTTGAAGTGCTCAGAGTCTATTAGGTGCTATGAGATGGTAGGAAGGGTTTCCTCAACTCTGCCTGGAGGAAGCCTGGTGACAGGATAACACTGGGACCAAGGTTTGCAGGATTAGAAGTCCACAAGTGACTGAGAGGATGAAGGGCTCTCAGATTGTGGAGCCTGTGTGTACAAAGATTCCCAGGAGAGAGAAGCAGTGTTGACTTGGAGAAGAACACATCATTTGCCATGGCTGTCAGCATGCAGTGGCATGCCAGAGGAGCTGTGATTTCCCATAGCTCTACAACCACAGCTCCAGCAGAGTTCAGAGAAGGAAGGAAATGGGGCTGATTCTAGGAAACTCAATAAGGTCTCCGAGGAGTGGCCTTGGACCTTGAAGGATGGCTGATAATTGGACAGAGGAGATGGAGACAGAAAAACAGTCCACGTGGCAGAAATAGCATTTGGAGAGGAATACATAAATATCCAGTCTGTGAACAAATTTGATTTTACTTGTGGAAGCCACCAATGGAAAGACAGGATTAACACTGTGCTTTAAGAAGCTGGAAGCGGACATAGAATTTACCAGACTTTAATAAGAATTATTGTCAGAATAATCTTGGTTAAAAATCAACACTAAGACAGATAACCAAACTGACTTGTCTATCATGTTTCTCAGGTTGTAACAAGTTCCAGCGGAGGATTCACTTGGTCCTGAAACAAGGTTGGAGGCAGGCAGATGAGAATCATCAGAAACAGAGACTTTTAGGAGACATCTCCAAACCTACCCCGTTCTGCCTGACAGGGAGCCTTCAAGTCTTCTGACTCCAGGATCACAATTTTCTGAGTATCCTCATGGTAGGTATTAAAATTTTATATTTCTTTGTTTTCCTGTTCACACCATCCATCTTGTTTTTCTTCCCACAACGAAATGGATAAAAGTCTGAGGTGTCTCTTTCACATGAATGTGATAGTTAACATTGATGATCATTACATATTTGGCACCATTGTAAATGTTCCCTGTGAACGAATGAGATGACATAATCAGAACAACCACCTTAAAACGGGTACCAGTTGCATTTCACTGGTAAAGAAACTGAGGCACAGTTGGTGCGAGGTACTTGCACCTATTCCGTGATGGAGCCTGGATTTGAAGGCTTAGAACAGGATACAACCTTGTCACCAGCGCATCTTACTATTTGTCCAAGGGCAAAAGATTTTGGAGGGGTTTATTAATCTAAATGTCAAATAAGAAGCATTTTTCAGATGAAAAAAAAATATTTTTCTGGCTTGACTGCATACCCATAGTGCTGCTTTGTAATAGCGATCACAAGATAAATCTCTACAGTGATTTATTTGCAAGGAAGTCTTCACCTGTATAGGTTTCCCCATGGCATTCTGATCCTTTTATGGGCACCGCTAGCCGACCTAGAGTTGTGAACAGTGAGAGCACATAGAAGGCATTGAGTTGCAGGACTGACTCACAGAGCACCTAGAAGGCATTGAGTTGCAGCTCTGAGTGGCTGTCAGCGAGTATCTTGAGTTTCTTCCCCATAATAGAAGGCAAGCAGAAGTAATCTCTAAGAAACTTTCTCATCATAAGTAAGAACAGCTGTATTCTTCCTTTCTCTGATTGTTGTCTTTACGTTATTAATATCAGTAGAGTACCTCCACCCACTGCTGTGGTACTGGCCGTGGGCATCAGATCCCGCTTGTTGTGGTGTTTTCCAGGAGTGACTTATTTACATCAGGAAGAGGCCACAAATCATGAGATTTTAGAGTCTGGGCTTGTCCACCAACAGAAAATTAAATGTTGCCGATGAAACACATCGGAGTGACCGTCTCTCTAATTTATGATTTAAAAGAAGACAAGGGAGGCATCAAGATGAGAAAGAGAATGACCAAGATGATTCATGGAAATGGATTTGAAAAGAATGGGGCAGAGCTTGGAAAACAGCAGCTTTTTTTTGGGGGGGAGGTATTTTTTTTAACATATTTTATTGATTTTTTTTACAGAGAGGAAGGGAGAGGGATAGAAGAGTTAGAAACATCGATGAGAGACATCAATCAGCCGCCTCTTGCACGCCCCCTACTGGGGATGTGCCCGCAACCAAGGTACATGCCCCTGACCCGAATCGAACCTGGGACCTTTCAGTCCGCAGACCGATGCTCTATCCATGGAGCCAAACCATTTGGCGGGTTGGGGCAGTATTAACCAAACCTTATGACTTCCCTTCTGATCCCTTTCCTTCCCTGCTGCCTTATCCAGGAGAACTGCCAGAGTGTGAGTTTAGGTTTTCTGTACATGTCAAAATACTTGAGTAGGGCCAGTATAAGGAGTTTAAAATCTTCCTTTGAGAAGGTAGGGCAAAGGAAACAGCCCCTGGAGATAAAGGAAACAGTTACACAAAGGAAATAGCCCCTGGAGATAAAGCGCGTTAAGGAAGGTGCTTGTCATCCACAAAAACCAGAAGTCAGAGCCCCAAAGAGAGGAGATCTGTGCACCGCAGGTTCCCAATAAAAGGGGAGGAGGGCCTTCTGGGACTTATGTCTCCAGCACCTCTTGTGCGAATCAGGCAGGGTCCCCACACTCCATGTGGCTTTTATTCATGTATCAACATGAATACACAGTCCTACTCCAGGGACTAAGCCTGTTTGTTCCCAGCTACCATGTGTTTAAAGAAGTTTGGGATTTTTTTCCCAATGGAAAATGGTGCTATGTTAGGATCTCAGATTCACATACAGGCGGCCTCCATTCTCCTGCCTAAGAGTGAATAGTTAATGTCTTCACATGCTCTTCAAACTTGGGTATCATGATTTGGGGCCAAGCCACTGGGTTTTATTGTCTAATAAATCTCCAAACTTTTCTTCTTTGTATTTGAATTAAGCAAAGTTGCTTAACTTGCTAGCCCTCCATTTCTAAATCTTTAAAAAGGGAATCAAATTTCTTGGTCTTTAGGATGATTATGAACTAAGTCTGCATGGCAAAGTGGATCGGATGATCCTTGGTCTACACTCGTTGATTCCCTTTACGCTCTCTCATAAATAACCAGTTCCACTATGAAAAATGGGAAAAAAATTTTTAATAAAAACCAAAGTGGTTAAAGTTGTCAGCAATGTGAACCCAATCCCCTTGCGTGTTCCCAGCAGTCATTGAAAGGATAACATGTCTGCTACTCACCAACCGTTCCCCATTTCCCGAAACATCTGTAGTTCCCGGATGATCCATTTGCTTTTGCATTAGGTATTTATGAGGAGAGAAAGGAGAAGAGAGGTAAATGTTCAAATCTTACTCTTCATAGTTTTTTCCGCTGGTCTAGTTATTAAGTCTAGATGGAACAGATAAAGAAGAGAAACTAAATACATTTAAATGCATATTTATGTATGGGAACGCCACTCCACAGGAGAGGTTCCGAGACAGGAAATTAAAATGAGGTCTATATCACACTGTTAGCTAAGGATGAGGTAAGACACCTGGGGCTTCAGAGGGGAGGAAGGTCATATGCAAGGCAGGAAACAGCAGATTTTCCGTAATTAGATGTTTGCCTTGCCATATAGATAGGTCATGAAAAAGTTATTTCTGGTAATAACTTTGATGATGGGCAAGGACCCCAATTTAGATTCTTCTAGGTAGCTAAGTTTCTCGATTGCCTACACGTCAGAAGAATCCCCAAAACCAAGGGTCCCATTTTAGGGAGGTTTGTTCGAAATCCCTTCAGTCAATTCTTGGCTTTGGAAACCTACCATACTTCCTTACCCAAGCCTGGTCTTGTGAGATGGTTGTCTAGAATCAGGCTGTGTTTTGGAATAGGAGTTCCAAGCTGAAGCGGAAAATGGCAGGGCAAGAGCTGATCTGATCTGACCCTGGAAAACATGTTTTTCCTCCTTGTCACAGGCAAATAGTATTCTCATTTACATAAACCCGCCCCAGTCGGTTCTTTGTTTCTTTTTATAGAGTGATGGCAATCGAGAAAAAAGGTAAACAAAAGCATTTTTAAACATTATGGTGTCAATCCAGCACAAAGGGCGTGACAGAATTCTGGCTATGCTGATGTTGGCCAGAGATCATCTGTCCACAAAATAGGCTGATACCTTTACATCTTTCTCCTGGTTTGGAAACCTGGATCACTGTTTTCTGGTCTATGTGCCACAAAATCATCAGTTTCCTCTCTTCTAGCGATGTGGAAACCAGTGCTAAGCCTATACTAAGTATCAACTCCCTTTGCCATTTTTTACTTTTATACAAGGCAGAGAAAGGGAAAGAAGAGAGGAGGTGATTTTTTTTTTTTTTAAGGCATGGAGCGAAGAAACTTTGGCCAAGAGTGGAATATTCACGATCCTTTTGGGTATTGTTAGCTACAGGGCTGTTGAAAAGTAGAACTACCAAGTAAAACAAAAAAATAAGTGCCTGTAAAAAGGAATATATAATTCTCTGATGTCCTAGCAAGCTAAAAAAAAAAAAAATCAAAGAAAATTTGGGAAATGCTCTTGCATGGGCACTAGGGTATAAGTGTGTCCAACCTCCTAGAATAATAATAGACTGTATCTTCAAATGGGATACAAATGCTGGAGAGAAAGGCAGGCCTTGGAATGGAGACACTTGGACTGTGGTTCTGGCTCCGCTGACTTGTAACAGTGCTTTTCCAGGCACTTCCCTGGACCCATTCCTTTTTATAAATGATTGCACCTTACTCGGTGACCTTTATCTCATTTTTTAGCTCACCAGACTCCATGACTCTTACTGAATATTCCTCTCCAGCCTCCACTAATAGGGCCTCTTTAGTTCTAGGTTTTAGAATGTTCGAATGAAGGTCTTGCTTCCTTCCACTTGACCGTTGTAGAAAGAGAGGAAAGGTCTGGAAAGGGGCTCTAGGTCCTTCCCTGCTCTATCAGATGGCCCAGAGAACAGCTGTATCCCAAGCCTTTCTGCTTCCTAAAAAAGATGTGCTGAAGTGGACAAAGAAACACCAAACCACGTGGAAGGTCAGCGGCGTCTGGAATGTTCGCTTTATTTAGCCCCAAAGGATGGGCAGCCCGTTGCGGTGTTATTACTCAGTGAACCCAAGCTGCCATTTCAAACAGTTGTTGCAAGTGCTCAGGTTAGAACAGTGGGGCTGTGGCTCTACGCTTCCTCTCTGTGAACGTCGGAGAGTGGAATTCATGCACAACCTGCTTGGAAGGATCTTAGTGGTTAGAATCAGGGCTGGTTGGTGCTCGGTAGGATGTATCTGTTCCCTCCTGTGGTCTCATTTTAAGAAAAATGCTTTCTGCTGAGACCGGTTTGGCTCAGTGGATAGAGCGTCGGCCTGCGGACTGAAAGGTCCCAGGTTCAATTCCAGTTGGGGGCATGTAACTTGCTTGCGAACACATCTCCACAGTGGGGCGTGCAGGAGGCGGCTGATCGATGTCTCTCTCTCATACTCTCTGTAAAAAATCAATAAACCATATTAAAAAAAAAGAAAGAAAAATGCTTTCCTCATTCTGACATGTAACATATACTATTATCCAACATCTGTAAACATACCAATGCAGATGAAAATCAATATCAGAACCTCCCACACCAAGACGTGGGCACATTTTGCAATCAACACTTTAAAGAAATATAAACTGATGAACCAAAGGATAGATACAGAGGCAGTAAAGCATCAAACAGACTGTCAAATTACAGCAGGAAGGTTAAGGAGAGGTGGGGCAGATAAGAGATCAACCAAAGGACTTGTATGCATGCATATGAGCATAACTAATGAACACAAGACACTGGGGGGTTAGGGTATGCCTGGGAGGGGGAGGCAATGGGAAGATATGTATACATGTAACACATTAAAAATGTTTAAAATAAAAAAAATAAAGCACGCACAAAAAAAAATATATATAAAGCCCAAGTGACATGGGCGGTAGGAAACACACATGTGCACCTATGGAAAGAGACCTGGAGAAGTTAAGTCGCCTTTGCAGACTCTGGACACTGGACACGTGTCCTCAGGGGCTTGGTGCACATTTCAGATGAGCAAAAGCTTTGCTGACATTTAAAAGCTGGAGCAAGGGCTTGGGGATAAGGCCATTCTGTTCTCCGAGTCTGAGAGAAGAAAAGGAGCACAGTGCGTGCCAGGAAAAGATTTTTGGAAACTCAGTTAATTGTGAAGGTGAGGCCGAGCCAGCTTGTCGTTAGATACAAAGACGATATTGTTCACTTCCCGTAAATGATTTCCCATATGTAAAGCAGGGCTGATCCTAGCAGGTGACTTCAGAGATGTGGAAACATTGAATCACATGTGAATAAATCTTGCAAACACTTCTGGAAAAAAAACACACACACAAAAACGCTAAGTATAACCTTTAAAATAACAGCGTGACGGTCACATCTTGAGACTGAAAGCTCTACAAGCGGATCTTGTTTATCCCAACCACAAAGGCCAGGAACCTGTGGTTTTGGAGGATTTCTCATCCCAAGAAAATATTTACACTTGGAGGAGATGATGCGTTTTTAACTATGAGCCATACATAGCCCACTTGTGGAAATTACTGCAAGTAAAAATGTTGGCTTCCATAGCCTGCAAAATTGACAGTTATGCTTAAGGCATCAAAAAATAGGTAAAATGAAGAATCACACTTCTTTTAAGTGGGTAAGGTTTTTTATTATTCTTCTTAGCGGGGAATGCATATGGATGATTGCCATGAAGGAAAAAAAAAGGACCTTTGGTAAATATCCTGCTTTCTATTGCCACAAAATTCCAGTCAGTAAAGTTTTTGGAAGCTCAGCTCTTTATATATGGGAGGGAGAGAAAAGTATACCACATGAGAAAATGAGAAAAAAAAATTAGGGTAGACTTAGCTCAACAGACCAGACTCAACATGGAATAAATTAACATGGTAGGGAAATAAAGGCAATTTAACAATGTTTGACATTTAATTATTAGCAGTCCAATTAAAATAACAGCAATTATTGATTAAGAGTTCAATTCGTTTGAGGAAAAAACCCAACCCAAACTAAATATTTGCCGTGTGCATTAATCATGATGCCATAAAACCAAGTTCTTATTTTTAGCTGAAGTCTCTTCTAAATAACAGAGACAGAAGTAAGACAAAAGCTATAAGATGGGGAATGTGTTCCAGTAGCAGATGTGGTGATGCATGCTGGTTATTTGTCCTAGCAATACTGACATAGAAGGGACCAGACCTCATCCTTAATATCCCCCATTTCTTCTCTCATTTTTATACTTTCTGATTGCTGCTCTAAAGAATGTAAGGCTGCTGAAACCGGTTTGGCTCAGTGGATAGAGCGTCGGCCTGCGGACTGAAGGGTCCCGGATTCGATTCCGGTCAAGGGCACGTATCGTGGGTGAGCAAGTTGCACATTTATTGAGAATATTCCAGGCTTGAGATGATTTCTCTGGCCTTTGTACAGAGAAGAGGCCACAGGGATGAAGGCAATCTGACCTAGGGAAGAGATGTCAAAGCTTTAGGGAAGTCATTTTCTAAATGGCAGGAAGTAGGTGGAGGACAGAGCTCAGTGCGGTGTCCAGGGTGTGGAGTGGCCTTTGATTGGGGATCCAAGAGAGAAAGATCAGGGTGGCCTCCCCTTAGATCAGCAGTTCTCAACCTGTGGGTCGCGACCCCTTTGGGGGTCTAACGACCCTTTCACAGGGGTCGCCTAAGACCATCGGAAAATGCAGATATTTACATCACGATGCATCACAGTAGCAACATTTCATGGTTGGGGGTCACCACCACATGAGGAACTGGATGCAAGGGTCCGCGGCCTTAGGAAGGTTGAGAACCACGGCCTTAGATTGTCATGGGCTGTACAGAAAACCCTGCTACCCGTTCCATTCCAGTCCATCTAAAGCCATTTGGGGGTTCCTGAGATTGTTCTTTTTCGCTCCGGCTTTATATTTTATTTGGCTCCATTCCACTCCTTCTTACTCGCTTTCCTGATAGTGGGCCTCCGAGGCCTTGCTTTATTCGCCGCGGGAGGAAAAGGCGTTTGAAGTTTCAAGCCCCATCTCTGAAGTGAGATTAACAATCAAAGATACTCTCAGAGGTGCAAACACTCGGGGGGTTTAGTGGATTAGCTGCAGTCTGGTCCCCAGGCCGGTGGCCCACCTGTGCGTCGCGCAGAGAGTTTACAGGTAAAACGAACCGGGTCTTTGAACTTGAGTGTGCTCTTTCTGGTCACGACCACCAGGGGCTAGGGCTGAGACAGAGTGCCTGCTTTCATGTTGTAGCCTGCGGACCTCACTTGCTGCACCCTAATTCCAGCTCAGCTTCTCTAAATACTCCCCAGAAGTGCAGGGGGGTTTTGGTTGTGTTGATGCAGGATGCGCTGAGCGGCTAAATGAGGTCCACAGAATCATGGCAGCGGTGTCCATCCGAATAACGTCCTGAAATGTGTCACTGCTGGAATGTGATGCCACACTGTGGGCACTGGCAAGGAGGCTCCAAAGAGGCATGCTGTGGGCTCTCCCTCCACTGCCTGCCTTTTATTCTCAGGGCTCTGAGTAGTCGTGAGTGGTTTTTGCGATGCCCTCTATGCCACTGTCAGTAGCAGCCTGTCAGCACATTGAAGGGCAGAACCTTTGGGAGTTTGTTTTGAAAATGACTCAGTGGTAAATCCTTAATTGAGTGGCAATGTGGCTTTGTGAAATACAGGGTGATGCATGGATGTTGTTGTATATTGTTCTCATGATATATCTTACAGGGTGGATGGCCTTCAATAAGGTAATGCAAATAATGTAACTGAATTGCACTCCAGCTGGCCATTCATGATCTCCCATATATCTTCATTCCTGGGCTGGTGATACGGGGCAACATTTAAGTTAGCTAGAAAAGTACCCAGTAAAGTACCTGTATGTAGAGGGGGTTTAGGATATGTGGATATGCCTGGGAATCATGTATATGATGCACAATAATATATATCTACTTTTCTATTTCTATTTCTATAGTCATTTATATAGATGTACATCTATATCAAGCCACATGTATAACTAACCATAACATAATGTATCTTCCATAAATATACATTTATATATACATGTGTGCATATGTATAAGTAAATATAGATATAGGTAAAAATACAGATATCTATATCCTACATATATATGATGCCATATATGAATCTTTTGGTTGTAAGTTATAGGAAAATCAACCCAAATAGGCCTAAACCATACAGGAAATGTTCTTTTTTTTAAAAAAATATATTTTATTGATTTTTTACAAAGAAGAAGGGAGAGGGATACAGAGCTAGAAACATTGATGAGAGAGAAACATCGATCAGCTGCCTCCTGCACACCTCCTACTGGGGATGTGCCCGCAATCAAGGTACATATCCTTGACTGGAATCGAACATGGGACCTTTCAGTCCACAGGCCGACACACTATCCACTGAACCAAACTGGTCAGGGCAATTTATTGGTTCTTAAAGGTTCAGTTCCCTCCAACCTTCTTCCATATCCCATAGCTAGTCTCTTTATGTCTAGGAAATGACTGCCCCAAACATCCACATTCTTGGGTGGTAGGAAGGTAAATCTTTCTAGATAGTTCTATGGAAGAGAGCAGAAACCGCTTCCTCAGAAACCCGAGGTGCATTTTCTCATAGCGTTGCTCAACGGGGTCTGCAGCCCACCTCTGGCCCAGTCCCTGTCAATGGTGAGGTGAGAGGGGCAGACGGCCTGCATTAGCCCCTGGAGCGGGGGGGTTACTGGGTGAGCATGGGCTTCCCTAGGAGCATCTCAGCTGCGGGTCCCCAAAGGAATTTAGATTCTGTTAGCAAGAGAGCCCCGAGGGTTGCCTGAATCCATAGAACAATCTAGAAAGATTTACCCTCCTGGGTGGCCCCCATGAATACATGTCCCTCCCCCCAGGGTGTACACACACACACACACACACACACACACACACACACACACACAGTGGTTGTCAGAATTCGCACAATGAAAGGTTTTCCCTTATCACTAGTATACTTTCTGGACTTTGTGTTTTGACAGATCCTGCTACGACGAACGCGAGCACATTGTCACAACTAATTCATTTCTGCATTTTCATGCATGGGAAGCCGGTATTAGCACAATGGGTTTGTGTAATTCAGTCAAAAGCTATCATATGGATGCTTTAGATAGCCTGGGAGAGCTGATAGGAAGTGAATGTATAATTGCAATTAGGATTATTGAAATATTAAAAACAGCCAGATGACTCTCAGGAGCGAGGGGGCCTGTTCGCAGAGCACTTCTTAGAGTATGCACCTGAGGTTAAGATTTGGCTAGATCTGGTTGACAAATGAGGGACGTCCAGATGAATAATCCAGTGCGAAACCAACCTCAGGTGGATTTGCCCTTTGCTGTGTCTGTTCCCATCTGGCCCCTTCACTTCCTTTCACTTCCTCTCTAACACCCCCCACCCCATGGTTGCTACCGCCAAAGAGGCTCCCCTGGCTGGAGAAAAGTTCTTTGAAGTTATAAACATTTTTGCCATGTCCTTTTTGCAAAATGTAGTCATTATTTAGAGAGTGTCTCTTTTTCAGTACCTCTCTAAGTCCCGTGGTTTAGCAAAGTAAACGTTCAACCCATGGTCTGAAGGGGGTTGCCTCTGGGGTTGGCACTGGGCCCTGCTCCACATGGGGCATATGGGAAACAACTTCTTCCATCCAAGGGGTTCCGAGGGCCTCAAGTTTTCCAGTTGCCCGTCTGTGTCCAGTAGGGGAGGAGAGGGGACCAGTGACATGTGGATGACAAAAGTGGCTGTGTGGGCAGATCTCAGCAAGCTCGCCTGGAAGTGGTGGGCCTTCTGCCCACAGGCTCCTGGCCGGGACCCAGTCGCAGCCACATCTAAGGGGGAGGGGGGAGAGTTGACAAATGTGGTCTGACTGTGCACCCAGAGGGAATAGGAAGTAGGGCTTGACGCTTTGCTGTCTTTGCTGCAGTTGGGAAAACGCCCAGTGAGGCCCAGACTTTGCCCCTGACAGGGGTTCTCCGGAACAGTTGAGTGCCAGGACTTCTGAGTCTCCACATTTCACATTGGAGGTTCAAAGTCATGACTAATGGGGCTGAATGCTTCCTGAATAACAACTTGTTTTGCAGCTAACAAAGAAAAAAAATACTGTGTATATTTGTGTTTTTTTTTTACCTCGGAGGACATTGTATGTAGTCCTTCACCACTCCTGGGACTTCTAGAGAGAGCACATCTGTAGCCAAAACCTTAATGCAACTGACTCGTGTTCCTCTCCAGCTTGGATGGTGGACAGGAGTTGGTACCTGTCTTTTATATATATAATTGATTTTTTACAGTTAGGAGAGGAGAGGGATAGACAGTTAGAAACATCGATGAGAGAGAGACATCGATCAGCCACCTCCTGCACGCCCCCTACAGGGGATGCGCCCACAACCAAGATACATGCCCTTGACCGGAATGGAACCAGGGACCCTTCAGTCCGCAGGCCAACGCTCTATCCACTGAGCCAAACCAGTTTCGGCTGGTGTCTGTCTTGAATGCCAGTGTTGGTTGTGCTGCCCCAAGGCAGTGCCCTGGGAAGGTGGCAGCATCTCCCAGAGATCACTGAGTCCTTTGGAGGAGGGGGTTGAACCTAAGGCCTCAGATTGACGCCCTGTGCCTCCAAAGCAGAGAGACCGTGAGTGGACTTGGAAGGACCATGGCTGGCCCGGAGGTTGGAGAGTGGGCGTCTCAGCCTTCATGACTATGGACCAAAGCTGTGAGGGGGGAGATTGGGGTATCAGGCATCGTTTCTCATGGGTAGTCTTCATTTAATGTAAGTCCCACTTTTTCTGTATGACTTTTACTTGAATGTATGGCCCTAACATGGAATGAAGGGGACTGAGAAGATGACAAGTTCAATTACCAGCTTACTACATAAAACCATGATATCAGCATTCTTTTTAGTTAAACAAAAGAAAGAAAGAAAATAATGCTTTTAACCCAAGATAGTGTGTAAATTCTGCAAATACACATGTCTTACAGCCATTAGGACTTTCATGCAGGGAATGTTGGTGGAATCAGATCTCTGAGAGGTGAGAAGATGCAGAGAGGTGTGGGTAGCAAAGGAAGATTCTGGAGAGAGTGCTGGGACAGCTAAGGTTCCCCAGGGTTCTTGAGACCTTTCTGGGCACCCACGAGATCCAAACTCTTTTCGTGATGATACTAAGACAAGATATGCTTCTTTCACTCTCAGCTATTGTTCTGAGTTTGCAGTGGAATTTTCCAGAGGCAGCACAGGGAAGCAGAAGCAGATATGAACACCCAACTACCCACTGTGAAGTCAGGCATAAAAGAGATTTGCAAAATCTAAAACTCTCTCTCAGTAAATCTTTTCTGTTTTGGAGTACATGATTATTTTTCCTAAATCATGTTATATACTATGTTCACATGCTTTGAATGCTATTTAAAAGAAGTCATCAGTAAGTTTTATTTTTAAATCTCAATTTTAATTTTGAATAGGGTAAATGTTGATAAATATAACCCACAATTTTAAAAGCTCCTTAAGGGCCTCAGTTATTTTTAAGAATGTAAAGATGTCCTTACTCCAAACACTTGAGGATCCTATGCTAGAGAATCCCAGCAGAGCTGAGGAAAATTCAATTTGGCCATTTGTGATCAAATTACTTCAGAGAATGTGGAATGCTAAGAAGGTAGCGTGTTCTTTCTGGAGAAAATCAGGCAAAGCGCAGTTGTAGTTAGCTAGGGGGTTAGGGGTTTCTGGGGGGAAGTGGCCATTGGTGGGATAACTAAATTTTAGTAACACTCCATACCTTAACTTGTAAACCTAAAAAAAGTTGCAATACTGCCATCTAGTGGTGCACAATGAAAATAATTTGATAAACTTTTTCATTGGAGTTACACTGATTGCTTCAGAACTGAAGGATTGTAGGGACTCAGTTAATAGTTGTTCAATGCCCTGTATTTTTGGTGTTTAGATCACCAAACATGTACCTTTAAGTGTCTTCCTTCATTTTCTTCTATATTAATGCTTCCTCTTAGGGTTAGGAAGGGTGGGGTATACCTCCTTCCAATCTGTGTTCCTGATTTAATGCTGTCTTTGGGGAACTAAAAAAAGTAACTTTTTTTCACTTTGATTTCACCTAACTCTTCTCTCCATGGGCCTTTAAAAACGAATGCCCTTTTCCTGTGGATCTATTTTAGAGATACAGAAAGGTTTCAAAGACTGTGCAGGGAGACCCCGTGTCCCCTTTACCCACTTTTCCCTGTTGTCAGCATTCCGCATGCCTGTGGAACATGCTGGGCGCCTGGAGGAGATGTCCCACCATGAGGCCCGAGACTGTGAGGTTGCAGAAATAGAATCTTGGGGAGCAGGGACCACAAAACAGGTCACCCACAAAAGCTAGAAAGCCACAAACCCCTGCGTTTAAAGTTCTGAGCGAAAATTCTTTCCATCAGAAAATCCCATAGTGCCCAAACTACAGAGCAAGTGTGATGTTGGAATAAAGACAATTCTAGAATTACAAGGGTTCAAAAGGTGTACCTTCCAAGCCCCTTTTGTTGGGAAGTTATTCACGGATTTGCTTCTCTACAAAAGGGAGAAGGAACAGGGAGAAAGCTCAGGAGAAGGGGGAGCAGGTAGCAGATGATACAGCTTAGCTCAGCGGCCGCCTGAAAACAAACAGAGGTGTTTGAACAACGAGGAGATTTATGGTTCTGTCAGGCTGTTTGGGGATGAATTAGTTCTAGGGATAGAAAAAAATAAATATAAAGCCCAGACAGCTGATTAACCCCCCCGAGGAAATAAAAAAGTTGCATATAAGCATAGTCTACCACATGGCTCAATTTTGAACTGGATGTAGGTATAGTAATGGAAATGTCAAATACTTAAACAGAACACGTAACCTTATTCAGTTTAGTGGATGGAGGGAAGGAGAGAAACAGAGCAAGAAAGAGAACTAGGATTTTGTACTGTATCCAGAAGTCAATAATCAGTCCCTAAAATCTAAAAATAAAGCCAGAACCACCGGTATTAGCCTGTTATTTAAACCACCTGGAACTAAAAGCAGTCTTCTCTTTTTATCCACAATTTCACTTTCTGAGGTTTCAGTTACCTATGCTCAACTGTCGTCTGAGAATATTAAGTGAAAATTCCAGAAATAAACAATTCCTAAGTTTTAAATTGCAAACCTTTCTGAGTAGCATGAAGAAATATTATGTCAGGCTCTGTCCTGCCCAAGACTTGAGTCATCCCTTTGTCGTGCAACTCCACGCTGTAGACCCTCCCCATGTGCCGTGTTAGCAGGCGATGAGATTGACTGTTATGGCATCAAAATGCTGTGTTCAAGGAAACCTTATTGTACTTAAAAGTGGTCTTAGAGGCAAGAGTAGCTTAATGCTATGTCACAGTGCCTGTGTCATTCACCTTCCTTCATCTCATCACAAGAAGGGTGAGCACAGCCCAAGAAGATACATTTAGACAGAGAGACCACAAGCACATAATTTTATTACAGTACTAGTGGCCCGGTGCACAAAATTTGTGCATGGAGGGGTCGCTTCCCTCAGCTCAATCTGCACCCTCTCCAATTATGGACCCCTTGGGAGATGTCTGACTGCCGGTTTAGGCTTGATTGGGATCAGGCTTAAACCAGCAGTGGGACATCTCTCTCACAATCTGGGACTGCTGGCTCCTAACTGCTCAACTGCCTGCTTTGCCTGACTGATTGTTCCTAACGGCCTTTGCCTCCCTGATCACCCCTAACTGCCCTTCCTTGCTAGCCTGATCTCACCCTCAATAGCCCTCCCCTGTCAGCCTGGTTGCCCCCAACTACCCTCCCCTGCCAGCCTGATCTCACCCCCAAATGCCCTTCCTTCCTTGCCTGATCTCACCCCCAACTGCCCTCCTCTGCTGGCCAGCTTGATTCTAATTGGTCAGTTTCTATGCCTGTCAGTGTCAAAAGCTCGACTTCCTAGGCAGCCATTGCCTCCTCACAGTTGACCCAGATTTGGTTCTCATTGGCCAGTTTCTGTGCCAGTCAGCATCTCTGGGCCTATCAACAGGGCCTGATCAGAAAGGCAGGGCTGATCAGCAGCCCTGGTGGAGGCTTGAAGAGAAATGGAGGCAGGGCTGCTGGCCAGGCTCAGAGGAAAAGAGAGAGGCAAATGCTGATCAAAAGCTGCCACAGATGCTACAGATCAGCCCCTGCTTCTTTCTTCAGGTTACTTTCTGAGTCTGATTTGCAGCCCCCTTCAACAGTCACTTTCTGGGTCACCAGGTCTGCAGCTGACTCTGGTGGCCAGCCTTTGGTCATAATTGGTTGTTACACCATGGATCTTTATTATAGAGATATTGTGAAAATTGTTCTATTTATTATTAGTTTTTGTTGTTAACCTCTTATTGGGCCTAATTTAGAAATTAGACTGTATATGTCTACTAAAGGCCAATGCATGAAATTTGTGTAAGAGTAGGCCTTCCATCTCTCAGCTGCCGGCACTGACTTTCCTCTGGCACTCAAGATTCAGGCTTCCCTCATAACCCTGGCTTCATCCTGAAAGTCATCTGGAAGGACATCTGGAGTGATTAGCATATTATTCTTTTATTATTATAGACTAGAGACCTGGTACACAAAATTTGTGCATGGGAGAAGGTCCCTCAGCCCAGCAGCCTGCACCCTCTCACAATTCGGGATCACTGGCTCCTAACTGCTCTCCTGCCTGCCTGATTATTCCTAACCTCCGCTGCCTGCCTGATGGCCCCTAACTGCTCTTCTGCCTGCCTGAGCACTCCTAACCTGCTCTGCCTGCCTGCTTGATTGTCCCAACAATTCACCTGCCTGATGCCCCTAACCACTCTCCCTGCCTGCCTCATCACCCCTAACCACTCACCTGCCTGATAGCCCCAACTGCCTCTGTCTTGGTCTCCACTGCCATGGCTTCATCAGAAAGGACATTCTGAATGAGGTCCAGAAGGTTGTTTGGCTGTCCAGTCTAATTAGCATATTACACTTGTATTATAGATATGGTTTCATATTATCCATGGTTTTAAATATCTACTGGGGATCTTTTGACATATCCCCTTCAAATAAGGGGGGAGGATGGGGAGCACTGTACTAGAAGAAACAGTTGAAAATAGTTACTTCTAAGAAGTGGGAATTAGGAATTGGGAGGAATTGCTTACTGGAAAATTTTAGTAGGATTATGTGGCTTTCAAAAACAATGTCCATGTATTTGATGAAAAGGCAAAAGATCAGATGAATGGGTGACCCGCCAAAGCAGGGACTAGGTCAGCACCCAAGCTGATCCAAGTTCATTAAGAATCAGGGAGTGCCTGGAGAGAAAAGTCCAAATGCTCCCCTAGCACAAAGTGCGTGGTATTTTATCAAGGCACTTTCATCTTTAATCTGTCAACTTGCTCATTTGCATACACGGTGGCACCCTGTGACCCTTGTCAGGGGTGAGAGTTTACTTACTGTTTGCACAATTGCCGGGCTGCTCCCACAATAGGGCACAGTGCTCCTGTGGGCTGAGCGTCCCGATGGCCAGCCGTCTCCCTGGAACCATGGCTTTCCCTGCAGGGTTCGGATGGGGGGCAGCCACCTCGGCTTATCAAGTGGAAGGTAGGAGATGGTCCTCTCCCCTGGCTGGGGCTGGTGTGGGGGTTACTCCTGGTGGGTTCTGTGTGTCGGGGGAAGAGATGAAGAAGGAAATGGGTTGCAGAGTCTATAACTATGTCAATGGAACTGTGTCCCCTGGCACGCAGAAGAGGCTCACATTCCAGGGTCCTTTCCTGAGGCACGAGGAGGCCAGTGGGAGATCTGAGCACCAAGCTGCAGCTGTATTTTCAGCCCGTCTCACCTTACCCCTCACATCAGTTTACATTGGACCAGCCGCTTTTGGCATGGTTATTGGGTTCTTGAACACATTTGCCCCAGCACCCCTAAAAATTACCATGTTTCGTACTGACTGGAAAAACATTAGGTGACTAAGAAGGCTGGCCCTCCAGGAAGGAAAGCAAGACAACCTTGATTAGTTTCCTTGTCAGGAGAGAGGGCAGACAGACCAGAAGGGGGGCCAGAGAGAGGAGTAGAAGGAGAGCTGAAGGAAGTGAATGGAATCAGGTTCTAGCAGCAGCAAGAATGGCGACTGTAACAATGGGGTCTGGAGCCAGACTCCTTAGACTTGGGGGTCTATCTCTACATATTTTTAAAATTACATTTATTGGGGTAACATTGGTAAATAAAATTATATAGGTTTCAAGTGTACAGTTTTATGATATATCATCTGCATATTGCATTGTGTTCATACCACCCAATGTCACATCTTCTGTCACCATCTGTCTGACACCCTTCATCCTTTACTACACTCTCATCCCTCTTCCCTTGGGAACCAGCCTACTGTTGTCTTTGTCTATGAGGTTTTATTTGTTTGTTTTTCTTGGTTTTTTGCATTTGTTGTTTTCAGTTTCATGTGCCCCATATGAGTGAAATCATATGGTTTCTTAACTTTTTTGTCTGACTTATTTCGCTTAACATGATCGTCTCAAGGTCCATCCACATTGTCACAAATAGCTGTATTTATTTGTCTTTTCTTATGGCTGAATAGTATTCTATACTATTTTTGTCCCATGTCTTCTTTATCCAATCATCTATCCAAGGTCACTCCAGTTGTTTACATGTGTTGGCCCCCGTGAACAATGCTGTAATGAACATAGGGGTGTCTTTGGGAATAAATATGTTCCTTTTTTTAAAGCTTATATATACTTAGAAGAGGGGTTGCTGGCTCATACGGTAACTCTATTCTTAATTTTTTGAGGAGCCTCCACTATCTCTACATTTTACCAGCTCAGTGTTACTTTGGGCAAGTTACTTAACTTCTCTGTGCGTCCTCATCTGTCAGCTGGAGATAACTATAATGTCACTGTGAGGTTAAGTAAGATGATGTATATTAGCTGCTGGGGCTGGGTAAATGCTCAATGCATGGCATATATATTTTGTGGGATCACAAAGGGATTACTGGGAATGGCTCATTGTAGGATTCTATACTTAAGTTGGCAGGAATACCCAATCAGTTATACAGGACAAGATGGAGGGTTTTGGGTACCAATTTCTAGGTCCTGCTTGCTCAGACCTCAGGGATAATGACCTTACTTGTCCATCCTGAGCTCTTCTCCACAGAGTCTCAGTATCTCAGTGTCACTGCACCTATTTTGTCTTCTATAGGCCATTTGTCCCCTGCTCTTTTGTGCTGGCTACAGCTTGATTTTAAGGTCTTTATTTGTGGCCTCACACTGCTCTTGTGCTGTTTACTCACTCTCAACAGCTTTCAAGGCGGGGGAACTTGATCCAATGTGACTGCTCTCTTTGTTAACGCACACAGTGGATTCTATACGTTTGCTTGTTTTCTACCTTCCCTCTTGTGCTGGATCTGAATCCCAGTTCAAGCACTTACTAGCTGAGTGACTCTGGGCAAATAACATAGTTGTCTCCGTTTCCTTATTTGTAGAATTAGGGACATTGCAGGTTTGTTCTATAATTAAACTAGTGGGCATATGTAAATGGACCACAAGCGTGCCTGGTACATAGTACCCAGAAAATAACAGCAATAACTATTAGTTATACTGGTAATATTACTATAAGTAAAAATGGTATTATTGTTGTTATTTTTCCTGGCTGGATTTTCTCTCTCTCTGTAGCGACAGGGAAGTGACTTGCCTGCTCTATTTAGTGAAGATGCTCATTTCTACTTTGGATAGCACATTAGAATATGCTCCCTCCTTGCTCATTCTCCCAGCAGCTGCTGGGAGAGTGGCTATTTAAATATCCTGTCCCCATGGCCCAGACCACATGTGCGGGCTGTCAACCTGTGGCTTCCTTAAATCCATGGGGCCTGGGGTTTAGAAGTGGAAGTCACCCTGTCACTTGGTGATTTTTGAGAATCTGAACTTCAGGGCCTCCTTGTCCTCTGAAAATCTACAGAGCCGTTGGCGATCTCAGACACTCAGCAGAATGGAGGACTGAGCGTGAAGTGTTTGTTACGAAAACGAATGTTTCTGCGATTTGTTATAAAGATGTGGCATAAGACATTACCATGTATCTCTTTCCGCTGATGTTCAAAACACAATTGTCTGGGTAGCTTTCTTTGTTTTCAGATACCCCCTTGAGAGCCCTGAGTGGTAATTCTCAGACTCCACCTCCTCCTCACGCATCTGTCTGCATCTACCGCACCCCGGCACAGAAATGGAGTTATGGGGGCTCTGTGGTTTGGGAGAGAGGGCACCGTCAGGGTCACTGCAGACGTGGCTGACTCAAGGGCAGGACGGTAGCTTCTGATCACGGGATCTCCTAACATATGTCTCCTTGGTTGCATATTTCCCCAGACTGGGGCTCTTCCTTCTTCCTGACCTTGTTCATATCCTTTTACCGCCGCCGCCCATGACCTCCCTGTTTAGGGTTGTAAAGACGAGTTGAATGTCATGTTTATTATATGAGCGTTGTCTGTGTGGTGCCTTGCACCTTTTGGAGGCAAGCACCATCTAAACCTAATAAATATTAAACAAGTGGTATAAGCAGGAGGAAAATGATGTGTTTTAGGTGGGTTGTAAAGAACGTTGTAAAACCTGTAAAAATGTATTTGTTAGATGAAGAGGCAGGGGATAAACTGCAGATAATCATCTTTTTACAGCAGCGAGTCTCATGTAATATTTCACGGCACAGCAGCGTTTCCAGGACTGTTAACCCTTTGGGAAGATGGCTGGCTTGTGTTCCTGCCTGGAGGGAATAGAGGCCCAGGCAGCAGGGAACTCAGTGGCATTTTATCTGCGTTCTCCTGGGAAGCGGCGGAGGAGTGAGAAAATGACATTTAAGGCCCAACGCTACAGCCTTCGCTGGCGTGTAACTCCCAGTGGTTCAGGGAGGGCTCCTTAAGGGTGAGTGCACTTTGCAAACTCCCACAAACCCTGAACAAAGCCTGAACTACTCCTGTAACGCCTCCTGGTGAGATCTGAGTGTGTGGTTCCTGAGGAGGCGAAGGCCTCAGTGTTGTGAATGTCATTATTTATCTCCATTCTGCACCGGATACCAAGATCATGTTTGGGTTTTGAGTGAACTTTGACTTTGCTCTTGTGTTGGCAGACATTGGGGCTGGCCTCAGACTTTGGCCACCTATCTGCCTTGGTGCATCGAAGGTGAAATTTTATAGTTGAAAAATTTAAGGTTAATTTTGCACTGAAAATATGAGAGAAGAAACAGGGCAGCTGAATTAGTTGGCTTGAGGTCCAGTTGGTGATGCTTCTATCAAGGCTGTTTCTTCTGTGGTACCTTTTAAAAAGTCAATTGGTGCACAAAAACCCAAGCTAGAGGCATACTTAATCTATCTGCAGTTAGCTGTTAGCACAGATCTTTTACTTATTTATTTTATTTTTTATTTTTATTGATTTCAGAGAGGAAAGGAGAGGGAGAGAGAGAAACAGCAATGATGAGAGAGAATCATTGATCAGCTGCCTAATCCCCATCCCCACCACAACTGGGGATCTAGCCCACAACCTGGGCATGTGCCCTTGATCAGAATATAACCCAGGACCTTTTAGATAGTGTGTGTGTATATATATAATATTGATTTTTCACAGACAGAAAAGGAGAGATACAGAGAGTCAGAAACATCGATGAGAGAGAGAGACACCGATCAGCTGCCTCCTGCACAATCCCCAGTGGGGATGTGCCCGCAAGCAAGGTACATGCCCCCGACCAGAATTGAACCCGAGACCTTCCAGTCCGCAGGCCAACGCTCTATCCACTGAGCCAAACCAGTCTCGGCAACCCAGGACCTTTTAGTCCACAAGCTGACACTCTGTCCACTGAACCAAACCAGCTAGGGCTGGTCCCATACTTCTTTAGACCACTTCCTGCTTTCTCCATTCAACCAGTTTGGACTGTGCATCTTGTTTCCTATATTCTGCTAAGCCCCTTGGGTTAAACATCCCAGTTTGGGACCTGATCTGTTGGCTATCCTAGGTAGCCTTATAGAACATGACTCACCTATTCTTTGTCTGAGCCACCTAGGAAGGAAGGAGGGAAAGCAAGCATGGTTCAAAGAAAGGTAAAAGAAAGAAGAGGGATGAACACTTTTCCCTAAAATTTCTCATCACGTAAAAGTTGATGTGACAGTGGGCATCCACTCTCATTTCTTTCCTCCAGTTTCAAATTTGAGATCCATAAAAATCTCAAATATTGCCCCCCCCTTTTTTATTGTACAGTGAAGTTATATAGGCATCATTGAAAGAGAATGGGCTTATGAGGGATGATATTCAATATTCATCAACTGATATGATTACCAATCAGATGTCAACCACAGACAATAGGTGTAGACTAGATTGACGCCTGCATTGATTAATGAGAGTGGATGCCAACTGTGAAAAACTGTGATGGACCAGGCTGGCGCCCATATGAACTAATCAGTGTGGGTGTCAGCTATAAACAACTATTGGGGCCACACTCTATAAGCTGTTTGAATTTCAGCCTGGGGCTTTGGAGAGGAATATCTCTGGGGTATTCTAACTCTGTTTGTGGACTACTGGAGAGTTAAGTGACTTAACTTCTCCGAGCCTCAGATTTCTTACCTGCAAAATTCCTAATGCCCATCTCATTTTTTTCTCTCAAAATGCCATTGCATGAATATTGGAGAACTTTTTTTTACATTTCGGTGTCTTTTTTGAAATTTCATTCCCTCAGCTTTTCCTTCCAGGTGACTGACTAATTGGGACATTAGCTTCATTCATTCTAATTTTTCAACCCCTCTATTGAATATTGAGTGGTGATCATTAAAATTTTAGGTTTTACAATCGGAACTTATTCTTACTCTGATTGCATCATTTTTAGGAAGCCATGTTTTGTTTTCTGGATGTAGTCACGCTTCAAATATTTTTAAGAATGCTAGTTTAAAAATTAAGTTCTCTGTCTTTTTATAATTCTTTTTTTTTCTGACATCACTTTGAGATCTTTGGGTTATTTGTTTGTTTTTGTCTTTACCATTCATGTTATTTGTTTTTGGCAAATGTAAGCCATCCTTGAGTGCCTATCCATGCTCATCAGTGAAAGAACAGGTAGATTGCTATTCATGAGAGTTAAGCTTCCTTTGAAGTTAGGTAACCGTATTTAACTGAAACAGAGCCCAATCTAGAACAAGCATGTCAAACTCAAAGGCTAAGATGGGCCAAATAAACAAGGTTTAAATTTATGTGGACCATAAAAAACCAAAAGCTTCAGTTTTCAGAGAAACATAGGTTTATTTTAATAGAGGCATGAATACAAAGGACTGAAATAAATGAGTAATCATTAACATAAAATAATAGAACATTTTAATAAAAATTAATATTTTTCTTGAACATTAACTTACCGAGTAACTACACAAATTAAAAGCATAATGCAAATAAACCTATTTTTCTGGTTCTCTGAAAGTGAAATATTTCCCATTGCGCACACCAAACAAAGTCAGTCCACGACTAATGGCATGGCAATTGGCCGCTAAAATATTTACTGCTAGTATTAGTGGAGGGAAATGGTGCACCTGTACTTAAGGTTGGTAAGAAAAATGAATGCAATGCGGTTATAGTAATCAGTCATTAGTGAACATTGTAGTTCATTATTAATAATTATGTATAATAGGATATTGTAAAAATTAAGTTACGAAATTTTTATTAAAACATTTCTTACATACCATTATATCGGCTGGGCCACAAAAATATTTGTTGTGGGCAGCATGTGATCCATGGGCCGCAAGTTTGACATGCTTGTTGTAGAAGAAGCGGGATTCTATGTAAGTGGGTTGGACTCTTATTGATAGGCAGTGTCCTCATAAAGGACAATGTCTTTGAGGGGAGGACACCAAGATTTAGACCCCAATAACTGCCATATGGCGAAGACTTTAAGGAAAGATTTATATGCTTTTTGCTCTATGTTTTTTTCCTCTACTGCCCTTCAAGTTCATGGTTAGCTCTGGAGTTTGACTTTTCTTAGCCAGCTCAGTATGCTTCTACCCTTTTTAGGAATGTTTGCCAATCCTATTTCCCACTTTTTTAAAAAATATATTTTTATTGATTTTTTTACAGAGAGGAAGGGAGAAGAATAGAGAGTTAGAAACATCGATGAGAGAGAAACATCAATCAGCTGCCTCTTGCACACTCCCCACTGGGTATGTACCCATAACCAAGGTACATGTCTTTGACTGGAATTGAACCCGGGACCTTTGAGTCCGAAGGCCAACGCTCTATCCATCGAGCCAAACCAGTTAGGGCCATATTTGCCACTTTTTATTTTGTTTTTTTACACACATTCTCAAGTACAATATTTATTGCTTACAGAAATTTTACGGGAACATTGAAGAGAAATGATTAAATGTGTTATAAACAATACAGTATTAATATAAAAGACATAATTTTAAATAGCTAACCTGATTCCCATCTTATGGTAGCAAATTATTAATTTGCCTGTATATTCTAAAACATATGAAAAATAGAGATTGCAATGCCCTTTACCAAATCTTTAAAATATTTGACAGGGAATTTAACAATTCTTAGTCATATTTAGGTGGGGTCCACACAAGACATAATGAATCACATATAAAACTAAAGAAGAATATCTGGAAAGGTAGTAGGATTATGAGGTTTTTTTTTCCAAAATTTATACTTAAACAACAACATATTTCCCACTTTTATCAAGCATTTCTTGGGACTTGAACATGGGGTAAAGGCAGCACTGGCTGCTCTGTTTATAGCAGAGGTGGGGAACCTTTTTCTGCCAAGGGCCATTTGGCATCATTCACAGGCCATACAAATTATCAATTTAAAAATTAGCCTGCTATTTTGTTCAAGTATTTAGTTCACTCACCCCTCATTTCTTGTCAGGGCCAGACCAAATGATTTTGCAGGGCTTATAAGACCCTGGAGCTGCACGTTTCCCACACCCCTACTTCATGAGGAGAGGAACCAATGGGCCAGCAGTAGGATAGGACAGATAACCTTTGTGTTAATTACTGTAATGGTTGCTCGGAGGCCTGTTCTGCTCCCTGCATTGTTCCACCCACCGATTCCCAAGGCAGCAACCTTTCAGACCTCAGGGACCACCAGTAGTCTGAGGACCACCAGGACCGCTGCCCCAGGGGACTCCTTATCAGCCATCTTCAGTGTGTGAGTTTATGTTGTGGTTCTTTGTTATCCTTTCTCAGACAATTCAGTCCTATTTTTTAATTATCTATAAATTACTTAGTAAATGTGGTAGTCCATTAGAACTTTACTTGTTGTTTGCAGCTCTGTTGTGGGTTCTTTTTTTAAAAAAAAGTTACTATTGTTTCTGTTGGGGATGTGAGAGGGGGAAGAATTAAATATGTATATTCCACTCCTTATCTTCAACTGGAAGTCTTTATTAATATGCATTAACATAGGAAAGTGCTCCATAGACCATGAAATATTGAAAGTTAACAGATGAATTTGCCCTTCTCCTCTTACCATTATCACCCTTCTCATAATCTTTAACACATCCAACCTGTGCATGTGAGATCTGAATTTTCTAGCCCCGTGCTTTTAGGAGAAAGGTAACATGGAATTTCAGACAACCGAACAAAAGAAAGTGAGATATTCAATGAGAGGAAAGCCAGTGGAGGAGGGCAACTGTGACCAAGAATGAAGGCGTGTCTAGGCATCTGCTTCTGAGGTCAGCTCCTCTAGGTCTTAACTTTCCATCATGTCTTACCTCCCTTTAGTCTCATCACACAAATTCTTCATGCTCCAGATTTTCCGGTTTTTCTGTTGTCTTCAAAAGCAATGCTGAAAGGTATCTACTGCAATCACTATAATTTTATGTCCATTATTTATCAATAAGAATCTCCCTGATGTTTGTTCTGTTGTATCAGCAAAGTTGGGAGGACAGAATGATAATTAATCACATATGTTTAGAGAAAAACAAAATGATTGCATTATAAAAGTAAGATAATCATGGAACATTAAAAATATATAAACAAGGAAGATATAAAATTTAAAAATTAACTAGAGAGGAACTTTCAAATTTTGAGTATGTACTTCAAGTCTTTGTACATTCACAGACTTTTAGGCACACATACGATTTTACTCATGTGCTAGAGGCCCGGTGCACAAAAATCATGCATGGGTCAGGTCCCTAGGCCTGGCCGGTGATCAGGGCCAATCAGGGCCTTCTGGCTGATGGCCAGAGCCTTCCTTTCCGCAGCCCCTCCCTCCTGCTGTCCCTGTCTTCCTGCTGTCTGCTAGCTGCTGGCTGGGGCCTGCTGGACAGGAGGAGGGCTGAGGGGAGGTTGGCTGGCTGCTGGAGGTTGGCTGTGGGAGCACACTGACCACCAGGGGGCAGCTCCTGCATGGAGTGTCTTCCCCCTGGTGGTCAGTGCATGCCACTGTGACCAGTTGTTCTGGTTGTTCCAGCGTTTGGGTCTCTCAGGCATATATATATATATTAATCCTAATAGAAACATTCTGTAAATGGTTTTGGTTCCTTTAAGGTACTTATGAATATCTCGATAATCTATAACATGTCTGCATTTTTCTACTCTTTTGGTGTCCTTTCTCCTTTACCTGTCTATAATTGCACATGTCAGTCAATATATTTAACCTTGTAAAACAAGAACAAATCTGCTACTTCTCAATGATTTGTATGGATTGAAGGTTCTATATATTGTCCTACATATTTGTACGTGACTGTTTTTTGTCACCACTAATTTCATCAGTTAAGCCAGGACATTTGTCCATTTGGATGAATGTGTGGCGACATCATCCTGGAAAACAAAAGGCATTACTTGTGCTGTTCCTTCCTGGGCCTGCCCATCTGGTAGGGATTGCTTTCCAGGTAAGTTCACTGGTGCACAAGGTTGAGTGATTCTTTAAAAGTTATTACAGTGTCACACAATGCCCAAGCCAGAAATATAGACTCTTGTTAGACTTTTCCTCTTATTCTCTCCTTTGTTTAACCAATTAATTTTTACTCTGTGTTCTTTAAAGCTCTTGATTGCATCCCTCCTCACCATTACTATTACCTTTCTGTTTGTTCTGAAACTCACCATTTCCTTGTCTTCTTAAAGTCTGCTTCCCTCCCCTCCTCTCTATTCCAACCTTTCTGGTGTATTGCTGTTAGCATGGTCTTGAAAAATTCTGACCACATCATTCTAGTTTTTGAGAGATACCATGAGCCTTGAAATCAAACAGACTAGGTGTGAACCCTGGCTCCTCCACTTACCAAAGAGTTGTATGATCTTGAGAGATATCTGAGCTTTGTATGTCTCATTTGTAAAATGGCAAAGTAACAGTGCATATTTCAAGTTGTTAATATTAAATTTGTTTGTGAACATCAACTGCCTAGAACAGTGCTGGGAAAACTATGTGGGTTCAATTATACATGCTAACAATTATTTAAAAAAGTTAGTGTCTTCTACAGAATACTTTTTCATCTTCTTGCATAGCATTAACAAAAACCATCTCTGCCCTATTGCTGACTTGATCCCCAGTACAAGGCATGCAGGAGGCAACCAATCAATGATTCTTTCTCATCATTGATGTTTCTATCTTTCTCTACCTCTCATTTATTCTCTGAAGTCAATAAAAGTATATACTTTAAAAAAAACCACCTCTGTATTTTACCTCTGACTTCATCCCAAATATATCTCTTGCTTCTTCATTTTTATCTTATTCTTTGACCAAAATGATATGCATGTGATTCTTTAAGTGTGCCATGACCTTCAGATGCTGTCACACACATTGTTCCCTCTGATTGCATACCTTGCTATTGGCATGCACAGAGACCAAGAGGGGACAAGAGATCCAGGCCAGGTAACTCCCAGACTGTGTCTCGTTCTAATCCAACATACTGTCTCTTTCATATTCATTCTTTATGCTACACTCCTCAGTGTGTTCCTGTGAACACGGTAGAGGTACTGGGGGCTGGTGTGTTCCTGTAAGCTTGGTAAAGACACTAGGTGATGGTGGTGAAGTGTGGTAAAGGGAACCCACAAAGCAGCATTTAATATATGTGAAAAATCTATTCTTATATTAAACTAGTGGACTGGTGCATGGATTCATGCACATTGAAAGGAAATTAATTTGAAGAAATAATTTAATATCACTATTCGCCCTTTCTCTATAATAAAAGTGTCAACCAAAAATTCATGATCAACAATGACAGGTTGAAACGCATATGTGCGATTGGCACCAGTGAGAGCTTTATATATATAGATAAACTTGTTTAGACCTGCTTTCTGAGTTAGCTAAACTTTTTCCAGCTCAGTGAAGCTCCACAACTTCTCTTTCAGGTAATTGTCAGCAACACAGCAGTAAATATCAACACAAAGCAGATTATTGCTGTAGATCACGCTGGGAGAACAAAGGGTAAAATACTTAACTGCAGCATTGTTTGACTACATTCTGTGCAGTGAGAAAACCTGAAGTCATTTTCAAGGTCCACCATTTCTTACTTTTCAGTTGGGTCAAGTTTCTAAGCTTTCTAAATCCCCATTTTCTGGCTAATGAAAAGAAAATAGGATTCCACCGAGTTTCCTATCTACCTACTCCAGGACTTCTGTGGGGATCAAATGAGATGACATATGGGAAAATGCTTCATAGACATTTGGTTAAGGTGTAAAATGTTTTCACCTGGCTATAAAGCAAGTCATGTTTCTAGGCTGAAGAAAGTGCAAGGAAGCTAGTTGCTAGGGAGAGGAAATTGGGCATTGCTATGTGACATCATTATCCTGTGCCCACAGTGACTGTTTCTAGGCTGGGCTGGAATGTTATCTGCATTTTGTGCTATGGGTCTCAGCAGCGTTGGCTAGGATTTGGTGGGGTGTCACTCTGGGGTGGTGGCGGGGCCTGTGTCCCACTTGGGGGAAGCCAAGTGTTGCTTTGTCAGTGCCAGGTCCCTGGTACCATTTCTTTGTAAATGGCCAGTGTGTATTAAGGCAGCTCTTGCGTTGAGCCATCTGCCCCATGGTCATCAGTGCACATTATAGCAACTGGTCGGGTGGTCAGAGGGACACTTAGCATATTAGCCTTTCATATATATATGTAGATATGTGGAAAAACATGGATACTATGGCTTTTTACTTGGGGGCATTTGGGTATAACTCCAGGCTCCTACAGATGACTAATATCATGAAAGGTGCTGATATGGATATTGTAGCTGAGAGTTGGTATTCTGGAATCATGAGTGGTCACCATGGCACTAGCTGGGGCTCTATTGTTTCCTTCTGCTGTGCTACATGGGCCTCTGCTTGAGGTGCCCTGAACCAGCTGAGCAGATCTAGGCTGGCTTTGGACCTTTCTCAAGGTGTCTGCCCTTCCTTTTATTAGTATGAATAATCAGGGTTTGATTGTAAAGTATGCCTGGGCCAAACACAAGGGCTTTTAAAATTGTCTGCTGTTTTAGATTATCCAGGCCACTGATCCCCCTACCTTAGCATGGATAATTGAGAGAGGACTGGGCTGAAGAATGTTAAGCAGAACCAATTGACAAAATAAATGACATTTTATAAATCCTTTACATTTTAATAATAGGAAAAATTCCAACTTGGTTGACTTCTTTTTGTTGTTGTTGTGTTTTTTTTTTAATCTAAGAGGGCCTAATTTATATTTTGAAACTGTAAATTTATTTGGGTGTTAAGTTGATTCAAAGTAGGAATACATTTTCTATGATGCAACCATTTACAACCTATTTAAAATGTATACCAATTACAACGTGTACCTAATAGAGGTGGGGGAAAATTTTAAATATAGATGAGCGGTTGGCCAGTTTCACATTCAATGTCAAATCTTCTTATAACCATGTTTATGTTTCAACTAGGTAGCAGGAAGAGCGTGGGAGTCACTTCAAATTCTGAAAACCTCTCTCTTGATAGTAGGGGCTGTAAATCCTTGCCCCTAATGAATAATCATCATGGAGAGAAGAGCATTTTTTTGAATGTTTGTATATGATTAACAGGATCCTCATTCCTGGGAATATCCAAGCTCATTAATTTCTCATTTTCTTCCTCTCATCTTTCCCCATGCACCCCTCAGTACAGGGAGAAATGTATTTACATGTCACTTGACTGGGAATTTAGAGGATGTTTTCTCTAAGGAACAGTTTTATAAATAGGAATAGGTGTCACTGAATACCCTTCAGTGTGTAATGAAATAAATATATTTTGGGGTAGTGGCTTGGGAATTTAGAACATATTGTAAGAGGCAATGGTGATTTTCTGGGCAGTTGATTCATAAATAATGTTTTGAAACATTACCCATTTTTACATTGGGAATTACCAAGCTAAAGCTTAAAGCTCTCCCACCCCCCAACACCCATTAACAATCATTTAAATACAGGCTTTGAGACTTGGGTGAAAAAGTGATTTATTTACTCTAAAAATAATAATCTTACTTTGGAGTCACTGTAGTCCATCATAGAGATGCAAACTTTGGGCTGTTTGAAAGAGTTTACGTTTTCTCGTGATGGTCTATCACATCATATATCTTGTACATTATTATCCAGGCACAGGTAGGGATGCCCCATCGGCCCCTCTGTAACAGAGTGAGGGAGACGGAGATTCCTTCACAGGGTGAAATGTTACAAAGGAGCTTTGGCTCTGCCTACTGTGTTCTGTAAAGAACAGGATATGGTCTGTATCCGTATTGTATTAGGAGGCCTCGGTTCTCTGGCATGAATTAATAATTAAATTCCATTAAATGAATGTTTATTTGAATTACTACTATGTAGGTCATCCTTGTTAGATATTTATTTACTGTAGATAATAGATCCTGATGGTGTAAACACAGTAAATAACATGATCATTTGAATCCAACATGCTGGTGAGGGGGACGATGAGATGATGTAACAATTCTAACAGTAGACAGACGAAATGCTGTCAGATAATAGGTGGGAAGGTGGGAATACAAGAATAGGGGGTTATTGTATAAGCATCAAAGTTGGGCTTTTGAGAAGTTTGTTATGTTTTGTTTTCAGGAAAAGACATAAGGAAGGGCATATAAGCAGAGGCAACATTTTGAGCCAAGCCACAAAAGTATGAATATTCCTGCTATATTAGCAGAATGGCAGGTAAATGATTTAGAATTCGAATACTTTAAAATGTATTAGAATCATCTGGAGTTCTTGTTCAAATATAGAATTTGGGGGCATCATCTCATGCTATATAGAGCAGTGTTTACAGATGGGGCTCAGGAATTTACTTTATTTATTTATTTTTTACAAGAGCTGCTCTGTGTGATTGTGCTGTAGATTTGCCATGCTTTGAGAAAGGCTGCCACAGGCAATGCTTTCTGAAGATGGGGTGACTGACAGGATTTGAAGCTGGAAAGATAGAGTAGGTCCATGGTATTAGGATCAGGTGGAATAGGTTCTCGGTAGCCATAAAATATTCGTAAGCAAAGAGAATAATAGGATCAGATCTGTATATTGGAGTTTACTGCAGTGGGGAGAGTTCACTGAAGGACAGGATTCACGTGGAGGCTAGGGAACAGCTGTTAGGCAATTGCAGAGGATGCATATGATGATGAAGGCTTGCATTTGATTGGAAGGGACAGAAGGGAGAAAAAGGCTTACGAGGTATCACTGAGGGAGAACCAGAAGGATGTGTTCATGAAAACAATGTAGGGAATGAATGAAGTAGGAGGAAGACTAAGTTGACTCTTGTGATTGTAACTTAGGTAACTGGCTGGCTGCCGGGGCTATGAATAGAAATCAAATACCCTGGAGATGGAGCAGGTTTGGAGTTGGTGTGACTAGGTTCAATTTGGGTTTGCTATTCCCTTAAGGCAGTGGTCGGCAAACTCATTAGTCAACAGAGCCAAATATCAACAGTACCACGATTGAAATTTCTTTTGAGAGCCAAAGTTTTAAAACTTCATCTTCTAACTCCACTTCTTCAAAATAGACTCGCCCAGGCCTTGGTATTTTGTGGAAAAGCCACACTCAAGGGGCCAAAGAGCTATATGTGACTCAAGAGCCACAGTTTACCGACCACGGCCTTAGGGTATTTAAGGGGGGAATGCCTTGGAGGTAACTAGAAAATCCTATCTCCATTTCTGGTTGAATTTGATGGCAGTAACCCATTTATAGCTGATAGTAGAAGTCATAATGGAAGAGAATGTTTGAACTAGGGCCCTACAGGTAATGAAAAAAGAGCAAAAGTTGCACATTCTGGATTAAATGGTGAAAAGAATCGAAAAGACTCAGAAGGAACCCACGTGAAATCAACATTCTTTCAGAATATTAGAATCACTAGAAAAGTCTTTAGAAATCTTTCTGTCCAGGGATTTGAAAACATTTTTTTATGCAGAAGATGGAGGTTTTCAAGGAGAATATAACTCAGATGTGTAATAAAACTCAGATGGAGTCTCTCTAGTTGGGGCGGGGAATGGAGGACTTGTGTCCAGCATTTCCCTCTTTATTGCTTCTTCCCCATATGACAATTCTTGACTCCAGGGAAGATGGTTTCAGAACATCAACATCTATGAGACTGGAAAACATCAACATCTCTGCACATTCATTATTTTATAGAGGCCAGAGAGATGGATTGCCATGATCAGTAGTAACAGACGGGGAATGTGATGTGGAAAGGGTCATAAGAAACAAAGCAAGAAAGGACAACATGGAACCCAAAGCTAAAACAAGTGGGGCAGAAAACACGTGGTTCCAAGGAAGGAGTTAATTCCGAGTAGTGACATTCATGGAAGGAGTGGCAAGGATGCTTAAGTTCAGAGGCTAAGAAAACATCTAGGGATTCTGTTTCTTGTCCATCTAAAAGTCAGAGCTAAAGGTTTGTGCTGGGTTGGATAAAGAAAGCGAGTCCCTCCAACTTTTCCAAAGTGGAGGCAGTTGTCACATATATTGCACCCCGATTGTGGCTCAGACCCCATCCAAATTCCCATAGAAGTAGAATCTTAAAGATGGGGTAAGCTGGAGAATCAGAGTGAAGGACAGAAGAGCTTTTCTTTCCACGTGGGAGGGATTACAGAGGGGCAACTTGCTTGGGTGGTGATGGATGTCTTCAGAAGTTGTCTTAAAGTTATATTTGCAAAGTCAGCATGCTCTGCTTATTAAAATGCATATGCATATTTATTGAAGAAGGCTGTTTCAGGGGGTTTGTTGATGGAAGACTCCTCTACACTGCCAGTTGGCATACAGTAGATATGATTGGTAGCTACCAGGCAGTCTTTAACATGAAAAGTACAGAAAACTCTGTATTCAGGGAGTTGTTTTGAGACATCAGCAGAAATCTTCCAAGACTGAAGGCTGACCCAGTGAATCCTGGGGGACCTTGAGGAAAGTCAATTCATTTATGCATCAAAGGAATCTCAAATTATTCTAAATGGCGTTTGCTGCAAAGAGGGTTCGGCTCTTGAATTAGCAAGCTGCAGCAAGTTCCAAGCTGGTGTTCTTTCTTAGGAAAATGCTTATGGGATTTAAATCTTTCAAAAGTGCATCTCATTGTACCAATTGTTTCTTTTAGGAATAAAAAGCCCATCAGGTTGCTATTAAGTGGTGTGTTTAATAATGTCAATAAGCTCTATAACTGGAGACTGGGTATTGTTATTTCAGACGTTTTAATGGTCCCCATTGTCTCAGTTACTTGGCTTTGGCTTGTTTGACCTTTGTTTTAAGGGTTTGAAAAAATTTCCCCAACTTCACAAGAGTTGATATAGTGGTTCTTCATGTACTGGATACAAATATCAAAAATATTTGAATTAAGTTAACAGTATTTGAATGATTGGACCCCATTGATACAAACAAAGTGAAAAAGATAATTACAAATTATAGGTGAATCAAAAAATGCAAGTAAAATTGATATATTCCTTTTACAAAAAAGCCTGAACTTTGACATTTATTAGTTTAAGTTTAATTATAACTAGGTAATAATTATTCAGAAAAAGGACTGGAAGATTATGCTGCAAAATATTAATAGAGTGGTAATATAATCTAGTATTTACTGCCTCCTACTAACTACTGGATTAGAAAAATCAAGACTTTGACTTGCACAAGTAATTGGTCTTGGTGTTGATTCTTAACCTCTTTATACCTTACATCTCACAGGTGAATAACATCTACCTTTTGGAGGTTATTGGGAGTAGTACATAAAGTCATTTTGGCAATCTCTTAGCAGAGGACCTATACTTTTTTTTTAAGAACTCAATGCATGTTAGTTTTTATTGTCATTATCCTCAAACACATTATGACTACCACCACCACCATCATCATCACTGTCATGGCCATCAGGTGTCTCCAAGAAGCAGATGCCAGGATGGCATCGAACAGGCAAATTTATTGGGGGAAAAGCCCAAGAAAGAACCCGGAAATCAAAAAGGCTGGGATGCAGGCATGATAAGCAAAGGAGAGAGGAGAAGAAGGGAAGCTTAAGAGAAGTATTTAGACTGTGGTGACCCATAGTCACCTGTCAAGAGTCTCATAGCTTCCAGGGACCAGGGTGTCATAGTGACTTTGTCACACTCGACGTTTGGCTGAGATCAGCCTGGGGAAGTGTGGCCTCAAGCAAACCCCAGCACAAGTGATGGATTTCAGGGCTCAGGAGTTGGGGCCTGCAGCCCAACTTGAGGTTGAGTTGAGCATTTGCAAGTTTGTTCTTAAGTGTCTCACAGTTGTGCGTGATTTACAAAAATCTTCTCATTATTTTGGCATTTTATTAATTTTGTTACATTTAATATGCATTATTTTAACATTTGGGAGAAGAGGTCAAATAAAGATTTCAAAAATATATATATATTTTTTTTGGTTAACTCAAACTGTTTGAGACTTGCCTGGACCTCACAGTAATTCCCAGCTTTTCACTTTACTCAAACATGTGGGTGCAGCTACGCCATTATTTCCCTGAAAAGTTTTATTCTTTTGATCTTACTTTAATTTCTAGTTAGAAACTTGATTTAATTAAAGAGTAAAAGTTTAAGTGTTCGTAACAGGATTTAATTAAAATAGGTCATTCTTGGGGCTCTGAAAAATTGTCACTGGCTTTTGGGCAAATTGGAACAAAAGTTATAAAATTCAATTGGATGCATCCCAACATTTAACATCTTTAAGGAGGACGTTTTGCCTAATACAGTGGTCGGCAAACTCATTAGTCAACAGAGCCAAATATCAACAGTACAACAATTGAGATTTCTTTTGAGAGCCAAAGTTTTTAAATTTCTTCTAATGCCACTTCTTCAAAACAGACTTGCCCAGGCCGTGGTATTTTGTAGAAGAGCCACACGCAAGGGGCCAAAGAGCCGCATGTGGCTCGTGAGCCGTAGTTTGCCGACCACGGGCCTAATAGATTCAATTTAGGAATATTTAGTGTAGGTCATCAGCTTCAGCTCCTAACAAATGCATTTGTCTGTTTCTCCCTTTAGTTCTAGCTAAGATCAGGACACTTGAACTCTAATCTACAGAACAAACAATTTGTGGGGGGACCTTGAAGAAAGTCAATTAATTTCTGTGACTTTACCAGTAGGTTAAAAAGGAGATTGCGATATTGGTGAATAATGTGCTTCGAGATGTTTGCATAAAAGATGCTTTGTCATTGTAAAGTATTATTGAATATTTATGGTCTACCAGACTGAGCCAAATGGCCCAGAGGAAAAAAACAGTCAGATTTATGTAAACCTTGTTCAGTGTCCCAGATACTTCAGGGTGGGTGTTCTATATATGAATGAATAAATCAATTCTATAAACATTATTTTAAATTTGGACGGTCCATCAATATTAGCTGGGGTGTTAGCCAATGTGCCTGACCTATGACATTGAAATAAAATGTCTTCCTCCAGGTAACTATTTCAATCTTAGAAATATTTTTAAAGCCAGAGGCACTGACAGCAATTAATGTTTTCTTAGTTTGGTGTCTGCAAAGAAATGAAAATTGGGTCTTTACCTAAAGGCTGTAAGAAATCGTCTCTCATCCGTGGGGATGCTTTGAGGATTCCCAGATTGACATCATGCATCTTATGCTTCTTCTTTTTTTAAATATGTTTTTATTGATTTCAGAGTGAAGGGAGAGGGAGAGAGAGAAACATTGATGAAAGAGAAATATCAACATCAATCAGCTGCCTCCTGCTCACCCCCTCCTGGGGGTTCGGCAGGAAATCAGGGCATGTGCCCTGACAATATGCCCTGAGTCCATAACTGGAAAACAGCAGAACCATCCATCAAACCATGACCTCCTGGTTCATATGTCAACCTCCTGGTTCGTAAATCAACCCTCAATCACTGAGCCATGCTACTACTAGTATTTCTTTAGGTCTTTATTTTCTTATATTAAATGCATCTGTATGTCTTTGTTGGTTTAATTTGTAGACCTACCCAGGAACCCTAGAAGGGTCAAGGAAAATGTTTTTCTTCCCTGCACATGTAAAGTGCTTATAAAGTCTTAATCAATGATAGCTATTATTACTATCACTAGAGACCAGGCTGCTGGTTAGGCCTCTTATACTCCTTCCCTCTCCCCTCCTCCCATTTTTTAAAAAATTATTTTACTCACTGTACATTAGTTTCCTATCACTTTATGGTGAGAAATCTGAGCCTTAAAGAAACAATAAAAACATAAGCCGTAAACACTGCCCAGGAACTTAATGGACCTCCCTGCACCATACAATGCAGATGTGTTGGCACGCAGATAGTGATAGAAGACAAGAGGCACAGACGCGATTTGTTTGGACTGGGTCACTGCTTCCTCCAAATGGGTTCAGCTTGAGAATTCATGAAACGTGACAGTGGGCCAAGAGAAGCTTGCTGTGACATTTCAGCTTCTCCTGCCTCTTCTCATTAACCATTTCAAGGATAACAAAATGTAGATCCCATATAGGTATGTAAGAGCCATAGGTGCCCAGTGTAGACCTGTCTCTGGAGACGGATGGCTCTGCGGTCCTCCAGTCATGGACTCTGATTCAGTAATACCTCAAGCTGGGCTTTTAATGTATGTGACACATTGATTCTGAGAGCAGTTTTCTCAATGACAAAGACTATAGCACTGTTGCCTTATGACATAGTCTGTCGTTAAATGCACTTGGGTATAGTGCATAAATCTAAATATACCTTAGCAAGTCTCGTGAGATAATTGAAAATATAAAAAAAATTACATATAGAAAAAGATTGCTATCATGGGAATGCAAATATTAACACCAAGAACAATCCTAACTGCCTTTTTAAACAACTATTATTAGCTACCATGCCAGAGATCTTACACACTTTCTATATAATTACTCCATTTTTAGAGATGAGGACACATACTTAAAAGAGTGAAATTGTCCAAGGTGAATGAGTATGTGGGGATTCTGTAATTTGTTTTAATTGCAAAAATAAATAAATAAATAAATAAATAAATAAATAAATAAATAAATAAAATCCCACATCTGATTAGGCAGGTTGCCAGGAATTCTTGCCCCATATGTTGGTGGGCTCAGAATTCTCTAGATGCGAATATCTAGATCTGACCTTCCTCTCTGTAGGTCAAGCTCTCCTGGTCTGTCCATCCCCAGATCTTCTCACTTCTCTTGAGAAATGGGGATGAGGATTCAAACCCCAGAGCCCTGCCTAGGTATCTGCACATGTGATCCCTGACTGTGGTTGGTCCCATGAAAGAAAGTCCAGCTGAGTGTGCAGGCTGTACTCTTCATGTGACAAGAAAGGATGTCACGAACCCGTTTTCACGCATGCCAGGTTTAGATAGGAATCCTAGGAAAGATATCAAAATGGAATTCATTAAAATAAGGCATTTGAACTAATTAATTTACCTGGCCCAATTCATAGAAGAGAGTTAGGGATCCCACTTTTTGGTTTAGTTGTGTGGTACAATAAAAATCCGTGATTGGGAGATGATGACGAAAATCAAATTAGTGTTTCTGAAATTCTTGGGTTCATTTGCTTCTGGAATCAGACCAGGCAAATTCCCAGGAGTCACGGGTTTCTTGGAATAGTTCATGTCCCACGTGAGGTCACTAGGTAGTAACAGGTGCATTGCAAGGGGCTCTCTGTGATTTTCCTGCAGCCGAGGGAGGAGAGAGTTAAAGGAGTGAGAGCTGCAGAGGGTGTTTCTTCTGGGCAAGAGCAGCTGGAAAGCAGGGCATCTCTTGCATTTTAAGCACGGCTGTTTGATTTCTTGTCTCATGGTTATGTAATTAGAAAACTCGGTTATTATTTCAAGGGAAACAGAAAAAAAAAGGCCTCTGAGAAAAGTACTTGCCCCTACGGGACAGCTTTGACAGGGCACTTTGTCCAGGAGCCCTTACCTCCTGCCCCAGAGCTCTGGAACGAGAAGAATGCCCTTCTTAAGGGGCTGAGGCCAGGGTGACTACTGCATGTGGGCAACAGACAACCTCAGAGCTGTGGGGTGGCTTTCCCTGGGCACACCCAGCAGGTCTGGGGGGGGGGTCTCTGGCTCAAAGCCAGTGCAGCCAGCTGGGCCAGGGAAGGGAACTAGCACTGGAGTCCTCAAGGAGGCCAGGGAGACATAGTAGGCTCCTAAAATGACCAGTCCACGGGGATGTTTTCTTAGGAGAGAGAGGATAGCCTCAAAACTGCATGTCAACAAATGATACACTTCTCCTAGCAATTCGATTTTAAATGCATCAAAGCCAGCAGTGCATCCAATAACTTTTCTCAATAGCTCTTCAACTAGGACAACCCAGGTATGGTCCTATTTTCATGTTGCCGTTGAAGAAACTGAGGCACAGAGAGGTTGAGTGAATTTTTGAAGCCGCAGGCATGGTAAGGCACTGAGATAAGTTAATATGTGGAAAAAGCCACAGGATGTACTCAAGAGCACCGTCTTAGTTCAGTGACAATAGCTTAAATGTTAGTTTCATCAGTTACCAGCTCTATGAACTTTTCCAAATCCTCCAACTCAAGGAAATCTCAGGCTCCTTTATATCTAAATGGGGGTGATCTCAATAGGAATAAGATGTGCGATGGGGTCAGGACATGCTACCCTAAAATATGGCTCCTTGGAAGCTGAAGGAGTTTGAGAAAACAATAGTAACAGGAACGTCACCGTGACCTTCACCCCATCCTTCTCCCTTGAGACAGGTCATAAAACACTCGTGTGAGAGATACCTTCTCTATCTCTGAAGAAAAGGAGCATCCTTAGCTCTGAAAATACAGGGAGCCTGAGGAGAAACTGAATAAACAGGCTTTACTAAGTTTCACCCCCAATTTACTACACTTACTTCACATTCCTTAACCTACAATATGCCTCCTTGACTGTTCATCCTTCATCACACCTGGCATAAAGTACCCAGGTTTAACTCTTCCTTTCTTTTTCTTTTTAAATATTTTTAATTGATTTTTAGAGAGAAAGGAAGGGAGAGAAGAGATGAGAGAGACACATCAGTGATGAGAGAGAATCATTGATTGGCTGTCTCCTGTATGTTGCCTACTGAGGATTGAGCCTGCAATCCAGGAATATGCCTTGACTAGGAATCTAACCAGTGACCTCAGTTCCTGGATCAATGCTCAACCACTGATCAACACTAGCCAGGTGTCTAACTACTATATTGCATCTGAATGTCTTGGTTGGTTTTATTTGTAGACCTAGCCAGGAACCCTAGAAGGGTCAAGGAAAACATTTTCCTGCCCTGCACATGCAAAGAGCTTATAAGGTCTTAATCAATGATAGCTATTATTACTATCATTAGAGGCCTGTTGCATGAAAATTCATGCATGGGAGGTGGGGGCTTCCCTCAGCCCATCCTGCCCTCTCTCAAAATCCAGGAGCCCTCAGGGGCAGGAGGTGACCTGATGATCATGGGAAGGCAATGCCCCCATCACACCTCTGGTGCTGCCACTGCCATCCGTGCAAACCTCAGATGGCTCTGGTTTCCTGAGCCTCTTGTGGCCCTAGGAAGCCACTATCCTAGGCTTGCCTACACCTCAGGCTGGCCCTGGGCATCTGGTGGGGGTGAGGGTACTGAGCACTGCCACCTTTGAGGGTATGGCAGTAAATTAGCATATTCCCTCCTTATTGGCTGTGGGCACCACTATCTTTGTGAGGGTGTGAAGGTCAATTAGCATATTCCATCTTTATTAGATTGGATGATGCTTTTCCCCAGTATATTGTTCCCTGCTTTTAAAAAATATATATATATTTTATTGATTTTTTTTTTTTACAGAGAGGAAGGGAGAGAAATAGAGAGTTAAAAACATCGATGAGAGAGAAACATTGATCAGCTGCCTCTTGCACATCTCCTACTGGTGCCCTTGACCAGAATCGAACCTGGGACCTTTCAGTCCTCAGACTGACACTGTACCCACTGGGCCAAACCAGTTTTGCCTTGTTCCATACTTTTAAGTGGGGTTCTGATTGGCATAGAGGCAAACAGAAGCTGAAGCTAGCTTAGATTCATGCAATGCTCTGATGGATGAAAAGGAGAGGAGAGGTTCTCCGCCAAGGAAAGAGGCAAATGCCTTTTACTAGAGGGAGTGGTCCCAAGCGCCAATGGCTGCATGCAAAGAGACTTAATGGAGAGATGAAAGAGTAATTGCAGCAGAATAGCAGAGGCAGAGGCAGTTAAGACAAAAAGCCACAGATGTTAAATGGGACTGAGGTCCATGCAGAGGGACTCTGAGAAATCTTTGTAGTTAAAGACATATGATCCTCAGAGAACAAAAGGCACAAGTAAGGGGTTGGATTCCAGGAGGTTAAGTCCTAGAACCCAAGTTGAAATATTTCCTCTCACTCTCCATTCCTAAAAGAATTGATCACCTCTCTGCATCACTACACCCACATTTAAATCATAGTCACGTTCTGTTATGTATTATGTCAGTACAATGTACAAGTAGAACACTGTACTGTTTTGTTTTTGTTTACTCATTCCTTAGTGGGGTCAGCCTTTCAATTCCTTGAGGAGAAAACACGGGGGTGGGGGTGGGGGCTGTTTCTCAGGTGGCCTGAAGTCTTCATGTGAACTAGATATTTTCTGTTTGTTTGTCCATCAGGATCCACTTTCCACCTCTCCCTGCCATGGGCCCTGGGTGGCCAGCCTATGTGGGTAGCCTTGTCCTGTGGCTTGGGTTTGGACTTGATCAATGGGAAGCATTAGCAGGAAAGAGCAGAGTCAGGTGGGAGGAGAGATAAACCAAAGTGTTTGTTCTTCTGCTTCCTTCTCTGCTGGATTGCAGTAGCTGGTGGTGGCCTTCTCCTGCCAGGGAAGTCTCAGCAAGCCAATACTGGCCGAAGGTTTTAGAAATATTCTGCTTCTAGCCCCATGGTGGGTGCTAATGGCTTCTCACCCCTGCAAGCCCCGAGGTCCTGCACCATCCCTGGTCACCATCCCAAAGCTCTACTTACACCATTGTAACCAGCCCTTTTGTGAAATATCTTCAGTTACCCAGCATGAGTGCCATCGGCTTCCTGCTGGGGCCCTGGCTGATATGTATGGCCTCTTCTGGTTGCAAAACACAGTCCCTTTTTTGGTCTTCGGAATAATTAATCTATGAAATACTGCAACCCCAAGTCTGAGGTAGGGTTAAGTCTCTTTGATAGCTCTATTGGAGGTCAGGATGTGAGTGGTCTTCTTTCTTTCCCCACTGCTGTCATAGCTCCGAGTGTTTCCCAGGGCTTCTGACATGGTTGAAGTTGGTTGAAGGTGAGGCCATAAAAACATCTTAAGATGGTTTCACAGTGTCTGATTTTGGCAGATATTGAGAGCTGATTCTCTTCCTCATGGACACGCTTATGGCTTCTTCAGAGACCTCCCATGGCCGAGAGCATCCCACTATCCCAGATACTTATAGGGTTGTCCTCTTTAGCCGGTCACTTTCCCTCTCCAGCCATTGGCCTCAGCTTCCATTTGTCAAGGAGTCATTCATTTTAAAGCATCTGCTGCATTAAAGGTGTTTGTTTTCAGGTGTATACCTTTCCTTGAGAGTATTTGAGTAACATGTTCTTCCTTCAAAACCATCCTGCTTTAAAAAAAAAAACTTTATTGATTTTTTACAGAGAGGAAGGGAGAGGGATAGAAAGTTAGAAACATCCATGAGAGAGAGACATCGATCAGCCGCCTCCTGCACGCCCCCTACTGGGGATGTGCCGCCACCAAGGCACATGCCCTTGACCGGAATCGAACCTGGGACCTTTCAGTCCGCAGACCAATGCTCTATCCGCTGAGCCAAACCGGTTTCGGCTGCTTTTATTTCCTGTTTATTCCAAGATTTATGGTTTTTATGAATACCCATTATGAATCTGCCACATCATTATTTTTTTATTTTTAGTGCAATAGTTTTATTTTGTTCCCTCACCCTTTTACCCCTCCCCCTCTGCCAATCCGTATTATGTAGCTCTGTACTCTTTTCCCATCTAGCACCATGTGCCCCAGAGGAGGTGCTGTTGGCATTTGAGTAGGGCCACTTCTTGGTTGTGTGTGGCTGCTCAGCCCTTGGCAGGAGCTCAGTGCTGGCCCTGCCACTGAATGTCCGTAGCGTCCAGTCCTGGGATAACTGAAGCATGCTGGTCCATTGCCACATCCTCCTCTGGGCGTCATACCACTCCTGACCTTGAACCAGAACTTACTAGTTTGGGACTTAGTTCTACAATTTTCTTTCTTTTGTAGTTACCTTTATTTTCCTAACTTAATTCTAAATTTTATTTTAGTAACATGGACCTAGTTTAAAAACTCAAGTGCTGCGAGAATTAGAGTACTTAACCACAAAGACAGGTTATTTTTTTTATGTTACTCCACTGTACTTCCTGTTTATTTCCCCCAAAGCCAACACTTTTGAGTCTCTTTACCATCTTTTTCTAGTACTTCCGTGTTTCTAAATAGCGTGTATGTACAGCTATGATTTGATGTTTTAGTTGAAAAGATAACATACTCACTTCCTATATGTAAGATAAGATTTTTTTTTAAAGCCTGCTCATAGCATCATCCTCACAAAGGCAACTTTCTATTTTCTACTTTTCTAGTTTGGATATTTAAAGGGTTTTGTTTAAAACCGCCATTCAGTTTTTATGTCATTGTTTTATGTAAATATTGTGCAGAGCTGAGCTACCTTATGTCCTTTTAGTCCTGCACGGACTTTATCTTGCCTGGGAGTTAATACTTGTCTATTGTGGTTGGCCTGCCTTCTCTGATTTTTTCATTAATTCACCCCTCACCGTCTGCCAGAAATGTAAATTACCTCTTACGTGTTCAAACACATAAGTTGTTTCATAGTTGGTGTTTGTTTTATTTTCCCTTGAAGACATTCCTTCTGGAACCCACTGTCCTCATGTGACTCAACAGTGAAATGTGCTTCCATGAAGTGGTGGTTTTTCTTATCAGTTTGGGGCCTTTTTATCTTTCGAACTAACTTTCAGCTGAGGGATGCTTCTAGATCCGAGTATCTGCTCACCACAACCTCAAGGTTTCACAAAGAATAGTCATGTCAAATACACTTAAAGAATGGTAGTGATAAAAATAAATACTTTTTGCCATACCATACAAATGGCAATTACTTGAATTTTTAGCCACATTTCATCTTTCAAATGAAGACTGCAATAACTTACAGGCATGAAGATAACTTCCTCATATTTCTGTGAGGCAGTGAGGCAGAAAACATTGTTTCTATTTTATGTGAAGCACAAACACAAGGATTTTAGTCAGCACCTACTATTTCCATACCCCTTCTTATTATTGGAAAGACACAGATAAGTGAATGCAGATTGAATCTTGCCTTTCAGAGTGCCAAGGTATTTTAAAGATGACTCTAACACTGTGTGAGTTGTGTAGGGGGTGCACCCAGGAGGGCTGGATTGCGGTGGGACTCAGAAAATGCTACTGGAGAGGTAGAGTGGGCCCGGCCCGTGTGGCTCAGTGGTTAAGCACTAACCTATGAACCAGAAGGTCGCAGTTCGATTCCTGGTCAGGGCACATGCTTGGGTTGCGGGCTAGGTCCCCAATGTAAGGTATGCAGGAGGCAGCTGATCAATGATTCTCTCTCATCATTGATATTTCTATCCTCTATCCCTCTCCATTCCTTTCTGAAATGAATAAAAATATATTTTAAAAAAATAGGTGATGTGGTAAGTCCCTTTTGGGCTTTGAAGACGAAGTCCATACACACCTATACTTACCCACGCACACATTTATTTATTGCTAGACATGATTTACTTGGTGCAGAGGACTGAGGCCTATTTAGGCCTGCATCCTCTCAAAGGACATTATCGTGGTAAAGTGAAAGGGACAAGACCCTCTTTGTGATGATGGCTTCTAAATCAGGGAGCCTGGAACCCCATGGACCACGTCAGACAAGCCCGGATACTCGATTCATCCCCACAGGCAAGACTGCATACATTTTTAGTGAGAGTGTTTCCTACATGTGTACTCAGGTCAGTAGCAGGCCGCAGAGAGAGGAAGAAAAGAGAGGCTGGTGCCTTGTTGTGTAAGTGTAATGAGTGTCATTGCACTGAATTGAGAAGAGGAGAAAACGAACACTTATTGCGCTCAGACCATCTGCCATGCACCCCGCTAGGCACTTCTGCTTTGGCTCAGATGGTGTTTTCCAGAACCCCATGAGGTTGGTGTTTACATACAGAGATGTTAGGCACGAGGCAGAGACGCGACTGAACTCACCGCTGCTCAGCCCTGTGGCCTGAGCTCTTCTCACAATGCTTTGCAGCCTTGGAAGTCTTCGATAGTGAGGTTTGTCACTAGTACCAATATTTTACGTTTTTGGGGGAATGCCTTCTATGTCATAGAATTCAGAGACATTTCCATTTTCTTCCACAATTACTAAAAAATAAAATATAGGACCTTACCATTTCTTGCCAAAAATATTCAAATAATCTGCCAACTGGTCTTTGTGCCCCTAATGCCTTCTTTCTGCCACTTACCTCCAACATTGCCACTGAGTGACAGGTTTGCTTTGGCCCTTATTGGCGTCACTGTGTCAACTTTTGCTCTTCTTTCAACACTTAAAATGTATTTTAAGTACTATCTTCATAGAACTCATCTTAATGTGGCGTAAGATTTATTCGTGTAATATTAACTACAGAGATTGTGAGGTCCTCAAAGGAAAGCAGAGGTGCAATTATTATTTGTAAAATGTATAAATGTGGACTAAAACACTAATTCACAAAGGAAGATTTCATTTAGTCTGAGACTCACCTAAGCTGTCAACAATAGACTTCATAGAGTTTAATGTTTTGGTGTCAATCAGGGTAGGACTGATGTATCACATTTTGATAATCAAGTAATTAGTTATGTGATATCTGACCTTGGGAAAGTTAATCTTTATGAGTCTTAGTTTTACTTTTGTTTTTATTAGTAATAATAATAGCACATCTTCCTAGGGTTATTCTAAGGGAAAGAATGAGGTGGTTGATGTAAGTTGTTGGTGTAGAACTGACAGAGAGCTAATACTCAAAAATTGTGTTTGTTATAAACAAAGACATGTATTTTAGAGATAGATAAAATAAGTTATATTTTACGTGTATAGTATAAAAATAATATTCATATAGTCACCATATTTCTAGAATCATTCTCTAATATTTCCTCCTCAATCCTCTTCTCAAATGTATGAATTTTGGATTTAGCAGTTCCTTGCTTTTTGTTACGATTTTAGCACATGAGAATGCACAGCTAAAATTTATTATTTAATTTTACATGTTTTGAACATGGTATAAATAGAAATCTATTGTGTGTATTTTTCGCAACTTGCTTTTCCCTCTCAATATTATATTTGGGAGATTTATCCATGTTGATCTGTGTAGATGATCATTCATTCTTGCTCCTGTATAGTCTTTCAGTATATGACTATGCTCTAGTTTATTTATACTTTCACTGATTCATTGTCCTGACAAAGGAAATTGGCAGTTTCCAGCATGGATTATGTTGTTGTTGCATCATGGAGATTATATATATATATATATATATATTCTGGTCTACATTGTAGAAACAGTATATGGTGGTACATGACTCAGTGGGTTTTGATATATGTGTTCTTTCAACTTTACTAGCTATTTCCATAATGTTCTCCTTCCTATGGTGTATAAACATTCCTGCTATGCAATAATCTCAGTGATGCTTCATATTGCCCAACTTTTAAATGTATGCCAACTGTGTGAGTGTAGAATGGTATCTCATAGTGGTTTCCATTTGCATTTCCAAGTTTCTTTAATGATGTCTTACATTTTTAAAAATGTTTGCTAGCCATGTGTTTCTCCTTCTGTGGAGGAACTATTCACATATTTGGGCCATTTTTCTATAGTGTTGTTGGTCTTTTAAACAAAAATATCCAAATATAATTGTGGATTTGTATATTATTTTATAGTTTCTTTCATTTGTTGCTTCACGTATTTTGAATCTCTGTTATTAGGTATATAAACATTTAAAATTGTATTCCTCTTGTTCTGGCTGAGTAGCTCAGTTGGTTAGAATGTTATCCCAATACACCAGCGTTTCAGATACCATCTCTGGTCAGAGCACATACAAAAATTAACCAAATGACTACATAAATAAGTAGAACAACAAATTCATCTCTTTCTCCCTCTTTCTATCTCCCTCTTCTCCCCCCTCTCTGTTTTACTGTCTGTCCTTTCCTCGCTCTTATTCTCAAAATTCAATAAATATATTTAAAAATAAATCTTTATTGTTGCAAGTATGTGCCCTTTTCCTCCCATTGACCCCTTCTAGCCCCCCACTCCCACCCCAGGCCTTCACCACCTTATTGTCTGTGTCCATGGGTTATGCATATATGCATACAAGTACTTTAATTGATTTCTTCCCATCCCACTTCCCTCTGAGATTCCACAAGGTGTATCATGCGTCTATGTCTCTGGGTCTATTTTATCCAACATTTTATGATGTTCATTTCATCCCACATATGAATGACATCATGTGATACTTATTTTCTCTGTCTGCCTTATTTCACTTAGCATGAATTCAGTAAATGATTTTTAAAAATGTAATCCTTTAATATCTTATAACTGACTAGAGGCCAGGTGCACGAATTTGTGCGCGGATGGCCTGTGGGCCGAAACTGGCAGTCCAAAACCACCTGTGGCTCCTGCCTGCTGCTCCCGCTCATCCTGGCCCCACTGCACCTGCCATGGGCTCGTACCAAGTCAGTCCTGATTGGGAGAGGCTTGCGCCACTGCAGTGGTGCTCTAGTCAGCCATGAGCCCTGAATCAGGCACCCCATACAAGAAGGTGGGGGGAAGTCTGGGACTCGATCCCCGCAGGCCACCCCAAGGGACCCTGCCCATGCATGAATTCGTGCACTGCGCCTCTAGTATATAGATAATATTCTTGCTCTAAAATGTACACTTGTATCAACAGAACTACTCCAGTTTTCTTTGATTAGTGTTAGCCTGGTACATGTTTTTCAAACTGTCGCTTTTAACCTTTTGTCTTTATTTTTCAAGTGAGTTTCTGGTATGCAGTATATGGCTGAGTTTAGTTTGTTTATTCAATCTGATGATCTCTTTGAATTGGGTTGTACAGACTCATTTACATTTAATAAAATTATTGGTCAAAGTTCAAGTGGTATTATACTACTTCGTGGGTAATCAAAGACATTATTTTCACACTACGTTACTAGCCTGTGATATAATTAAAGACTCGTAACAGCATACTTCCACTTCTCCTCTCTTGGCCTTGTACTATTGCTGCCATGCATTTTATAATTACGTATATTATCAATGATATACTCTATTATTATTAGTTTTATTTAAACAATAAATTACCTATTAGGGATATTTAAATAATAAATATCTTACATATTTAGCCCTGTAGTTGTCATTTCTGGTGCTCCTCTTTGTGTAGATCCATGATCCCATCTGATATCTCTGCCTGAGGACTTTTTAAAATGTATTATGAGAAAGTTTGCAGGTGAGGAGTTCTTTGAGCTTTTTATGTGTGGAAAAGAATTTAGCCTTTTCTTTTGAACCTTATTTTTACCAGGGTTAGACTAATTGGACAGATTTTCCCTTTTCGTTATGTTACTCCACTGTTTCCATGCTTGCATTATTTTTTGACAACAAATCTACTGTATTTTAATTTTTGTTCCTCTAGACATTATGTCCTTTTCCTCTGGTTATTTTTTGAGACCAGTTTTGGGCAGTCTGATTATGATGTGCTTTGGCACATTTTTCTTCATTTGTTTTGTGCTTGGGGCTCATTGATTTTGGAGTTTATAGTTTTCATCTTCCAATAATTTTTTTTCTGTGTCCTTCCTTTCTTTTCCTTTGGAGATTCAGATTACATGCATATTAAGCTGATTGAAAGTGTGCCATGGGTCACTCATCCTCTATTGTATTGAGTCTTTTTTATAGTGTTTCATTTTTAAGGGTTTCTATTGCTATGTCTTCAAGTGTACTAATCTTTTCTTCTGTGATATTTAATCTACCATCTGGTGCATTTTTCCTCTCAGGTATTGTAGTTTTATCTCTTGCAGTTCCATTTTGATTTTATATTTAAAAAGTCTTCCATTTATATACTTACTTTTGTATTTATGAGTGATATTGGCTTATAACTTTTTTTTGGTAGGGCCATTTTTTTGATTTTAGAATCAAGGTCATTCTAACCACATAAAATGAGTTGAAATATTTTTTTATTTTTATTTTCTGGACTATTTGGTAAGGGTTCTATTTATTAAAACTCAGTTGTAGAACCAATTGGCATGGCATGTTGTTTGTGGAACATATAAGTTATTGATTAATTTTCAAATAGAAAGATCTTCAAGTATTTTACTTTTAGTTGAGCCAATTTTGATGTTTTAAGTTCTAGAATTTATCATTTCCATGTAATTTTTCACATTTGTTTTTAAAAGTTTCAGAAACAATACACTCTTTCATCAATATAATTGCTATAGTTTCTGTAGCTATGTTTTTCTTTGCATTATTCATACTTTAACATTTTTTTTTCTCATTTTAAGATTTTATTTTTCAGGGTTTATTATAACTTGTTAAACTTTTAAAAAAAACTACCATTTGCTTTTGATAAGTCTCTCTATCTTGGTTTGTTTTCTATTTTATTATTTCTGATCTTATCTTATCTATTTCCTACTTATGTCACCTTACGTTTTCTCCTCCTCCTCCTCTTCCACCTCTTCTTCTTTTTCTTTTTGTTTTTTTAATATATTTTATTGATTTTTTACAGAGAGGCAGGGAGAGAGATAGAGAGTTAGAAACATCCATGAGAGAGAAACATCGACCAGCTGCCTCCTGCACATCCCCCACTGGGGATGGGCTCACAACCAAGGTACATGCCCCTGACCGAAATTGAACCTGGGACCTTTCAGTCTGCAGGCTGACGCTCTATCCACTTAGCCAAACCAGTTTTGGATTCCTCCTTCTCTTCCTCCTCCTCCTGCTCTTCTTCTTCCTCCTTCATTACTTCTCCCTCTTCTTTGTTTTTTATAATTTTAAAGTGAGATACTTGGCTCACTAACTCTAAGGCTTGCTTCTAGTCTAATATGTGCATTAAAGCTTTCTCTCTAAATATTTAAACTACATCCTATAATAGTTTAATATTTATTTTTTTGCTACTTAGTTTTTAGTGTTTTCTGGTGACCGCTATAATGCTTTCTTTAAGTTGTTCAGATGTACATTTCCAGATATCTGAACTTTTGGAATTTCTAATGTTCTTTAGACATTAAATTCTCGCACAGTATATTAGAGATTGTCATAGTATTTCTCCAAACTTTGAAATTTATGGAGTCTTTATTTATGGATCAATTTGTGCTTGACTTTCAGAATGGTTTTGTCTGCTTGAGAAGAATGGAGTATATTCTTTAGTAGTAGTGTTCATTATTGTGCAGTGTCATTTATATCAATTAGCTCAAGCTTGCTAATATATGCATTCTTATTCTCTCTTTCTCAGTTACTGAGAGAAGTTTTGGTATCAAGGTTATCCTACCCACATAAAGTGAATTGTGGAACTCTTCCTTTTTATTTTCTGGAATGATTGGTGCAGGAATAACATTTTTGTTTTGCTTTTTTAATGTTTGGTAAAACTCATATATTAAAAAAAAATCCCATGATGAGATGGATTTGTCAAATGTTGCTTTTCAGTTTTGTCAGGTTTTATGTTTGTTTGTTTGTTTGTTTTGTCAGTTTTTGCTTTGGAAAGTTTGAATCTAGATTCTAATGCATGCACATTAAAACAGTATTGTCATTATGTAGGGACTGCATTATCTTCATGAATGCTTTATTTCTTGCAGTCCATAGCTGTTTATTGTTGGGCAGGGATATCTTTTATTCATGTTTTATTTCCAATTTATATATATATTATAGAAATATAGGTGAATTTGTAAACAGCATGTCACTGAAGTAAAATTTTTTTAAAAATATAGTATGAACATATTTCTTTTTTATCTGGGGAGTTTAGACCATTGACTTGCATTCTCATAAGTGATCATTTATACCTTGTCCTACCAACATATTTTATGCTTTTATTTTTCTTACCATTTATAGGTGTATGTGTGTGTGTGTGTGTGTGTGTGTGTGTTTTGATTCTCTTGTTCTGTTTTTAATTTATTTTTTTTTCCAATCTGGCATAATAGTTAAGAGTGTGGAATTCTGAAATCAAATGTTCCCACTAGCCTAATTTTATAATCCCCAGGCATGTTGCTATATGTTTGTCTCATATGTGTATACTAGAGGCCTGGTGAACGAAATTTGTGCATGGTGGGGAAGGGAGTCTCCTTCAGCCCAGCTGCACGCTCTCTAATCTGGGACCCCTTGACAGATGTCAAACTGCCCATTTAGGCCCTATCCAAGTAGGATCAGGCCTAAACGGGCAGTTGGACATCCCTCTTATAATCCAGGACTGCTGGCTCCCAACTGCTCACCTGGCTGCCTTCCTGATTGCCCCTAACTACTCCCCTGCCAGGCTGATTGATGCCTAACTGCTTCCCTGCCAGCCTGTTTGCCCCTAACTGCCCTTCCCTGTAGGCCCGAACCCTCCTTCCCCCCATCAGCCCTTCCCTGCAGGCCCGATTACTCCCAACTTTCCTTCTTTGCCGGCCTGGACACCCCTAACTGCACTCCCCTGCAGGCTTGATCACCCCCAACTGCCATCCCTTGCAGGCCTGGTTCATCTCAACTGCCCTCCTCTGCTGGCCTGATCACCCACAACTGCTCTTGCTTGCTGGCCTGGTCCCTGCCAACTGCCCTCCCCTGCTGGCCATCTTGTGTTGGCCATCTTGTGTCCACATGGGGGCAAGATCTTTTGACCACATGGGGCAGTCATTTTGTGTTTTGGAGTGATAGTCAATCTGTATATTACTCTTTTATTAGATAGGATAGAGGCCTGGTGCATGGGTGGGGACCAGCTGGTTTTCCCTGAAGGGTGTCCCAGATCAGGGCGGGTGTTCCCTTGGGGCATGGGGTGGCCTGGTTGAGGGGCCTGTGGTGGTTTGCAGGCTGGCCATGCCCCCTGGTGACCAAGGGGAGGCCCTGGTATCTGTGATTTATTTATCTTCTGGAACTTTGTAGCCTGGAGTGGAGCCAAGCCTTTTGCTCACACAGCCATTGAAACTTTGTTGCCTTAAGTGGAGGCCTGGGCTGGCCATGGTGTGTGGAAAGTTTGGCTTCCTCCATTTCCAGGGGCAACCCAAGCCTCCCTCCTGTTCACTCTGTGGCTGCAGCCATCTTGGTTGAGTTAATTTGCATACTCGCTTTTATTGGCTGGTGGGCGAGGCTGGTGGATATGGTTTGTGGGTATAACGGAGGTATGGTCAATTTGCATATTACTCTTATTAGATAAGATATATATATCTTTGTTGACTTTAGAGAGAGAAAAAGAGAGAGGGATAGAGATATAGAAACATCTATAATGAGAATCATGGATTGGCTGCCTCCTGAATGCCTCCTACTGGGGAGTGACCCTGAAACCTGGATATGTGCCCTGAAAGTGAATGGAACCATGATCTCCTGGTTCATAGGTCTATGCTCAACCACCGAACCACACTGGCTGGTCATTCTTTTGAATCTTGATTTTCTTGTCCTTTTGTTGTTCTTGAACATTATAATTTTCAGGGTAGCTTAGTTCATCTGATTTTCTATAACAAAAGAGCACAGACTAGGTGGCTAATAAATAACAATCATTTATTTGTCACAATTCTGCATGTTGGAAATTCAAGGTCAAATTGCCAGAATGGCTGGGTAAGGGCCTTCTCTCATGGACAGACTTGTATCCTCCAATGGCAGAGGGAGCTCTGAAGCTCCTTGGCCTCTTTTGTAAAAGAACTAATGCTATACCTGAAGGTTTTACTCTCATGACCTAATGACCTCCCAAAGACTTACCTCTTAATTAATCACACCAGGCACTGGAATTTCAACACACAAATTTTGGGTGGGATGCAAACACTCAGTCCATAGCAGGAGGTTATTATCTATTCTCTGATTCATCCATTTTTCAGTGTTGATTAGTGTTTCCTCTCTATTGATGCACCTTAAATTAATTGTCTATTCTGCTGTTGATAGGGTGTAAGTTGTTTCCAGGATTATCTGTTCTGCTGTTATAGACTATACTGCCTCAATTTATTATAGATTCTCTGCCTCATATAATTTCTCTGTGAAAATATATGAGTTTGTCTGCAGGTTGTCCACTTTGAAGGGGAATTAGGGAGTCATGTGTTTTTATAAAGAATTAATTCTTTTTAAAAAAATATGTTTTTATTTTATTTATTTATTTTTTTTTTACAGAGAAGAAGGGAGAGGGATAGAGGGTTAGAAACATCGATGAGAGAGAGACATTGATCAGCTGCCTCCTGCATGCTCCCTACTGGGGATGTGCACACAACCAATATATATGCCCTTGACTGAAATCGACCCTGGGACCTTTCAGTCCATAGGCTGACACTCTATCCACTAAGCCAAACCGGTTTTGGCAAAAATTAATTCTTTATACCATAAAATGTGTTCTAATTACCTTTTTAAAAATTTCTATATGAACCTAATGAATCTAACCTAATTTTTACTTTCTATTCCTCTAATGTGCAACATTTTCTTACCTGTGACTTTAGTCACATCCTAACTCTCCTTTTCTCTAACTTCCACCCTTACCTACCTTGATGATGCATCATTTCTTTATGCTTCAGTCTTAAATCATTTCTATAAGAGACTTCTGACTTGAAGCCACATCTGGATAAAGGCCACTCCCTGGTTACCTGGCCAGGTCCTTTGGGTTGGCTGTTTCCCACGTTCCTATAGTTAAATTCCCAAAGGCAGGAAGCACATCAGAGTTCACCCCTCTGTTCCCTGGGCTCAGTATAGTGCCTGACACAGAACGTTGTATGAATGAATGAATGTATAGCACGAGGTTATCCTAGTAATGGTAGGAATCAGCACCTTACCTACAAATCACTGGCTGGGTCATCACAAGCTCCATCTTACCTAATAATTGAGAAACATGTAAATTGACCATATGTCTGCTACACCCACAGCCAATCAGAGTGAGTATGCAAATTAACCCAACAGAGATAGAGGTTAATTTGCCTACATACCTAGGTCCTGGGAACCTCCTAGGCACCTAGGTCATTCCCAGCAGGCCATTGGAAGGGCCCAGCCTGCAATCACAGGAGCGGAGCTGGGGGTGTGTGCAGAGTGTGGGTTCTTCCCAAGCCTAAAGCCTGGGACTTGGGAAGGGGCCGAACCTGTGACCAAATGCAGACCATCTGGAAGTCAGCCAGGGTCTAATCTGCAGCCTCAGTGGAAGCTGTTGATCAGTGTACTTACCTCTCTCTTTCTCTCCCTCTTTCTTTCTGATCTTCGCCAGCAGCCAGGCTTTTCTTTCTCTCTCAGCCTCCAGTAGGGGCTGCTGTTAAGCCTCACCTCTTTGATCAGGCCCAGAGATAGGCCTGGAGATGCTGACTAGCATAGGAACTGAGAAATGAGAACCAAAGTTGGGTGCTATGGGGAGGCAATGGCTGCCTAAGAGGTGGAGCTTCTGATGCTGACTGCCATAGGAACTGACCAATGAGAAATAAAGGTGGGTCTGTGGAGAGCCAATGGCTGCCTAGGAGATGGAGCTTTTGATCCTGACTGGCATAGGAACCAACCATTCGGAACCAAAGATGGGTGCTATGGGGAGCCAATGGCTGTCTAGGAGGCAGAGCTTTGACACTGACTGGCATAGGAATCAACCAATGAGAACCAAAAGTGGGTGCTATGGGGAGCCAACGACTGCCTAGGAGACAGAGCTTTTGACACTGACTGGCATAGGAACCAACCAATAAGAACCAAAGGTGGGTGCTATGGGGAGCCAATGGCTGCCTAGGAGGTGAAGCTTTTGATGCAGGCATAGGAATCAACCAATCAGAACCAAATTGGCCAGCAGAGGAGGGCAGTTGAGGGCAGCAACAGGCCTGCAGGAGAGGGCAGTTAGGGGTGATCAAGCTGGCAGACAAAAGCAGTTAGAGGCAATCAGGCAGGCAAGTGAGAGTTAGGAGCCAGTGGTCCAGATTGTGAGAGGGCTGTTTGCTGGTTTAGGCCCAATCCAAGGCAGCGGGCCTAAAATGGCAGGCACACATCCCTCAAGGGGTCCCCAACTGGAGAGGGTGCAGGCTGAGTTGAGGGAACCCCCCTTCTGTGCACAAATTTCATTCACCTGGCCTCTAGTTGTTGAATAACAGGAGAATAGGCTTCAAGTGTAGAGGAGCAAAGCAAAGATCTCAGGACTTGCTCATGGACATCAAGGACAGAGCATGTCAGGCATGGCCAAGGGAAATGTTCATAAGGAGATGTTTTCAACTCAGACATTTTGAGCGAGCGCCTGTCTGATTTGACCAGCCAGGAGATCTTCAGATAATGAACCATGAAATTCTGCTATGTGGCAGCACTGTACAATAATTTTTCATTTGCTACCAGTCAGCTTCAGGGATCAAGGACAGCAGAACCCATAACTGGCTCATGCACATTATTGTAAAAGCATATTTTAAAGTTATAAATATGGTACATTGAGTTAATGAGGTATGTTCTTTGGGCGACAAATATTTACATTCCACATATGCCCGTGGATGTCAAGAGTGTAAATGTTTCATTTCCTTTTTCTCAGGAGGCTGGGATGCAGATGGAAAAGGCCCTAGTGTCTGGGACACATTCACCCATCAGGGAGGAGAGAGAGTTTTCAAGAACCAGACTGGCGATGTAGCTTGTGGCAGCTACACTCTGTGGGAGGAAGATTTGAAATGTATCAAACAGCTTGGATTGACTCATTACCGCTTCTCTCTTTCCTGGTCACGTCTGTTACCTGATGGGACGACAGGTTTCATCAACCAGAAAGGCAAGTGTTTCTTAAAAATAGAAGGTTGCAGCTTTAATTCAAGGTTATTGCTGCAGCCTGGCATAATTAATCCAGTATGCTATTCTGCCGTGTAGCTTGGAAATTGCAAGTTTTGGGAGTGATTATGGGATACATTTTTTGAAATGGGCTTGCATTAGCTTTCTCGATAATATCCTGGATTCCCTTAACTGCAGATCTTTGTTGGGAGGGAGTAAGGAATAGATTGGCAGGAAAAGGGTTGGAATAAGTGTTTTAACTACATAAGGTCTTCTTGGAGTGTTAGCCTGAAGGTGAGTTTTCAGGAGTTGTGTATACAGTGTTTTCAGCTGTGTTGCATGGGGATGAGTTAGGGAAAGCCCTAGAAAACTCTAGGTGATTCTGAGCATTTTATAGGAGCTGAATTCATGGAGCTAAAGAACTAGCACAGAGGTTAGCACCAAGGCATCTGAAGTCGATGTACCAGGATTATGTCACTTCCTATCTATATAAGCATGTGTTGGGCATCTCTTGGTGCCTCAGTTTCCCTACAAATAGAAAGGAATACTACAGTTGTTCCTACTTCAAAGAGTTGTTGGAAGGCTCCATAAAATAGCCCTTACACTTGCTGGTATGTCATAGAATCATTCAATAAGTGTTAGCTATTATTTGTATTATGCCTTATAATTCAAAGGATGATGCCCTATTGGAAAGACTGTTATTTATGAGGCATTTATCATACATTTTTTCTGAAAGGTAAAATGATCACATTTTACTACGGTACACATCCAAATCCAGATATTTTGCGAATGGTGGGTCTGGAAATGAAATCTAAGGACTGCTCACCTCCTTCCACACAACAGGGGCTGGCAAATGATGACCTGAGGGCCAGATTTGGCCGGCCGCCTATTCTTGTCCATAAAGTGGTATCGCAACACAGTCGTGCCCAATCATTACATGTTGTCTACGGCTGTTTTCCCACCACAGTGGCAGAATCGAGCAGCTGGGGCTGAAGCATTTAGGCCATGGGCCTAAAATATTTACTCTCTGGTTCTTTACATGAAAGTTTGTGACCCCTGCACACAACATAATGGCCTCTTAATAAAGAACCTTTCTTGCTACTTCGTCTTAGAAAAGATTTTACACTATTCCTAGTGTTGGAGGCAAGTGACGCAAGGGAGGTGTGCAAGTTGCACAATTTAAGGGGTCATTTAAGATGGGCAATTGCAGGCACCTGAGGGAAGGACCGGCTTGCCTCAGCACACTTCTAGCCTAGAGCCTTCACTGACAGTAAGGGGTTCGGTGTGAGGAAGTGATCTGATTCTGTACATAGTAAGAACATCTGATAACCATTTCTAGATAGCTTTGTGCACTTGCAATGCTCATTTTATGTCAGGTGGGATATCTACTGTGTGACATGGACTCACATGTCACCTACAGCCTTAGAGTAGCCTCTACTCAATGGGAAAAAACTAAGATTGGCAGGTTCATTGCTTGATTCTAAAGACATTAGCCCTATAACTAACTGCTGTTGGTTGAATGTCTTCTCTCTTGACATCATTAGAAAGTTTTTTTTTTATTTTGAACAAAAGTTAATTTGTTCTTCAGTTTTAAAATGAACTCATACTTTTCTATCTTTTAAATCCATCATTTGTCTCCTCTCTGTTCTCTGGCACCACCATACCCTGTAAGTCTAAAAACTAAGAGCTATCTTTGAATCTTCTCTTTGCTTTCTACCTCTCTTTGGTTGTCAAATGTGACCCATGCTACTTATGTCTCTTTGACTTTTCCCCTCCTAGCCATCTTCTCTGCCCATTCCCTAGTTTATATATTTACCATCCTCATGAAGGACTTTTTAATATACCCTTGACAAGTCTATTTATATCTTCACTCTCTTTCTTTGTTTTTTAATGTTTTATACAAAATGCTACCACAACAGTTTTCCTAAAGCTTGACCCAAATCATTTGCTTTACATCATCCCTGCTAAAAACAAAGCAACTTAAACATACTTTTAGTCACCCCAAACCTCAATGTATAGTCTACACTCCTTCATATATCAGTCTGGGTTTTATTTGACTTAGTCTTAACCCATCCCTGACTCATGACAAGCTGCAATTTCCCCCATGTGTATGACCCATGCATTCCTCGAGCATGCACTCCACAGCTTGGTCAATATACTCCATAATTTTCCACCTTTGTCAGAATTTTCTTAAGTTCTTCCTTTGGCCTGAAATGGTCTTTCCTTAACTCCCAATTATACCCTCCTGAATGTCTACCCTTCTGATAAGGCCTAAAACAAGTGTTTCCTCTTTTTAAAAATCTTGCCCTATTCCTAGACAGAAGAAATCCTGTTTTCTATTTTCATAGCACTTTGTAAAACTCTTCGGGTATTTCTCACATTCTTCTTTCTCTCAGTGTTATTATATCCCCTGTGAGACTGTGAACACACGAGTTGAATTCATTTCAACAATCATGTATTAATTGTCTGTGTGTCAGTGGTGCTTGGGATTCATAACAAAGGACTGACAATCCCTCAATTTGCTTATGGTATAATGGGAGATAACTCTTGTTCATCCCTGTGACCTGGTCCAGTGCCTTGCTGGGAGGAATTCAGTAATCATTTACTGACTTTAATCAAATTAGGTCAATAGCAATCATAAAAATCATTCTCAGGGCAGGAAAGGTTGCTTTTAGTGAGATGTACTATGAGCAACTCACAGTGCCTATTTTATACCTGCTTTTGTTGATTAAATGCTCATACTAGTCCTATGAGTGAGGGGATTCTCTAACCAGAGTATCATGGCAACCTGGATGTAAGTCTGAGCATAAATCTGCTAAAATGACAGTTTTCATTAGGGCTGATTCAACCCTATCTGATGTTAAAAACCTAGTATCTTTTCTCAACCCATTTACAACCTCACCAAATGACTACTATTATTTGTGCTACAGTTACCTTATTGGTAAAAAGAAGTAGAACACACTCAATCACTACAATGCTGTCCATTATTCTAATCCATGATTCTAGGAGTTTGGACTTTTCACTGAGCTTCCATTTGGTTGGTTAAAAAACACACACACAAAAAAAAAAACAAAACAAAAAAAGAAAACTTAAAAACAGAATGAAAACATAACCCATCAGCTTATACTATAAGTCCATAATTCCTTATCTGAAATTCTAAAATCCAAGTCTCTGAATAATGAAACATTTTTAGTGAATTTCATTCTAAAACTAATTTGGCAGCGAAAGCTGACCTAAATGGATATGGAAGATTTTTATCATCTCCGTTTTCTTCTGCTTGATGAGGATATTTATATATTTTACTGCAGAAATATTAAGGGATACTGACTCAGACACCACAATGGGATTTCCTTTCTACAATCCAAAAATTTTGAACACATTGGCCCCCAAGATTTTCAATTAAAGGATGATGAACATGTACTAATGGCAATATATCAAGCTACTTGATACCAACTTCGGGCGGACAGAAGTTAATGGAAAACAATGTAAACCAGGGGTAACAGGCAGATAAGCTGGACGGTGGTGGGACTGGAGTCTCTAGGGCCACCTGAACAATGAGAGGAAGTCACTCATGCAAAACTCATGTGAGCATCACGTATTCCCAGCACTGAGCTTCTTGTGTTTGTCTAGCTTTTGTAAAACCATAGCTGATTAATATCACAGACTTTTCCGTGAACAAGAGGGCACTAGAGGTCCTTCCAGGAGGCAGAATTTCAATAAGCAGCTGCTCACTCTTGTGCGGTGATCTGTTGAAGCAATTGGAACCATTTTAACTCAGAAAGGCCATAATTTGTTTTTTTTCTGTTTAAATATTTTCTCAAGGAGCATGAAAAGAATTGGAAATCCCTTGTCACTGTTCTTTCCAAGAACCCCCTTTTGTGAGTGTGTGTGTGTGTGTGTGTGTGTGTGTGTGTGTTTGACTCCCTATTTTAAAGTTTGATTAGAAGACATTTGGAAGGTTATAAAACCCTGTGTTGCTAAGTTGGAAGAATATTTTACAAAATGGAATTGTTACACAGTCTTTCTCTTTCAAATGTCAAGTATTCAAGGTTTAATAAGAAGAGATTGAGCTGGTAACTGAAATCACATATTTCCGTATTTCTCAACTGTTCAAGTGCATTTTCATATCTGCCACAAGTATGAGTTTCAGGTGATTAGTAAGGGACTCAAGTATTAGAAATAAAAGAAAAAGGAATGCTTATATAGAATTTTTTGTTCTCTTTAAGAGTTAAAATATAAGCACACTTAGCAGGGATGTTAACTAAATAAATTAACACCAGAAATTTTGTTGATTTCTTACTCTATGTTGAGTAATGTGGCAGCCCCGCTCCCCAAATTTGTCCACCTCCTAATTCTTAGAAACTGTGAATCTATTCTTTTACCTGCTATAAGGGACTTTACAGAGATGATTAAGTTAAGGGTCTCTTGCTGGGAAAATCATCCTGGATTATCTGAGTGCTTCCAATGTAATCATATACCTTCTTACAAAGAGGGAGGCAAGAAGATCAGGAAGAGAGAAGATACAAGGACTGAAGCAGAGCTCAGAAAGGAGAGAAGATATTACTGTCCTGGCTTTGAAGATGGAGGAAGGGGCTATGAGCCAAGGAATGAAGGCAGCCCCTAGATAGGCAAGGAATAAATTCTCCTTGAAAGCCTCTAGAACAGATGCAGCCCTGCTGACATCTTGTTTTTAGCTCAGAGAGAACCATTTTGGATATCTGATTCCAGGACTGTAAGATAATACAATTGTGTTGTTTTAGGCTACTACTGGGTTTACAATGATTTGTTACAGCAGCAGTTGGTGACTAATACAGGCAATGTGCCAAGGGAAATCACGGCAATGAAAGAAATTGGTTGTGTGAGTCTGGAGAGGAGTGAACTAGAGAATTATCATATGTTTGACACGTGTAGCCACTTTATCAAAATTAATTCTGCACTAATACATTTATAGTTTGCCTAGGAGGATTCTAGTTCAATTATGTTTTATACGGAGATATCATGGTTTTTTTTTTGCAAATTTTAGCCACACATTTTCCTCAGGGAATTTTCCCAATTTCTTTGTTCTACATAATCCTGCTCTACTCCTGGCCACAGCTGAGTGGATGAGGGAGTTCTTTGTGACATTGGATTTGTGTAACCTCATTGAAGAAGGTCATCTTGACTTGTTGGTTTCTTTTTTCTCAGGGATGTTTGGAATTGAGGAGCTGAGAGGCTGAATTGGTTGGTGGTGGGCCTTGGCAGATGGGATGGCCATTTTGAAACATGGCAAATTGGGTGCATAAAGAAAACTGGCTCTGTGAGAAAGCCAGCCACATAGTCGGTGTATCCAGAAAAGCTGGGATGAGAGAGACCAGAATTTCCTGACGCAGAGATTTTTTTAGTTCCCAGCTTTGAGTTCCATTTGCAATCATTTTCTATTATTTGGTATACGATATCTCTTGATCATTTCAAAGAATGCTCACTGCATCCCAATACCAACCAGTCACTAGCCCCTTCTGCCACCTTTATATTTGATTTAATCTGAATGGGTTGCATTTTTCTTATATCCGAAAGCTCTTTAACTCAAATATGCTTCATATTTCCAGTGGTCAAGTAAAAATAAATAGTCTTAATTAAGACAGAGAAGATGATAGTAACAATAAAAGAAGACCATGAAAATGTCAGTAATTAAAATAACCAATTCTTTTCTAATATCCAAATGCAGAGCAGGGTCCAAGTGACAGCTAAGGTTTCAAGATCCTTAGATTGGTAACAGCTGATCATTGATAATATACATTTATGCAGAGAATTTTATCAGTCTGGTAAAACTAAAGAACACTTTGATGGTTTTTCTTATTTTGATACTCACTACACGCACGAGGTGGCACTCTTACTATTCCTCTTTACAGATGAAGAAACTTGCGTGTCGAGAGGCCAGATGCTTTGTCCATGACCCTTTGACTGAATTGTCTGACTCTGGAGCTCTAATCTTAAAAACCTCCCTCCACTGCATCATGGGAAAGTTTCATTGCAACACCAAATAAATGTAACAGACCAGAAATAAAATGCTCCATTCTAGGATGTTAAGGATTAATTATAAAATCCTTTGTTACTCAGCTGTGCTGATGTGTGAGAAAAAAAAATTAAGTAAAATTTTAACCTTTAATTCAACTGAGAATTATCATGTTGTTTTAATTACATTGATTGCTATCATTAATGACTGTGCCATATGTAATGATGCTTACAGGAGATAAATCATCAATTCCTCCAAAAAAGATAAATAATATCTGAGTCAAATCACCGAAGTAGGTGATTGGTAAGGCTAGAAAAACAGAATCCCTACATTTCTGGTTCTGAAACATTAGTAAATGGAAAAATGGAATGTCTTTGCAGTGAAACAAATGGGTTAAATGTTGGCTGAGCCATATGACAACATGGACACTTTAAGTCCAGTTCTCACTCTCTCAGAATCTCAGTTTTCCATTATGTCCATTAAGGATAAAAATACCCCCCCTCTTGGACTTAAGTATGAATGCAATAAATAAAAGTTGATATCTTTATATGCAAAGGCAATGGAAGGAATTGGCTCTGTGGACCTTAACACAACCAGTTCCAAGATGATTCCATTATACCATCTTCAAAGGTCCCATTTTACAAAGGAGGATGTGTGGGTTTACAGAGGTCAAGAGATAGGATGACAGAATGCGCTTTCATTGAGAGAGAAAATAAACATTTTATAAATTTTGGTGAGTGTATCAGTTTTATTGGTGCTGTAACAAACTACCACAAACTAAACTGCGTACAACAACACACATGTATTACCTTAGAATTCTGTCAATCAGAATTCTGACAGATCTGGCCAAGCTAAGTACAGGATTATGCTTTTTTCTTTTTTTCTCTGAAGGATCCAGTCTTGTTCTTGGCTCTTTAAAGTTGACAGGAGAATTCAGTTTCTTGTGGCTGTAGGGCTGAAGTCAGTTGAGCACCATTTTCAGCTTCCAGAGTCCACCAACATTTTTTGGTTTATGGCTCCCTTTCTCCATCTTCAAAGTCAGCAGTAATGGTGGAGCCCATCTCATTCTGTCAGCTTTTCTGTTACTTCTCTCTGGCCCACACTTCCGCCGTCCACTCCCACTTCTCAGGCCTCCTGTGGTTAGACTGGGCCTACTGAACAATCTAGAGAAATCATGCCATCTCAAGATTCTTAACCATAATCACATCTGCCAAGTTCCTTTTGCTATGTACTAATAAAGTAACCCATTCACATGTTCCATGGATAACTTGGGGTGAGGTGGGAGGCTTATTCTGACTACCAAGTGAGTAATGGCATTCCAGCGGTTCTTCCAAGTATGGAGTTGTTATACATGATTCACATTATGTTCCAGTTCGCAAAATAAGTGAGCCATTGTCTAAAATATCCACTTTTATAAACAGGCAGACAGCACATGATCTCGCATAATTTGACTGCTGCTTACCTCTCACCATTCTGATACCTCCGCTGCTGAGCTATATGCTCTCCTCATATTCTCTCTAAGAGAATAAGTATGCAAATGACATTGTCCAGACCATATTTGAGGATGAAACTCAGGTCCACTATGGAGTCCCGAAGGCAAACTGGAGACTCTGCAGTCATCACCCCGGAAAAGTCAGAACCTGGTCAACAACTGCCAGCTTCTGTTTTTGGTGACACCAATTTCCAACTCAGAATCAAGCAGAGATAGACAGATATATTCCCCAAACCAAGTGTTTAAGATGCCCCACTTCTGCCCTGTGCCAACAACCTCTAATCTGCATGTACATAAAGGTCCCCCCTTTATCACTGTCAAACTTTTCCTCTTCCCTGACAGCCCTTGATTCTCTGCCAAATGCAAGTGCTGATGGCGAACTCCCTCGCTCTAGCAAGCTCTGTTCACATTTGGGTTTGTTGTTGTTGTTGTGTGTGTGTGTGTGTGTGTGTGTGTGTGTGTGTGTGTGTGTTATTTCTATACCTCCTTTGTTCTTTTGACATTTGCTTTCCCCTTTTCTCTTCCTGGATCACTCTTTTCTTTTTGCCTTCTGAGTAACTTCCATTTATCCTATGAGTATCAGTTTAGATGTCATTAATGATAATAATAATGAGAAGAATAATAGTAATAATTAGAATGATAGCTAACCTCTACTAAGCCCTTATCTTCTGCCAACAACAGTGCTAAGCATGTTCACGTTTTCAACTCTTTAAACTCACAAAGCATTATTGAACTGGGTTTCTATTGTTGTTCTCATTTTACAGAAAGGGAAAGATAGTTCAGAAAGATGAAGTCACTTGCCAAGGTCACTGAGATAGTGAAGGAATTGACATAGAATTTAGGTAGCATGGCATCGTGGTTCCCTTTTGAAACTCTTACACTACATTGCTTTTAGAATAAATTTTCAAATGCTCTCGGGTTGCGATGGGTATTCTTTATCACTGGTTTAAATAGCATTCTGTACTTCATCTTTAATTGGTAATACTGTGTTATAATTGTTTATGAATTCATCTAGAGTCCTTACTAAATTGTAAGCTTCCTGAGGACAAGGACAGTGTTTCTTCTTACATCTGTGTATAAGTCCAGTGTCCAGTAGCTTCTCTATAACTGTGCATTTAATACATGCATAAATTAATGATTGACTGAAGGAAACACATACAAATGTCTATTTTATTACCTTTTTTTAAAATTGGAGGATACTGTGTTAAAGGAAAGGGAAAGGGACCTTATTTCTAGGCAAACTTAATGTAACAGAATTCTAATATAAAATTATAATTTTTGTCCAGGAAACAACTTTCCAAAACAAGGATAGCTTATCTCTTCTCAGTGTAGGCTACCACCATACTCTTATACTAAAATCACACAAAGAACTATCATCAGCCTCTCCTCATATAGTCTTTTCAAGTTAAGAGTCATCATCAGTTTGGACCTGACATCATCTTGGCATTGGATACTGAGCATCTCTGACTTAATAACACCTCTGAGCTCTGCCACAATCCTGCAAGCTCACTTTCATCACATATCATACTGGAGAGTCAGCAGAGAGCCAGAGCCAGGGATGGTGTGTATTCCCAAGGACTATGCCAGGATTTTAGAGCAGACACCCCAACCTAGTATTCTTTAAGTTCCTAACTTCCCTGTTCCCCACATTCTGGGACAGATGCTGAGCCCTTGTTCATGCACAGTACACTTTCTTCTTAGACTTTGGAGACTAATGGTTCTGGAGAAGCACTGAGTCAATTGTCTGGTTCAATTATTTTACTTTATATTGATTACTATTAAGATTTACTCATTCACTCAAATATTTATTGACTATATCTACCAAATTTCCAGTATTATGCCAGGATTTGGGTAATCCAGAGATAAAATAGACAAAGTTTTTGCTAATAGGGCTTCATATTCTAGTACAGTTAAACGGAAAATCTTGCATATAAAAAATAACTTAAGTTTGTAGCAATAATACAAAGTTATGTGATAGCACCTTGACCAAATGTATCCCACTCAGAACACACATCTTCCACAATCATGTCACCCCATCACTCTCCCACTCCCTGATCACCCAGGCCAGTCTTCCTTGGAATTCTTCCAAATTCCTCTCAACCTTTAGTTGATTATATGTGGGAAGTAATAAACCTTATTTTGAAAAAAGTTATTTAGGAAATTATTCCCAATCATCTCTCTGGAAAAAGTTATTGCCAACATACTAAAAATAAATTTTCTTCTTATATATCTTCTTTTTTTTTCTTTCTAGGAATTGACTATTACAACAAGATGATAGATGATTTGTTAGCCAATCGGATTACACCCATAGTGACCCTTTACCACTTTGATTTGCCGCAGACATTAGAAGACCAGGGGGGTTGGTTGTCAGACACACTCATTGAATCTTTTGATGAATATGCCCGGTTTTGCTTCAAGATGTTTGGGGATCGAGTCAAGCACTGGATCACCATAAATGAGCCTAATTTGTTGGCCCTGCTGGCATATGATCTAGGTGCCTTTCCTCCTGGCGTGCCTCACCCAGGAACTGGAGGCTATGAGGCAGCTCATCGTTTGATTAAGGCCCATGCCAGAGCCTGGCACAGCTATGACTCCTTATTCCGCAAAGAGCAGAAGGGTATGGTGTCCCTAGCGTTGTTCTGTGGCTGGGTGGAACCAGCAGATCCCAGCTCAGTGTCTGACCAGGAAGCTGCCAAAAGGGCCTTGGCTTTCCACTTGGATTTCTTTGCTAAACCCATTTTTATTGACGGTGATTATCCAGAAGTTGTCAAGTCGCAGATCGCCTCCATGAGTAAAAGGCAAGGCTATCCATCATCCAGGCTTCCGGAATTTACAGAAGAGGAGAAGAGGATGATCAAAGGCACAGCTGATTTTTTTGCTGTGCAATATTATTCAAGTCGCCTCGTCAAGTACCGGGAGAACCGTAAAGGAGAACTGGGTGTTCTCCAAGATGTGGAAATAGACATTTTTCCAGACCCAGCTTGGATCCATGTGGATTGGGTCTATGTGGTGCCATGGGGACTACGAAAACTACTGAAATACATTAAGGTAAATGCATATTTGTTTGTGTCCATGGACACCCAAATACATGAAGATGGGAAGTCAGGCCTATGTATATGTGTACACGAACCTGAAAAAGAATGATTGTAGTTCAATAGCATATACACTTGCTGGCCTGGATAGAGAAGATGAGGAAGTAAACTGGTGAGGGGTAACTAGCTGATAAATCATTGTCAAATCATTGTCAAAGTTAGGACTCTCTGCTAAGTCATCCGTAGCCATAGGAAAAGCTTGGCTATTGTTTTCAGGCTGGTGTCCTGGCTGTAATTATTAAAAGGCATTCCTAGGGTTGAAATAGCCAGATCCTTTTTTGAGTCTCTGTTTTGCTGGATGGCATCCAGGTAGCTGAAGTTAAAATGTCAAGTTATCAGTTTTCGGGGCCCCTTCCCCGTGTAGGGGGGATGGAGAGTGTAGCTGTTGGTGGGACCAAAGGGTTAAGGAGCAGTGACAGTCAGCAGATGCTGATGGCGGAAAGATATTTCTGTCTTCCCATTATAACAGGAGTCATTTGACTGTCTTCATGCACATTTGCACAGTTTTGCTTTCCCATTGTTAGTCATAAAAGATCAGTGCGTGGAAAATTAAGTTAATAGGGTCAGTGCAATTTGCTGAAAACTAGTTTGGGGCTGGAGCTTGGAGAAGATAGAGGATAATGCACCTGACTTTATGAGCCATTTTTTTCTACATCTGTTTGGAATAAAACTTCTGCTCTCTTGTTCCAGGATACGTATAATAACCCTGTAATTTACATCACCGAGAATGGGTTTCCCCAGGGTGACCCCACATCTCTTGATGACACTCAACGCTGGGAGTATTTCAGACAGACATTTCAGGAACTGTTCAAAGGTACCATTTGAAATGATGAAAGATCAATTGTGCAAACTTATGTGCCTATTTGCATTCAGCAAAGACCAATGATGTTGAAAGCTGAAATTCATGTAAATCAGTGGAAAGCCGTGTAATTAAGAGAGAAGAGAGAAAGTATTTAGGAAAGAGTAGGGTGAGGATTTTGGCCTAGATTCAACCTCCTAAAATTTAATCAAGTAAAAAGCGACTGTCTTCAGCATTTTGTGACTCCTGGGTGAAGGTGACATGAATAGGAGGAGTGGTGGCAGTTGGAAGAGAACATTAGTTATTATAAAAAGATTAGCATTGACCAACTAGAGCATGCTTATTTGCATATTTTAATATCCTACCTACCGAGAAATGAACGGATAGAATTTTTAAAGGAAAAAAATTAAGCATTTGTGTAATGCATTTTAAAGTGGCATGAAACTTCAACCAACATATTTCATTTAAGCTGTAACCAAGTAGCCCAGTTAGGAACTTTTTTATTTTTGTCCTATAGATTTTGTGAAATTTGTTTCTAGACAATATTATTATTCTGGTAACTTCTTTCCCTCATGGAATTCTTTTCATATTTGAAAGCAAATGTGAGGTAGTAATCTTTAACTGATAACACACATTTCTAAAACTGTGACCCCACCCCCTTTTAGCTACCTTTTGGAACACTATTGCTTTATAAATTTAATTTCTCTCCCTATAGAGGAATCGTATCATAGCAACAAAATCCAATGCAAGATGAGACTTTCAATATCTTTTTTTAAAGCATGTTAGGCATTACTTCCCTCTCATCATTCTATTTGAAAATTCCTGAAATGATTCTTTCAAAAATTAATTAGTAATATACTGGAAGAAGCCAGAAGGAATTCTGGAAAGTAACAAACTGCTTTCTTTCTAAAACCTAAAATATGTTGACTTGATCCCTCACTCAGGCCTGGACTTTATTGGCAGAGTGCAATTGGATTCCTACAATTTAACCCAAGCAATTTAATCTATTTGTCTTACACCGAAAACATATTCTTCCTCTAGGTGGGAATTCACATTCTGATCAGAAAGGGGAATCACTCATTTTTTTTTCTTCTTCCCACTTTTCCCTGTAAATGGACCCATTTTTACTTAATCCATTGATGCTCTCAGCTTCATCCTGAGAGACAGGGAGGCTAGTTACTACCAGGCAGATTTATGGGTAATGCAGGGGCCACAAATGACTTGTCCAAAATTGTTCTGTGTGTTTTTAGGAAAGAGGGAAAAACAGGAATTGGCGGTTTTCATCTCCAGCTTACATGTTTAGTGCTAACCATGTAAGGCCTTCCAATTGGTCTTTGAAATAGTTTTGGGTACTTTACACAGTCCCTGAGATCTTTAATGATAAAATCTCAGTGATGGACCCTCGAAATTAAAACAACTGAAGACCAAAAATAATTGAAAATTGAAAGCAAGGGTGGAAAATGTGAGTTGGGTTTCTGAAGGACAGGAGAACAGAATAGGGTTAGGGAAAAAACCCCTGCTTTCAACTTGTTGATTTTATATTTTGTTTAAATTGATGGACAAGGTACTGTGCACTTAAAACATTGATTGTTCAGAGCATCTATCTTCTCCTCTGATTTTTAACATTAGATGAGCTATATTCATCATAATTAACAAATAATGCTATATTCATTTGGCTTTTTAAAAATATCACTTTCAAAAAGTGCAGAATTCTACATATTGACAATAAATTCATAGGAATATATATATTCTGGACTGGGTGTAGTAATTGCTATTTTTTATATATTGTTTTGCAGTGGACACCAATTACTTTATCTGTCATGAAACTTTCTTTTCTTATAACTAATCCTATTTCTTCTATGAAATACCCACCTTCCCCATCTTCAGGCTTAACCATAGGGATAGCCATCTATACTAATAAGAGATAAATATGGTAATTGACCATCACTCCATGATGCCCACAGCCAATCAGGAAGGAATATGCAAATTATTGACACAAAGATGGCAGTGGCCACAGAGCCAGCTGGATCATGTGGGAAGCTTGGGTCACCCAGGCCAGCCTACAAGGGAGGGGCCTACAAATGGCCCTCAGCCCCTTACACAGGCTGATCACACCCTCTAGGAGTGAGGATCCCCACTGGGGAGTGAGGCCAGCCTGCACACAGCCATCAGCCCCTCACCCAGGCTGACCAGGCACCCCAATGGGGATCTCCACCCTGAAGTGGGTATGGCCAGCCTGAAAATGTCCCTCAGCCACTTATCCAGGCTGGCTATACCCTCTAGTGGGGACCTTTACCCCATGGAGGTGTGGCTGGCCTACAAACTGCTCCAGCCCCTCATCCAGGCTGGCACCACTCCAGTGGGGCCCCACTCCAACAGGAGCATGGCCAGCCTGCAAACCACCACAGGCCCCTTGCCCAGGCTGCTCTGTTCCCCAAGAGAACCCCCACCCTGATCTGGGACACCCTTCAGGGCAAATCAGCTGGCCCCCACTGTATACTGGGCTTCTATCTATACTAATAAAAAGGTAATATGCTAATTAGATTGGGAGACCTTCCAGTAGACGTTCTGGATGTTCTTCTGGACAAAGCCATGGTGGCAGGGCCCAGGTATAGGTGGTTAGAGGCCAAGAGGGGCAGGCAATTGTGGGTGATCAGGCCAGGATGGGATGGCAGTTATGGGTGATCAGGCCAGTGGGGGTGGGTGTTGGGAGTAATCAAGCCAGCAGGGGGGGTAATTGGGGATGAGCAGGATGGCAGGGGGCCAGTTAGGGGCAAGCAGGTTGGTGGGGGGGGTTAGGGACAAGCAGGTTGGCAGGCAGAGTGGTTAGGGGCCGTCAGGCAGGTAGGCAGGTGAGTGGTTAGGAGTCAGCAGTCTTAGATTGTGAGAGCGATGTCCAACTGCAGGTTTAGGCCCTATCCCTTGTGGGATCTAGACCAATCAATTATTCCCCCTTGAAGGATCAGGCCTTAACTGGCAGTCAGACATCCCCTGAGGGGTCCCAGATTGGAGAGGGTGCAGGCCAGGCTGAAGAACACCCCCCCTCCATGCACAAATTTTGTGCACTGGGTCACTAGTGTAAGTAGAATAAAATACTGTTCCTTGCCAACAGATAATTGATTGGTCTAGATGTAGGCACATGACATGAGCTGGGCCAATCCCATTTCTTCCCTTGGACCAATCAGTTTGCTTGTTTCTTAGCTTGAGTTGGTGGGGGATGTAACATTGGAGGCCACTGGTGGCCATGTCCTACCTCTTCAGCTCTGAGCAATGAGAAGGGCTGCAGGTGCCTCAGGGGAAGGGGCCACAGGAAATGAAGAGAAATTCCAGATGGCACTTGGGCCTCTAGTTCCCGTGTGTCCTCAACCCAGCTGCGTACATCTTGAGATACATTCCTTTTGCTTTTCATTAAGTGCTCTTTCTGCTCTGCCTGATTCTGATTGGGTTTCTATCACTTGGAACAAAAGGAGTCTGAATTGACTGCATCTCATTTGCTTTTCCAAAGTTATGTGAGGTCACTGCTCCTACTTTGCAGATGAGAAAACTGAGTTTCAAAGAGGCTACGCCATTGGCTCAAGATCACAAAGTTACGAGATAATATTTTCTGGAACACGGTAGGATGTGTGCCTTATTAGTAGCAGTCCTGCTACGCTGTAGGTGTTTGATAAGGTCTGCTTTCTGACTCAGAGAGCGTGTTCTCCCAACACACAGGACCTTTTGCTCACCTTCGGCACCTTTGCTGACATGTATTCTCTGAGAGTGCTTCCTGCTGCCTCCACAAGAGGTCTCAGGTCCTGCGACCTTGGACAGGGCTCAGACATCCCCTAACCTGCCCGCTATCACAGGAGCAGAGCTGTGCTTACTAATCTAATTCCAGAGATTCCTCGGAGGTAGCACTGATGATCTTGATTGCTGAGTACTTTTTCAGTAAAAAAAAACACACCGTCAGCAATTCAAAATAATAACAGGCCAATGAAGACATTCCTGGGAATTGCTGCAGGTGAGAACCCACCAGAACCCAGGGAGTCAGATGGATGATGGCTTTGTGATTTCCATGAACAAATCCTTCTCTTCGCCATCACGCATATGGACGGGCACATAATGACACTATAGTTGGATCAGTGGCATCCGCTCAGAGGCCTTCCTGATTTCTTCAGGTAAAATCCCCAGCAGTTAATTGGAGAGTTAAAAAGGAAGATAATACTTCTGTCTCCTTTTGGGAAAAGAGAAGAGTAAAATGTCATTTCACGGAGGGGAGGAAAGGAAGTCAGCTAATGTCTTTTTAATTGTTACATTATTTAAATGTCTTTAAATAGGCTGTGTTTTAATTAGTGTAGATATAGATAAGGGTAAGGCAACACAGTGAAGACACCAAAAACTTGAAATAGCGCACAACGAGGCTTGCATTCCAGCTCTGTTAAATATTCAATGAGATGCATTAGGCAAATGGTTCGTCCTCCCAAACTCTCACTCAGTTCATCTGTAAAACTGGGAAAACACTCTCCCCGGTGTGGTAGTTGTAAAGGCTTCACTTAATGAGCTCTTGTGGAACCTCCCCCTAGCAATTGCCTGACACATCGGAGGCCCTCCACCAATGGTAATAATTATTTTTACAAAATGTGTACTCCTAAGAATATATTTATCACCTCGTTATTTTAAAAATGTCATTCAAGACTTTTTTTTTTTACTCTCTCCACCACCAAGTCTCTAAAAGTTAGAGCAGAATATTCCCTCCTGTCGACATGATTCTCTGTCATTCTTTCTGGGGAAGTTCTGAATGAGTGTTGTAACATTGACGGTTGAATCCTGTAGAGGAGAGAGCAGCAAACACCTCCCTTCCTTCATTATTTCCATCAGAGAGGTCACCAGATTAGGCAAAAAAAACACATCATTGACAGCAGAAACAACTGTCAGGCAACTGGGTAGCTGGATGGCTCTGACATGTGAATTCCCGTGGAAGTGCAGGAAGCAGTGATCTTAGAGGGTTTAAGTTTTCTCACATCATAGGAATTTTCATTCAGTCCTTAATGTACAGCAGTCTTTGCTGGGCTAGACCAAGCAGCGGGTGTAAGTTCATATGTACACACATGCAAATGGGTACCTCACTAATCTGCATGTTATGGTGAGGCAAGAAGTGGGTGAAGGTTATTCCCAATGGGGAATACTCTGGCAAGATCAAATTCTTCCCAAGGGGACTCAAGCCTGTGTTCAGCCTGTGCCTCACACCTACCCTACCTTGGAATGCCACAGTCTCTATCTTCTGCCTGGCCCGATCCTGTTTTTTGGAGTACATGAACTTAGTTCTTCAAGTCAGGCCAGATGTGGGTTTAGAACCTGTTTTGCCTCTTACAAGCTCAATAATTTTGGCAAAATTCTTCACTAGACAACCCTTCAGCCATTTAATCTTTAAAATGGGTATAAGAAGGCCATTTACCTTCTAAAGAGTGGCAAAAAAAAAAAAAAGGAATAAGATAATGCTTATAAAGCCTAAACACAGAGTCTGGCACATTTGCAAGATTAAGGTTTTGTTGTCTTTGTTTGTGTTTTGGGAGGTACCCTAGAAGCCCTTTTGGAGTGGAGCTGTGTCTTTTTCATAATTATACTAGAGGTCCGGTGCATGAAATTTGTGCACGGGGAGGGGTGTCCCTCAGTCCAGCCTGTACCCTCTCCAATCTGGGACCTGTTGAGGGATGTCTGACTGCCCGTTTAGGCCCGATCTAGGTAGGATCGGGCCTAAACGGGCAGTCGAACATCCCTCTCACAATTTATGACTGCTGGCTCCCAACTGTTTGCCTGCTTACCTTTCTGATTGCCCCTAATTGCCCTCCCCTGCAGGCCTGGTCGTCTCTAACTGCCCTCCCCTGCAGCCTAACTGCCCTCCCCTGCAGGCCTGGATCCCTCCAACTGCTCTGGGTCTTACCCACCCCCCCAACTGCCCTTCTCTGCTGCCCTGGTCACCCCTAATTGTCCTCCCCTGCAGGCTTGATTGTCCCCAACTTCCCTCCCTTGCAGGCCTGGTCCCTTTCAACTCCCCTCCCCTGCTGCCCATCTTGTATCCACATGGGGGCAGCCATCTTTGACCACATGGGGGCAGCCATCTTGTGTGTTGGAATGATGATAAATTTGCATATTACTCTTTTATTGGACAGGGTGTTCAGTCCTGACCATCATTTCTGTCAGATGGTAGGTGTTCTACACATTTTTGTTGAATTTGGTTATGTCTATCTGAGAAAAGTTAATCAACGGATAATGAGAAATAAATGATTAAATGATTGGGAACTGTATTTTCTTTCCCTAAAGAAATATAGCCCACATAGGGGGGAAAAAAAGCAGCCTTCTGGAAAGTTTGTGAGCAAGCCCAACTTTCCAGTCGGATCCGCGCCTGACTTAGCACAGCGGTAGCTGACTGCAGAGAAGGTTTGTTAATGACCAGCTTTCGGCTTTTAATGACAAAACCCCTCAGCAAGATGTCATCAAAGTTATTGAAGACTTCACTGGAAGTGTTGAAGCTGATGCATGGCAACAAGAAGGTTATAAATCTTGCATCTTGGGTATACCACCAGGACAAGATGCTGAGCACAGACTCGCCCTGCTGTTGTCTGTCAGCGTTCTCCTCCCCTCTCCGCTTCTCCTTCCCATGGAGAGGGGTAATGGAGAAATCCATCCATTTCCCAACTTAGTGCAGACCTGGCAGCCACCTGCCTATGTCAATTTCAGATCACAGGGGCCCATTTAACTGGACAAAATGTGTTAAACACCCATGTTTTTCTAAATGTGCATGTAAGAATTTTGAGAATTAAGGGAAGATCTCAAAAGTTAATGCATTGACCTTTTAGAAAATCCAACCAATTAAAAATCCATTGCAAGCTCAGAATAGAGACCCAAGTACCTGAATATCGATGCCCACTCTATGCTTATTGTTTTATTGCTTCTCAAAGTACATCTTTGTCAGCTGAGCCTCTGTGAAGCAGTTCATCTCATAGCTCATGGATGCTTGCAGCTTAGGGTACGTGGAGTGGGATGTCGGAATCACTTTGTACTGTTGCCCCTGGCTGGACTAGGTGGCCTCTAGCTAAGAAGAGTCAATGACAGAACAGAGAAGGAAGAATGCGATTCGAAGGTTGTGCATGAGAATTGTTAGTGCGTGCTAGTTTACAGGTTGTGGGATTTGAGGTCATGAAGAAAATACTTTCCAATATATTTGTTTTTCACAAACCTACACACTCACACCACATGGGAACTCAGAGAGCCAGCGATTAGAGAGTTTACTTGGAGCAGATATGCCAGATGACCTTCCTGATTTCTTCTCCTGTACTTCATTCTGTGGCATATTTATCTTCGCCTCCCATTGCCCAAATGAAGCATGGTGAAACAGGAAGTCTGCGAGGCATGGAGAATGAAGCCAGGGACTAAGTCTATGTTCTAGTGGTGAGCCTTCAGATAAGTTATCATAACTGCTGTCTGAAGGTCAACTTTATCACCTGTTGAATGGGACTAATGCTAATTGCTCTTCTGCCTAACCCCAAGTCAGTTGTCAAAATACAATGAGCGAATTTATGTATGTGTATGCTTTTAACAACTTCCAATGTTAAATGTTATTTTCATATTTGATATATTTATTATATACCTTTAAGTTTTTTTTCCATCCACTTGGTGGGATATTTATCTTGCCTTCCATTGCCCAAATGAAGCGTGATGAAGCAGGAGGTCTGTGGGGCATGGAGAATGAAGCCAGGGACCAAGTCCATGTTCTAATGGTGAGCCTTCAGATAAGATATCATGACTGCTGTCTGAAGGTCAACTTCATCACCTGTTGAATGAAACTAATGCTAATTGCTCTTCTGTCTAACCCCAAGTCAGTTGTGAAAATACAATGAGCGAATTTATGAATGTGTATGCTCTTAACACCTTCCAATGTTAAATGTTATTTTCATATTTGATATATTTATTATATACCTTTAAGTTTTTTCCTCTCTAGCCAAAATACATGATTTGGATCTCAGTGTTGCAAAGGGAAGGAATTGGTGCTGATTATTCTTTTAAAAAAAATCTTTTTATTTATTTAATTAAACATTTTTTTTATAAATGTATAACATGTATACATATCTTGCCATTGTGGTGCTGATTATTCTTTCAACATCTACAATTCTTAGATTCTATGTGTTTTGCTTTTGCGCATTTCTCAACTGCTATGATAGAATAATCAATTTAGGGGTCTTAGAGGATGTGTACTATAATCAGGTGATTGGTGCAGCACTTAGATAAGCTCAGACACACACACACACACACACATACACACACACACACACACACACACACACACACACACATGCATTGTTGTTGAGCTGCTTCACCAGGCTCATCCAGGTGGGACGCATATTAATATGCTCAGGGACAGACCATTTAGCAGGCACACCCTCTTAGAGACCTAGAGCCTGGTGCCCTGGTTTCCTGGAAACAGGCTTCATGGAGTTATCCATGTAAGAAGCAGCTCTTGCACATGTCAGAGAATCTGACTGAAAACCATTCTTTAGCTTCTCTTTCCATTGCATTCTAATACATAAGCTGTGCCCCTGCAGATGGACATTCTTTTGGGCTTCTCTGAAGGGATCATTACTTAAGATCCCCCATCACCCCAAGTCCAGTGAATTGCATGATGATTATGAACCTTCAAAAAAAATTTCAGATCATTCAAAATGTACCCTCCATTTTTAATGACTATCTGTCAGAAGTGTTTGTGTGATAGAGTGGCAAACAGAGCTCAATTTTATTTTTATAACTTAAAAGAGGACTGTAAAATAATTGAAGTATTGTTCATCTGAAGGAAAGCTACTTTTCCAATATGAATAGACTCAATGGAATCTTGTCAAAAAGGGAAAAAGAAGAATTTGATAATGATTTTTTTAAATTAAATATAATTTAGATGTAACATTTTATAAGTTTTAGGTTTGCATGTTTATTTATATACAGTGGTACCTCAACATATGAGATTTTTGAGATATGAGCCGTTGAGCGATCGATTTTTGCTTTGAAATACAAGCAACAGTTGAGATACGAGTAATCACGTGGATCGGCCGGCTGCACATGACCCACCAGTTTACTTCAACTTGAGCGTCTCATAGTTTCCCACGCCTCAAGGTTACGGAACGAATTAAACTCGTATCTCAAGGTACCACTATATTGCGATATAATTATTACCCTACTGTTAGCAAGCACCTCTATTTCTCACATTACATAATTATAATTTCTTGTCTATAGTGGGAACAATTAAGATCTAGTCTCTTAGCAACTTTGAGCTTTAGAAAACAGTATTGTTGACTGTAATTACCATGGTGTGCATTAGCTCTCCAGTACTTATTGATTTATTAGTTCTCGGTTTGTATGCTTAGATGACATATCCCTAATCCTCTCTAAGTCTCACCTATTCCTCCAATTACCACCATTCTACTCTGTTTCTCGGTGTTCGGCTTTTATTTTTCAGACTCCATGTATAAGTGATATCATACAGTGTTGTTCTCTGACTTATTTCTCTTACCATAATGACTTAAATGACCATCATGTTGTCTCAAATGACAAGGCTTCCCTTTTCCTCAAAGCAGAATAATATTCCATTGTGTGTATATGTATATCTCACAACTTTATTCATTCATTTGTTGGTGGACACTTAGATTGTTTCCATATATCGGTTATTGTGAATGATACTACGTAAAACATAGGAGTGCATATATGTCTTGGTTATCATCAAGAATACAAAAGATAAGTGTTGGCAAGGATGTGTTGGCAAAGATAAGTGTTGTGCACTGTTGGTAGGAATGTAAACTAGTTCAACCATTATGGAAAAAAGTATCAAGATTCCTCAACAAAACAAAACAAAACAAAACAAAACATTAGACTAGTATGTGATCCAACAATTCCACTTCTGTGTATATACTCTAAGAAAATGAAAAGAGGACTTTGAACAGATAATGATGTTTTTAAACCTGTCCCAGGAGAGAGCTGGAATATTTAGATGATAAAGGGGCTGTTGGAATTGAGAGAAGGTGAACTTATCAGGTTTTCCCAAGGCCCAGGTGAAGTGGTCCTCAAATATCTGCCTACATTAGCTCTGAATTCCTCATTTCCAAAATAACCTGCTTATTACTTGGCCCCTTAGTTATCTTGAGAAAAAAAGAAAGCACTGGTTTGAATAAGGCTAATAGAATTTATCTTAGTGTGATTAACAGAGGTTACTGGATACTGTATTAAGAAGGAGATTCCATTGGCAACTGTGGGGTCATAAAAAAAATAGGGAGGTATGCATGGGCAGGTATTAGTCTCTCAACTCAGGAAACTTGAGTTTTCCAAAGCTTGAAAATGTATATTCCTCTTATAAATTACCAAAGGCCTGGTGCACGAAATTTGTGCAGTGTGGTGTGTGTGTGTGTGTGTGTGTGTGTGTGTGTGTGTGTGTGTCCCTCAGCCCAGCCTGCACTTTCTCCAATATGGGATATCCCTCTCACAATCCAGGACTGCTGGCTCCCAACTGCTCTCCTGCCTGATTGCCCCTAACTGCATCTGCCTGCCAGCCTGATCATCACCTAACTGCCAGCCTGCCTAACTGCCCTCCTCTGCCAACCCAGTTGCCCCGAACTGCCCTCCCTTGCTGGCTTGATCGCCCACAATTCCCTACCCTTGCTGGCCATCTTGTGGGGGCCATGTTGTTGTGGCCATCTTATGGTGGCTATCTTGTGGTGACCATCTTGTGATGACACTGCATGAGGGAGTGATACCACCTAGGCTTTTATTATATAGAATTCTACTGACATTATGTTTTAGAAATCATCATGAAAATTCATCAGTGAGGATTACTTTAAGGTACACTAAAATATGTTTCTGGGTTTGTAGTGTTGGTAATCGAACCCTGAACAGTATGAATTTCACCAGTTCTATAGCCTTCCTCTCTATGGTCTTCTTATCTTACCTGATTATTGCTTCAACTTTACTTATGCTGATCAGTCACTCTACAGGGATATAAATATTGTTTCTTCAAGCTTTTCTATACTCATTAATGGGTAAATTACTGGTTAGTTACACCTTATATTATTTTTCCAATAATGACAGTGACACTGTGTAGAAAATAATCAGCAACATTTTGAATAAAAACATTAACTGGTGTCAAAACCGATTCATAGGCCTCTTGCACAACTGTAGCCTTGTCACAATTAAGTACTTATTGAATGAGAAAATTAAATATCTAGAACTTGAGAAGTATTTTGATTATTGATGGTAATACCAATTATAATCCTTGAATAGAAGGAAAAAATCATTTTAGAAGAAAATGGAAAGCATTAAATGGTATAGGCACTCATAGGTAGAACAGTGTCTATAAATGTTTTATTCACTATTTTAAAGACAAAATTCTGACTAGAATAAAATTTTGGAGTTTTGAGCTACATACTTAGCATTCAGTAATTGTTCAGTAAATGTTTAAGGAATGACTAGGAAATGTACTCTAGATTAACAGGAAAACAAGATTACTCCTGGGAATTTCATTGAAATAATATGCTTATACCACCATTTTGCTTTTTTTTATTTTTAAAGAAATGGTAGATTGCTTTTACAATAATGAGAACAATTTCCATGCATTGAGATTATGCATAGGTGCTACTTCTAGCCAGTTGATGTTAAAATTTGTTTTGTTGTTACAATAGTTAAAGTATATGCTAACATTTTAAAACTTTATATAAAAACAGTTTACTTCTCTGTGCCTCAGTTTATTTATTTGAAAAATAAAAGGCTTGAACTAGCTATCTTAGGGAAATTTTTCCAGTTTAAGAATTGTGTGGCCTTCTAAATATCTTTCCTACGCATGTATATCAAGAATCATACTTTTTCCCAGATGGTGTGGTTCAGTGGTTGAGCATCAACTTATTAACTAGGAGGTCATGGTCCATTCCCAGTCAGGGCACATACGAGGAAGCAACCAATCAATGCAGGAAACAACCAATCAGTGATTCTCTCTCCTCATTGATGTTTCTACCTCTCTCTCCCCATCTCCCTTCCTCTCTGAAATAAAAAAAAATACTTCAAAAAGAAATCACATTTTATTAGAACTCTTCATAATTTCTTAGACTATAAAATTAAGTATGAGATTATAATTTTAAAATAAAATTTATTTCTACTTTCTTCATTCTTCCCATCTAGCTTCTTCATTTTAAATGTAAACACCATTCTTATCTGGACGTAAAATTAGACCTTGATCTTCAGTGAACTATTTCTCTTGATATTGATTCAGGTACCAGGTGACATTTTTTTGACCCCCAATCTGGATTCTATCTCTGTTATTCACTCACATTGAAAATGGGTCCACTTTTTTTCCCCTGAGAAAGTTATTCCTTAGAATTCAGAGTCAGAAGGGCCATCTCAGATTCAAGTTTAACAAAGTTACTGTAGAGAGCATAAAATCTCAGAGAGGAAATTGAATGGACAATTCAGTCCAAAGCATTTGAGCAGTGAAATCTCCTTTCAGAACCTGAACAAAGCAAACACCACCCAATTTATCAGGTTTTAAGACAGTGAAGTATGATTTTCAAGCTTTGCCATACATGCATAATTTAATTCACTTAGGCAGTATGGTAATTTTAACTTTCCTTAAATTTAACTTGGTCGTGAAACTTTTGTCTCTGTGAGTGAGATCCTGAATTAGAAGGAAGGATCAAGTTGTAGCACTTCCATAATTACCTACTTACCATAATTCTGTGTAGAGACTTCATACATGGGCAGTCTGTTTTCTACTCTGAATCTTGAGCCCTGGGCTTATTCCAATCAGGATTCCTTTTACCCCAAGTTACTGTATAGGTAGCATTTTTCTTCAATACAATAAAAACATTAGCCTCATACCGGAGATGAAAATAGTTTCTTTTGGAATAGAGAGTCATTCTTAAGGCTTATCTGGAAGTGCTACAAGCAGAGGAGGGGGAGGGAGACCCATCTCTTTGAATAGGGTCACCTCAGCCACAGCAGTGTCCTGTGTGTGAATGAGATTAGCTAATGAACCAGTATCGTGGCCTGAGATGATTTTGTGCCATTCTGAAGTTCAACCACTTTCCCCTCGTGTTTGTGAAATCCCATTATAGGAATCACTGGCTGCTTTAGAGATAAGTGAAACCATTATAGGTGGAGGGAGAAAAGGCATTTATTTAAACCTGGAAGAATTTTAATTGGCACTAGTGAGTGAAGGTGAACAGGAAGCCATGCATGTTTCCAATGGAAACTTGAAGGAGTTGGGGTTTTCCTTGTCTAAGGGACTGCAAGCAGCAACCGCACCCCACTCTGGGCAGCTTGACTGTAGGCATCATGAGCAGATATGAAGCACCTAGAATGTTTTAATTAAAAGGAAGCCCTGGGAGGTGGTGGGAGGTGGAGGGGATGAAAGGGAGAAAACTGTCATATTTTCAACAATAAAGATAAATTAAAAAATATACACATTATCTGGATCTGCTGAGTCCCAGAAAGTGTTAACTTTTTTTTTTCCTCCTATTTTTGGTTTGAATTTTCACACTCTCTCAAAAATTGGTTTTATTTGATGTAGCAAAGTCTTAAGTTTCTCAATAAAGAAAAACATCTACACAAGTATGGGTGCCTGTGCGTGCACACACATCCACACACACATAACCATGGAGGAGTTCAGATAACAAATAGGTGATGGAAGGAGGAATGGTCACCACAGTTGATAAAATAATGTTTTTCTCTCCGAAAAGTGGAATTCAAAACCAGTCTTCAATAATTTTAAATGAACAGGTTTTTTTTCCTAGATAATATCAAATCAAATATGTTTTATAGTTTAAAATAGTGGAAAGACACAAAAACTGACCATCACATAAAATACGAGCAAATGAGTGTATGTTAAGTGTATACATTTTTGGTTAGATCAGTTGGTTATGTGGCTAAGGCTCTATTGGCTTAGTTTCTAAAAACCTTTTTCTTCCCAAGATATTCAGGCTACGTTGTTCATCCTTTGAATGAGCTGTTAGCCTTTCATTTAAATAAAAATTCAAACATATTTTATGGCCAAAGTTCGCTTTGAATACATTGCTAACGAATACATGGTGCAACCTGAAGAATGGCTCAAAAAAAAAAAAATCCAACGTGATGCATTGAGTGGGCATAAGTTTTTTTCAGAAAGCCTGCAGATGTGATGGATACTTTTACACCACAAGGACTTGCTGATTTGCGATAGTGAAGGAGAGGATTCTTTTAGGACAGTTCTGCATTCCAGGGCTGGCTCTGACACCCTTTGACGTTGTGGAATCTCAGACAACTTAATGCTAACTCTATGAATATCAGTTCACCATCTGTAACATTGTGTTTTTGGTAAGGATGAGTGATAGACTTCCTATCCCAGCAAAATGCCTAGCACATAAATCCCCCAAATGATGAGTCCTGCAGTGAATTCTTTGTTACCCAGCATCTATTAGCCAGGATTTTAGACAAATTGTGACTTCCTGCATAGTCATCAGGCACTGATAATTTATGCTTCTCTTGATGACCCTGAAATGCATTCTGAATAATTAGAGGAAGATTACATTATAATCAGTTTAGTTTCAGTGTAAAGTATATTTTAATTTATTCTCATTCTTCCAAAATTTTTAATCCTTCTGCATGTGGTAACAATTAACAAAATAATATTTGATTAGCTGGAGCACTTCACTTCCTGACTATCTGACTAATAAAGAGTTTATTGTATATTGTTGAACCCCAAATCCTGCCCTGCGGATAAACTGGGAATTCGCTGGATAGGTTCACTTCACACTGGTATTATGTCCATTCTCAGAGCTGATGTGCTAACCTATTGCTGGCTGGAAATTCTAAAATTAATCTTTTATAAAAAAAAATATTACTGATTTCAAAGAGTAAGGGAGAGAAGAGAGAGATAGAAACATCAATGATGAGAGAGAATCATTGACCGGCTGCCTCCTGCATGCTCCCCACTGGGGACTGAGCCCACAGCCCAGGCATGTGCCCTGGCCAGGAACCAAACTGTGACCTTCTGGTCAATGCTCAATCATTGAGCCCTGCTGGTTGGTCTGGAATTAATCTTAAATATTCTTAGGCAATAGTCTTAGTCATCACAAGGTCATCTTTGCATATTCTTGAGTTTAAGGTCATAATGCTTCCCATCCAATCTGATTTTGCTTTGATGGGTAAGTATGGCTTCTAGCTCATAAGGTTATCTGTTCTGTTCCTATGGATTTCTAGAGATGAACATCTCAACTGACACTAATAATCAATCTGTTTAGAGGTTTTATCAACCTTTATCTTTGCCCAGTTTTGTTTTAGACTTATGTTCACTGGGCGTTTTAGGCTATGTAACCTTATTGATGAAAGTTTATGTACTTTATTCAGCACTTTTGTGATTCTTCTTTTCATTTACCAAAGTTTTTCCCCTTCTCTCTCTCCCCATTAATGTCACAAGCTGCTTTAAGATATGGCTTAACAACTGACCTCTGTTAAAAATAATGTCTCTTCAAAAATTTATCAGCACTGTTGTCCCTTTGTGACTTCAGTTAGTAGGTATGTGTTCCGGTGAGCAGATTGACTTCAGTGATTTAATTGATCACCATAGGACATAAAATTCATCAGTCTTTTTTTGTCTGGTCTCATTCTACCTTCCCTTAAATCCCTACTTTGCCCTAAATCCGTTCATTCTAACCCAATAGTCTTCTCTTCCATGTTGTCTTTCACATGCCAGCTGACATCCCCAGGGGAGTGAGTGCAATGGTGGTGGCAGAAGGAAGCTGATTGTTTTTCCTTTAAAGGGAGAGCAAGGCCAATGGGAAAATAGCTGGTAAAGAGTGACTTTTACTCTCCAAACCCAGCAACACTTGACCCTGGTATGAAGGCAGGATTGGCTAGGGTGTTCTGCTCAATGTAGAGGTCTTTCTTGGTGATGTCTGAGGCAGGGGTGTACAGTCAGGGAACCACAATTAGCATTCTACTCTACCCCTGTGATGACCTAAGACTTCATTTACCAGGTGGCTATCCTCCAGTCAATAAAGTAAATTGCTTGATACTGCTATTGTCTATAATTTTACCCCAAAGTGGTTTTTCTCATGTAGCGATACACCTATTTAACTACTGCAAACATAGATTAGAATGGCCAATTGCAATATTTAATAGGCTTTTTAAACAAATATGACATTTTCATAAAATAACATCAGATCACCTGGCACTATGGATATATTTATGTTAATATAAAATGTTAGAACTTAAGAACATTCACACAATTGACATTTAAATATCTTTACTGGTTTTCTGTACCAATATGTTATTGGTCACAGGAATTTCATACTGAATATTTGTGTTTGTCAGTAGTTGAAAGAATTTTATATGATGTTTCTTATTTATTTATTTATGTATTTTAGTATGTTTAATTGATTTTTAGGAACAGAAAAAGTGAAAGAGAGTAACATTGATGTGAAAGTGAAACATCAACCAGCTACCTCCTGCACGTCCCCTACTAGGGATCAAACTCAAAATCCTGGCGTGTTTCCTGACTGGGAATCAAATCAGCATTTCTGTGCATGGGAAAATGCCCGCCCAACCAACCAGCCAGGGCTTTTATACTTTATTTTCAAAAGTTTTTATTGAGGTTTTATTATATTCATTTTAGGTGTACAACATAATGATTTGGTATTTGTACATATTGTGAAATGAACCCTACAATAAGTGGAAGTTATTTTTTAACTTTTGACATTCTTATGGCTGGATTCTCTTTTGATATGTAACTAGAGGCCCAGTGCATGAAATTAATGCATTGGGGGGACAGGGGGAATCCCACAGCCCACACTTCACACCCTCTCCAATCATGGACCCCTTGGGGATGTCTGACTGCCTGATCCTGGGAATTAGGCCTAAACCAGCAGTCAGACATCCCTCTCACAATCCTGGATTTCTGGCTCCTAATTGCTCACCTGCCTGCCTGCCTGATCAACCCAAATGCCACCCATACCAGCCTGGTCACCCCTAACTGCTCCCCCTGCCAGCCTGGTTTCCCCCAATTGTCCCCTCCCACTTGCCTAGTTGCCCCTCACTGCCACCCCACCCAGCCTAATTGCCCCCAACTGCCCCTGCTGCTGGCCAGGTCGCCCCTAACTGCATCTCCCCACTGGCCTGGTCACCCCTAAATGCCCCCCTGCCAGCCTGGTTGCTCCTTACTGTCCCCCCCACCAGCCTACTCACCCCAACTTTGCCCCTCTGCTGGCCTAGTTTCCCCCAACTGCCCTCCCCACCTTGCCAGCCTGGTCGCCCCTCACCCCCCCACCCCCAGTCTTGTCATCCCATGCAGTCTGCTGTTCAGTTGTTTGGCATCCCTCACTAACCCCACAGCCTGGCCATAGGCAGCCATCTTGTGAGGGCATGATGGTCCATTTGCATATTACCTCTTTATTATATAGGCTTTTACTCTAAGTCATTTATTGCTTTCCTCTTATTTAAGGAAGATGTGTTTATTTTAAAAATATCTTTGTTTTATGCTTCTGTTTTAAAAAATTTTTTTTTTTTTAGGAAAACACAAGCACTGTTAAATCTGTTACTTAGAAAAATGGTAAGGAGGACAGTTAAGAATTTCCAGTTTAAACTTGTTGAGAGTTGTTAATTTTTACCAATTATTGAATATGGGCTATTTTAGTATATTAAGGTCCTTGGTAAAAAGAAATATCCAGTAGTAAGCCACAAACAGGAGGGAAAAGGAGAATGCAAATAACTTGACCATCGATGTTGGCAAATTGGCTCATAGCTTCCTGGTTTCCAGGTTGAAAGGGGATTACCACTAGTTACATTAGTAGTTTTCTAACTGTGCTCTGTGGAGCCTTCGGTTCCATGGAGATATCTTTGGGGACACTGTTAGGTTGCATAGAGAGAAGGTGAGAAAGCAGGGCTCCAGGGCACCTCAACGTTTACTGGTTATATGTATTAAGAATCTATAAAAAAATATTCGTTTGCAAGGAAAACTCTGTTGCTCCAAAAATAATTTGGGAAGGCACTGGATAATGCGGATCTCATTATCAGAAGGGGAGAAACATAGTAGCTCCTTTGGGGAAATGAAGTTTAACTTCCTTTCTCTTTTACTTAAGAAAGTTATCGCAACACATGGAAAATATAGGGGTCCATATAATTGAGATCCCGATCTAATAAAGGTTAATATTTTGCCACATAAATTTTACATTTACAAAAGAAACAAAATACTATCGATACAGGAGAAACCACATTGTACGCTTCTCAAATGTCTTTCCCTCACCTAGGATAACCGTGACCCTGAAGTTGGTGAGTATCTACCTACCACTAGATAAAATTCTTGATACAAATGCATGTGCCCGTTACCGATTTGTATATTTATTGTGTATTTAACTATTTATATAAGTGGTGTTGCACTGTTTTCAACGTACTTTTAGCTTTAAGTCACGCTTTTTAATGGATCTCTGAAATTTTGATATAAGAACAGACTCCACTTATTTATCGATTCTCCTGCTGTGGACATCGGGGGTCTGAATGATGGCAGTTTTCCCACTTTTACAAGCAGTGCTGCATTGAATAACCTTGAGTAGCTCATATGGCTGAAAGGCATTTTATACATGAGAGTTCCTAAAGCTGTCCTACACCTAGCCCCATGTTGCCTTTGTACCATTTAGTATGAGGCTCCCATTCCTCAAACACTTAATAATTTTTGGAAACTGTTCAACATTGACTAAAGAAATCTATGGTGACCTTATATCAAGCATGTCCTCCGTGTGCAAGGTAAACCTGTGTGATCCTAAACTGCAGTCCTTGATGAAGGGGATGTTAGTTGTTGTATGAACTAGTGGGCTTTCACAGGTTAGCAACTGTAATCTAAATAAAATAGTTGTGCTCAGTCTTTACAGGCAGCTGGGGAAAACTGTACCTTCTTTAGAGACACGTTGTCAATGGAGAACATAAGAAAGATATATAGGCATTTGTTTTCTCCGGATCCCAGAGGACCAGTGGCAAGACCAAGAAGAGATGGAAGAAGATATCACCCACCCATTTCCCCCTTTCCAGAATATCATCCTCAAGCCCTTGTATGTACATACACATACAGTGCAGATTTCTGCTGGGGATCCTGTGCTAACTCAACAGCATGCTACTAAGGAAGGGCAGCTTGTGCCCTTGCTCTGAGAAAGGAAGCTTGAATTGCATTGAGTCGGGGAACCAAGCTGTGAACCCCCCACTGTAGCTGGTGCTACAAGTACCAATACATAGAAATGCGTGCATCTCAAGTTCCCTTGGTCCTCACTAGGTGGCTTTGCCTGGAGATGAAAACAACCCAGAGACCGGCAGACCAGTGCCCCCTCTATTGTTTACAGTTTCAGAAGGGAGACATCAGCCCTGCTTTGGAAATCTGGAAAGCATAATGTTTGCTTTGCAAAGCCCCTGTAATTAGATGTTGTACAAGACAGTTTACCGGGGAACTCTCTAAGTGCCTCAAGTTTATTTTTTTCTTGACCCTGTCACACGCAACATTTTAATCAATGATTTGGGAGAAGAGTTGAAGGAATGGCTTGCCAGTTTGCAGATGACATCAAGCTCGTTAGGAGAGAGCAAAAACAGGCTGGTTGCTCCTCTGTGATGCTTGGTTCATTTTCAGCGAATAGGTCTTAGCTTAAGTTTCACCTCCTTCTAGACGCTTTTGCTGAGGATCGGACTAATATATGGCCTCCATTTCTGATCAGTGTTTACCTGTTTTATTTTTTAACCTGTATTTTCTAAAAAAAAAATATTTTTATTTATTTTAGAGGATGGAAGAGGGAGAGAGAGAGAGAAACATCAATGATGAGAGAATCATGGATCAGCTGCCTCTTGCACGGCCCACCCTGGGGATGGAGCCCACAACCCAGGCATGTGCCGGAACCAGAAATCAAACCATGACTTCCTGATTTGTAGGTTGACACTCCACCACTGAGCTGTTCTGGCTGGGCAACCTGTATTATTAACTTAGTTGTTTCCCTGTATTTTGACTTGTTAACCCTTAGATGTTAACCTATATTTTTTTACCTTAGTTGTTGACTCATTTCCTGACACATCTGCATAGACTGTATCCTTGACAAAAGAAGGGACATGCCTGCCTGCCCATCTGGGGACAGAGAATGCTCCCGCACATACTATGAGCTTGCTAAACCTTTTCTTACTGGTGTTTATTGAAAGGAAATCATGGGAATCATTGAAGAACATTAGATCAGGAAGTGACATGATCGGATTCCTGGTGCAAAAATGAAACTTGGAAGTTCTCAAGACCAGAAGCCATTGTGGAACGTGCTCCATGGAGGAAAACATCTATGTATCGCCGCTTTAAAACCTGCCTTGCTTGCACCATGGCGAGTCTCCCTGTTATGAGACATAAGCCATCATTCTCCGTTTGTATCTGGAAGAAGGCCTCCCATTCATGGAACCACTGAGTATTAATGAGAATAGGAACAATTTAATTTGTACTCAGAAAAGAATGCCTGGGATGAGTGCAAATAGGGAGAGCCCTCTTCCTTGTTTTTTTGGTTAAAATTGTTAAAGAGCTGTCAGGTAGGAGGCTAAAAAGACTAATTTTGGGTTGGCGGAGAGGGCGGAACTTGAGCCAGTGGGGGCTCATTACACAAAAGCAAGTTTCAATTCCACAGAAGACAGCTTTCTAACCATCAGTGGGCCCGAGTCAGGGAATGAGTGTCCTCAGGAGATCATTAGGGACCTGTCAATAGCTGGCGTGGAAGCAGATGCCGGATGCCCATCTGTCAGAGACACTGGAGAGAATGCCTTCGCCATGTGGGAGGGTCACTCGCCAGCAGAGGCACACACCTAATATTCATTGAGTACCCACTGTGATCTTGCTTCTGAGGCGAGGATACAGAGATATCCAGCACAGCTGCTATCTGCACACGATCAACTTCTAGACTTAAATTCTGTGGATCTCAGGGAGTTTTAGCCAAGGCTTTGATGTAATTCTTACCAATTCTACATTAAAGCTGGCTGAAGTTAGGAGGTCTCAAAACACTGCCAACCTACTGGCAATATTTAACCTCAGGCCCAGCAGGAAGAATATAGCATAGAATACCACTCCCTATTTAAGCTCTGACTTTGCTTTTTAGCATTTTTTTCCCCTAACATTTTATAAATTTAAGGATACAACATGCTGATTTGGTACATTTCTATATTGTAATATGGTTGCCATTCTAGTGATATTTAACTCCTATATTATATCATATAATCATTTATTTTTAGATTTTGGAATAATTAGGATCTAGTGGCTTTGCTTTTGTGACAATGGAGGATTATAGCATATAGCAAGTTCGTATCTTTTCTTAGCTTCTCTTCTCTCCTGGTCTTGAAAATTAATGTGAATGCTGACCTCAGGGTGATGTGTGTTGTTGGTTTTATTTCATCAAACTCTGTTGAGATAATTATTTTTTACTAGACTTAGACCTCTGTGATTCTCATGGATGACAAAAACATGAATTATAAAGTAGAGATTTTATGGAATTCTAGGGGGCCAGTGCACAAATTCTTGCACCTTGAAAGGACCTGTGGGCCACGAGGCTGTCTTGCCCATCCTCTGCACTTCCGCCCAGCCCCTCCAACTGTGGCCCCTGAACCCCTGTCCGCCAGCAGCCCTGCTTCCACCGCTGCTCCCACACGCTGACAGAGCTGTTCCTGCTCAAAGCCGCTGAAGGCGCAGAGCACTAGGGGCTGGCGTCAGCAGTGGGTGAAAACTGCAACTGCTGTCCTGATAGCCCCTCAGGAACAGGGGGAGGTGGAGAAGCCCTCAGGGATGATCAGGGTTGGCAACTGCTACTGGCACCTGCTGATAGTGCCAAACAATCGGGGCCGGCATCAGGCACCAGCAGCAGGTGCAAGCAAGGCCAGCTCTGGCAGTGGGTTGGAGTGGCATCCCCAGCACGGGAAGTGGATACAAGCAGGACCATCGCCTGCAGTGGGTGTAAGAGGTGGCTGCTTGACCCAATCTCCCCTAAGGAGCAGGGGGGAGGTGGAGAAGCCCAGAGGGGGACTAGAGTCAGCAGCCGCCACTTACACCAGCTGATGGCACTCAGTGATCAGAGCCAGGGCCAGGCACTGGCAGTGGGTGAAGGAGGTGCTGGTGCCAGTAGCAGGTGCAAGTGCTGGGTGGGACCGAGGTGGTGGGAGCAAGGAATTTGCAGTAACCACCAGAGTCTGGCCCTAAAGGCAGTGACTGGAACCACCCTCACCTGCTCCACCATCCCACTGTGGCTGATGCCTGCCATGTTCTGCATACACACCTGGGTGGTCAGCTCATGCCATAGGGACTGCTCGTTCAGTTGTTCTGCTGTCTGGTTTATTTGCATATTAGCTTTTTCTTATATAGGATTAGTGGCCTGGTGTACAAAATTTGTGCATGGGGTGGGGGTGTCCCTCAGCCTGGCCTGCATCCTCTCTAATCTGGGACCCCTTGAGGGATGTCTGACTGCCTGGACTTGGACATCCCTCTTGCAATCCGGGACCACTGGCTCCTAACTATTCACCTGCCTTCCTTCCTGATTGCCCCTAACCACTCTGTCTGCCAGTCGGATCAACCCTAACTGTCCCCTCTTCTGGCCTGCTTGCCCCTAACTGCTCCCCACCCCCTGCTGGCCTGATCGCCACTAACTGCCTCTGCCACCAAGGCTTTGTCCAGAAGGATGTCTGGAAGGTCTCCTGGTCTAATTAGCATATTACTCTTTTATTAGTATAGAAAGAGGCCTGGTGCACAGGTGGGGACTGGCTGGTTTGCCCTGAACGGAGTCCCGGCTCAATGTGGGGGTCCACTTGGGGGGCAAGGTTGACTTGGGTGAGGGACTGGAGCAGTTTCAGGCCAACCACACTCCCATTGGGGTGAATCTCCCTGCTGGGGTGCATGGCTGGCCTAGGTGAGGAGCTGATGGCTGTTAGCATGCTGACCATGCCTCCATTGGGGTTAGGGTCCCTGCTGGAGGACGTGGCCATCCTGAGTGAGGGGCTGAGGGCTGCTTGGGGGCAGTTTTCAGGCTGGCCAAGCACCAAGCTTTGTCTGGAAGGATGTCCAGAAGGTCTCCAGAAGGTCTCCTGGTCTAATTAACATATTACGCTTTTATTAATATAGATAACTAAGCAAACAATTATTTAAAATCATATCTCCTCCAATCAGTCACAAAATGGTGTGGAATCCTCTTTCAGTGTAGTAGAAGACATAAATAAATATCTTTTGTGGAAAAGTTTTGGGGATTATATTGTGATATCAGATTATGAACATAATATTTTGATCTTAATCCTCTGATGTATGTTGAAGACATGACCTTGGCTGTCGCAGGGATATGGCCTTTCTTTCAAACACTTCTGAAACTGGTGTGGTAGAATCTCATTAATATATGTAATATTTCTTATTTTTTAACATATTCTTATTTATTTCTGAGAGGAAGGGAGAGGGAGAGAGAGATAGAAACATCAATGATGAGAGGGAATCATTGATTGGCTGCCTCCTGCACGTTGGATGTGAGCCTGCAACCCAGGCATGCGCCCTTGACCAGAATCGAACCTAGGACCCTTGGATCCACAGGTCGATGCTCTCTCCACTGAGCCAAACCAGCTAGGGCAATATATGTAATATTTCTCATAGTCACTGATGTACATTGTATCACAATGACCTGAGGACTTAATGTGCTTCCTTAGGCTGCATAATATAACATTGGGAGCCACTTTGACCTTGAGTAGAGTATAGCCCCAGACAATTAATGTTTACTTTCATTATTATATGAGTAAAAATATAACATACTTGAGCAGTCTTTAAAATATTCCTTGATAATATATAGTCTGGGGACCAAGTTATTTCCTCTACTGGCTGAAGTCTTTTTGTGTGTGTCCACTTTCAAGTTGTTGACCCTGAAATTAATCCAGTTTAAAATTATGTTGTCCAAATGCAGTTCCGATCCATCTGTGCAGAATAAGGAATATAGTACAAAGGTGGTGTGTGAGGGAGACAACTTTCCCAAGCCATTGCTTTGGAATCCTGAAGGGTGACCTGCCAGCAAGGCCTAAAGTGTTCCCTTAGGATGGCATGCAAGTACTTTAAAAGGATCTTAGCTGAAAAGCAGTACCTCTGGGAAATTATAAATATAAATGGAAGTTTGCACACTCTGACTGGGAAAGAAAACATTACCCCTACATTGCTTCTTTTTAGTACTCAGTGTTTTACTGTAGATAGAGCAAAGATTGGGAGCTTCTGATCTTGACTATATACATTGGAATAACGTGGTGAGATTATAGGAACACTGTGCTCTACCCTGGTGATTATAATTTCTTCCAGCTTTATCATGAGATAATTGACATATAACATGGTGCAATTTTAAGGTAAACAAGGTGATGTTTAGATACATGTATATATTGTGAAATGATTACTATAATAAGGCTAGTTAACACATAATTATTATTTTTTATTTTGGATTTAGTCACTTAGCAACTTTTAGGAATATAATACAATACTGTTAACCATAGAGGCCATGTTGCATGTTCAATTCCCAGAATTTATTCATCTAATAAGTGGAAATTTGTGCCTTTTGACCAACATCCCCCTATTTCCCCCACCCCCAGGCCCTGACAACCACCATTCTATTCTGTTTCTGTGTTTGGCTTTTTAAAAAGATTCACATATATTACAATATTTGTTTTCCTCTGGTTGACTTATTTCATTTAGCACAATTCCTTCAAGTTTCCTCAACATTGTTGCAAATGGCAGGATATTCTGCTTTCTTATGGCTGGGTAATACTCCATTATATCTGTTTATCATTATCTATCATCTTTCTATCTGTCTGTCTATCACCTATCATCTCACATCTTCTGTATCCATTCACCCCTAGACAGACATTTAGGTTGTTTTCATATTGTGGCCATTGTGAATAATGCAGAAACAAATTCTAATTTAAATGTCTGGGCTGTGTCCTGGGCTTTAGGGATTTCAAATATTCCCCAGAAGATCCTAAGGTACAGAAAAACCTGAGAATCACTGGTATAAGGGCTTTGATCTTCTAATATTAAAGAGCAATCTAAAACTTTCCTGTTATTATTTGTGGGGCATCATTTGCATAGAACGTAGACAGTCTGGATCTGAGAATTGAAAAAGACCTAGTTTCTAAGAGACACATGTCAGTGTCCTCATTGATGTTGAACAGTCATGAAATTGTGGAATCTTTTTGAAAGAAAAATGCTTCACGAAGAGTTTTATACAGGTGTGATGTTTTCAGAGCATTTCCGAAATGTGTTTCTATTGCCCTTGCACATAAATAGTAATCAGTGTCTACAATTCTCCTCCCCATCCTCCTTATCCTGTTCTTCATTGTTGAATTAAGGGTTTGATCCATTTTCTTCTGGATGTCAGTGTGTGGAAGTAAAGTTTGTAGATAGATTGTGTTTCTTTGTAGGGGATGAAGCAGCTACATGGAGCCTATGAGAATATCTATTTATTCTTGAGATACATAGCAGATGATTCCTGTCTTTTCATGAACACAGACAGCCACTAGCTATTTGCAACAATAATTTTAGTTTTTCTTAAGCTCAGGAAAACTTTGTGCTGTTATATATTTAATTATTAGTTCTGCTTCATCTCTACCATGGCTTCTAACTGAAATTCTAATTTTTACATCTAGAATATTGGCTTCTCTGAATCTGTTCTTTGTGTCTTTTATTTATTTTTCTTATGGTTAAGTCTTCTTGCCTTTCTGAGGGGTTTGGGCAGATTTCCAGTCGTTCTGTTTGACTAATTTGAGTTTCAGCTATACCTGATGATCTGACCACTAGAGTAGTTTTCGATTCAGCAATTTATTTTCTCCATGTGTACTTTCCATGTGATCTCAAGACTGTGTACTTTAGTTCAATAAATACAACAAATGTTCATATTTTTCAGGCAAAGGGACTGGAGTGGGGTGAAGAGATTGAGCAAAAAGGAAAAGAAAGAGGAAAAACTCATGGATATGAACCACAATATGGTGACTGCTGGGTGGGGGGAGACTGAAGGGGATAAATGGAGACTGGACTTGGGGTGGTGTACACACAATACCGAATACATTGGCTGTGTTGTAGAATTGTGTACCCGAAACCTGTATAACTTTGTTAACCAGGGTCATCCCAGTGAATTTCAATAAAAAGGGGGAAATGAATTTTCTACTATGCATACTTTCCTTGCATTAACCTCTCTCTATGTGAAACATTTATTTGAACTTTCAGGAGTTCTCTTCTTACAAAGGCAGTACCTTTTCAGGGTTTAATTGTCTTCATTTGGGAGGAACCCAGGCTGTGATCTTCCTGCTGGTGACATCCACCTTCCACATGTGTGTTCTCTACTTTCTGTCCATACTGATCCACCCTCTGTTCTTCCTTCAATCTGGTGTCCCTTGCCATCTCTCTCCAGCAGACTAACAAGAAACCTAACATTTATTTTTGGCAAATGGAGCCAATCCTCTATGACTTCCAGACTTTATGCAGGCTTAGCCCACTGTCTGTCTGTTCACATTGACAACTTTTCTAAATCATGATAAATCATTGGAAAAATATGTTTGACCCAGCTTCCGTTGATCTCTTTAGGACATAGTTCTAGATGAAAAAATACTGAGTCAAAAATTATGCATGTTTGAAAATATCTTGATATATATTTTCAAATTGGTGTCTGGAAATCTTATTTTTTTTCCTTAATACTTTTCAGGAAATAGTTTTACCTATTTTGCTGCATCTTCACCAGTACTGAGTATTATCTTTAAAACACTAATATACACATAAAATAAAGTTTGTTAATTTAATATTACATACACGTTTGCATATGTGTCTTCACACTGATTTTAATTTTAGGGAATATTGGCTGTTTTATTTATTTGTTTTTGAATTTCTTATGTGGGGTGTCTATCATGTCCTCTGAACATTCTATTGTGGTTTTTCCATTTAGCATCTATTTTAAGAAAGTAATAACTAAATGTAATTTCCCCCAGGAATCCCCAGAAGGTATAAAATATATTGGGTCAATGATGATTTTAATAGGGTGAAGTCATCAATTTTATTTATATTTTTAAACATTGAATCCATTCATTATCATCTTAGCTGCAGTTTTGCACATTTTTTTTCTTATCTTTACCTGAGGATATTTTTTCCATTGCTTTTCAGAGAGAGTAGAAGAAGGGAGGGAGAAAGAGGAGGAGGATGAAAGGGAGAGAGAGAGAGAGAGAGAGAGAGAGAGAGAGAGAGAGAGGAGAGAGGAGAGAGGTGTCAACTGGTTGCCTCCCACATGTGCCCTGACAGGGGACAGGGAGCAAACGTGCAACCCAAGTACATGCCCTTGGTTGGGAATCGAACTGAGACCCTTCCATGAGTGGGCTGACACTCTGACCATTGAGTAGCACTGGCCAGAGTAATTTTTAAAAAAATATATTTTATTGATTTTTTACAGAGAGGAAAGGAGAGAGATAGAGAGCCAGAAACATCGATGAGAGAGAGAGACATCGATAAGCCGCCTCCTGCATGCCCACTACTGGGGATGTTCCCACAACCAAGGTACAGGCCCTTGACTGAAATTGAACCTGGGACCTTTCAGTCCCCAGGCTGACGCTCTATCCACTGAGCCATACCGGTCTCAGCGGGCCAGAGTAATTTTACATATTTAAATGAGATTTTAAGGTGTTGTTACAGAAATGATATCATATGAAGGTATCCAACATGGATAGAGAGTGGAGAGATAGAAGGAGAAAGTGAGAGGAAGAGGGGTAGAGAGAGAAGACTATGATACCCTCCTTCCATAGGGCACAGTTTAAACACCAGGTTAGAGATTTTCCTTTTCTGTTCACAGTAATAAAACACTTTGGAATCATTTCTCTGTAACTTTATTCACCTTCAATGTCAGCAAATCCCCATAGCTGCCAACTGCCGCAGAGATTCATGCGTATGTTATGGGCACCTATTATAAATGTAGTGATGATGATGAAGAAAATTATGCTGCTTGTTACTTCCTAATGAAACCTTAACTTGTTTTTATGATTCCTTAAATCTAGGCCAAATTTTACTTCAATCTCACTGACATATTCCAAATCCAAGGCAAACATAAATATATTGCTTTATCTTTTTTCTGGCTGTGTAGGATCCTCTCTGGGTGAAATTATTTTCATACGATTTTGCTATTGTCATAAATCGAAGGTGTGATATTACAACCTGGGATCTGGGACAGATGATGATGAAAATTAAAGTTTCTGTTCACATGCAAGATACCTTTTCAGTTGTCACTGAACTTTTTTAGTCAGCAATCAAGATCCTCAGGATAACAGAGGTAAAAATTTTTCAGTTTTCTGGGAAATGAGAATTTTTTTTCAAACCTCATTTTTGTTTCCTGGATGGGCCTCTTCCTTTTCCTCACTCACCCAGTGCTTCCTTTACTCTTCACACTCTTTCTCTTTTTAAATGGACAAGCTGCAAGGTTGGAGGCTCCATTCAGCCGGGCTTGTAATAGCTTTGTGTAAATAAGAGAGTTGGGTTATATGCTATTCAGTCTTGAGGAATAAAAATGACTTTCACTTCGGTGAAAAGAAGCATCACCATGTTTTAAAATTATAGGCTTTTAGAGCTGAGGGGAAGCAGGGAAATCATTGAGTCCATCCTTCTGGTTTTATGGATTAAGAGCCATCAGGCAATCATACTGTCATAGGTAAACGGCTCCCACACTCATGGGCTGGCTTCCTCTGTCCTGCCTCCCTTATTTCCTCAGATTAAGTTGATCCAGAGTTAAAGGTCTGTAGTTAAGAGCATAAGCTTGAGGTTGGACAGTGATGGGTTCAAACCTATTCTCTGTCTTTCAGCTCTTCGATCTCGGGCAAGTCATGTCACTCTGCTGAGCTTCTGTTTTCTTCATCTGTAAGATAGAGCTGATTGTATCGACCACATGAAGTTATTATGAGGACTGCATTGTGTCATATTTGCCGAATGCTGAGTTCAGTGCTCGGCACAAAGCCAGTGTCTAAGGAATAGAACTTGCTTTTATTGACTCTTTTTCCTTGTTCGTCACCTCTCCTAGAGGGTGGGTTCTCTGAGCCACCGTGTCCCATTCATCTCTATATGCACATGGCCCATCATCTCTTTCAATGGCAACTCCAAGCTTCCAGTGACTTGAGTCATTTTCATGTACTCACTTTCCTCTCTCCTCTCTTTCTTTTGTCCTTCCTCAGTAAGTTCATCTCCACCCACATAGGTTCAAGCTACCATCATCTTTTCTTGGAGTGTTGGGATAGGATCTTAACTGGCTTCTCATTTCTCCACCTTACAGCAGCCATTTATCTTCTTAAAACTCAGACAAATCATACAAATACTCTGTTTAGAGCTCTTCAGTGGCTTTCTGTCTCACACAGAGTAATGGTGAGAACCTTCAATTGATTGACAGGGTCCTACATGGTCACCTTCTTATTCAAACCCTATTCACTTCCAATTATTCCCTCTGCATCATTCTGCTCCAGCCACACTTGCCTTCTCCATACTCCAGGCACATAACTGCCTAGGGTGAGGGCCAGAGTCATACTTTTAATATATTTTAATGATTTTCTACAGAGTGGAATAAAGAGCTAGAAACGTCGATGGGAGAGAAACATAGATCAGCTGCCTCCTGCACACCTCCTAGTAGGGATGTGCCTGCAACTAAGGTGTATGCCCTTGACCGGAATCGAACCTGGGACCCTTGAGTCCTCAGGCCTATGCTTTATTTACCACAGTCCACTGAGCCAAACCAGTCAGGGACAGAGTCCTACTTTTAAAGACAGGTGTTTGTTAGTCCAGCCACATATAGTTGGTGGATGACACATGAGCTTTTACAAACATCGTGTCTTTTTGAATGAGAATTTTATACTCTGTCTACTTGCTTTCATATAGTGGTAGAGGGGGCTTAAAACTATTCAACAAAAAGCAACTTTCATGGCTGAAAGCCTTTTGAAAACCAAGGGTCTATTGGGCCATATTGGGGAATGCAATATAAACCATCAGCGATACCGCTAGATGGAATAGGCCACAGGTCTGCTCTCTTGAGATTGACATGCTTTTTTAAATACATCAAATGGGGAAAGAAAGGTTGTTTTGAAAGACTTTACATGGGGGTGGGATCAGGTGCAGTGGAGGCAGTTCCATGATAGGAGTTAGGAAGACATATTTACTACTTTGCTTAGTTACCGGCAACAGTGCTGGAAGCTCATGCAGAAGCAGGGAGGGCTGGTAGAAGCCTGCATTCACAGCTCCAACATACACCAGGAATGTGAGTGGTCCTTGCTCAGCTGCCCCAAGCTATGAAGAGGCTAACTGCTCTGTCTCTTTCTTTCTTTCTCCCGCCAGCTATAATTTAATTTAGAACATCTCAAACATTTTTTTTCTTCTGGAAACAAAATTAACATATACAATTAGGCAGATGAGCAACAAAAGTGCGAAACTAAGGGATGATGACTTTGGGAATCTAAGTTGGGCTGGGGAACCAATCAATAGCCTCACAAGGAAGATGGCAGAGTGCTGGTGCTGAATTCAGCAGGTTTTTGTTCCGCCTGCCCCTCTCTTAAAATTTCATTTTCTCTAACCAATGTGTGCTTCGCTTCTATTTCACTGCCTATAGTTTTTCTCTTCTGTCCAATATACTCTTTGGATTAATTACCTGACTTTTCATCTTGCTAGAATTGTAGTTATTTAGCTCATCTCACATGTAACTGACCCTCTT
>JAAGEH010002528.1:4958850-5047018 GCA_011751065.1 Lasiurus cinereus
CTAGAATTGTAGTTATTTAGCTCATCTCACATGTAACTGACCCTCTTACCGGGCCCTCTACTTTTCATGATCCATACATTTTTTTTTGGGGGGCGGGTTGGGGCGGCTCTATTTGAATATGGCAGGAGCCCAGCTTGGCCAGAGTGAAGGGTGTTAATAAACCAAAAACACGAGGTTCGCATAATTCCTGTGCCTAATCACTGCTGAATCACTTACTAGCCAGGACAAAAGGAAAATACTATAGCCAAAACCGGTTTGGCTCAGTGGATAGAGTGTTGGCCTGCAGAATGAAAGGTCCCAGGTTCGATTCCGGTCAAGGGCATGTACCTTGGTTGTGGACACATCCCCAGTAGGGGGCGTACAGGAGGCAGCTGATTGATGTCTCTCTCTCATCGATGTTTGTCACTCTCTATCCCTCTCCTTTCCTCTCTGTAAAAAATCAATAAAATATATTTAAAAAAAAGAAAATACTATAAAGTGAATCCTTTTTTTTTTTTAACCCAACAAAAGGATACATGCCACTTCTCCAAGAGAAGAAGCACTGGCTCTATCAGTAACTCACTCTGTGCCATGTGCAAATAAAATCTCACGTTGAGTCGACAACTCATTGAGATTAAGATTTCACTTGATCAATATTGAAATTTTATAGGAAATCTCAGGACCCATAAGAGAATTTCTAATTTGGTTATAAACTAGTCAGAGTGTTTCACTCTTGAAATATAATAAAAATGTCTGCACAGTTGTTGGAGGGATGACAAACAAATGAGGTTGGCTATATTTTCAAATGTCATTCACTGAAGAGTAACTGTGAATGCAAAAGATGTCGTGGATGATAACTTTGAAGGCCTTTGGGAACTGTTGTGTTGCCCTGGAAAATCAACCTTAGATTCAACCAAAAATTCCAGGCTCTTTGTGTGTTTTTTCCCCAAAATATGTGACCATTAACAAGTCATTTGACTAATGGAGACTCTTTGTCATCACTTTTGGAATGAGGACTCATGAACAGCTTGTGAATTCTGTATGATGTTTCACTGGTGGCCACTTGGAATAAAGTGACCACAGCATTTCAGCATACAAAAGTCTCTCCTGGACAGTGGGGGCTAGTCCTTCACAATGAAGTTGGCCTTGCTGATGAGGCTGTGTGGCTATTGGAGTATGTAGAATGTACTAGGTACTGTGTAGAATGCAGGCTGTAGTATGAAGGGCACATGCAAAAGGAACAGTGCCTAGAAAGTGCACCCAGACAGTCAGGCAAGGCCCCATGGAAGACATTACCAGGCCAGTAAGAGTGTCCACAGAACTAAAGCATTGTGAGCATTCCCAGAGTATATACATTCCCATAGAGTAGACCCATAGCACTGACTTGCAAGACACTGATATATAAACCAAAATGTCAATTTGTTACTTGATGACTTGAATACAACTGTCGATGACATAAGCTGTTTGTGTCAGTTAGTTGACTGACATGTCCCCTTCCTGGGAGAAAGCTGTAAGTGAAACAAAGAGAAGAAAAACTTAAAAACTGGCTAGCTGGTGCAGGAAGGGACTAACAGTAGAATCATCTTTTAGTTTGATGTTCTCACCTCCATTATAAAGGTGTTCCTACCTGGCACAAATACACACACACACACATACACACACACACACACACACACACACACACACACACACACTGTATTTTCCGGCGTATAAGATGACTGGGCGTATAAGATGACCCCCAACTTTTCCAGTTAAAATATAGAGTTCGGGATATAGCCGCCCTCTAAGACGTCTTAATAAGTTGTGATATATTCATACAAGGAACACTACACCAAAAAAAAGGATGACCCCCGATTTTTGAGAAGATTTTCCTGGGTTAAAAGGTCGTCTTATACGCTGGAAAATACGGTATGTATATTAGATGCTCAGAGCGTCCAGTCACTGCGTGTGGTGGACACATGTTGGCAAATGTTTTCACAGCCAGATTTTTCTTTTTCCTTATTGTACCCTGTTTTTAGGTATAACCACACCTTTCCTGTGGCCCCAGTCAGCCCTGGTCTGGGATGAGGGAAACTGTGTTGCTCAAGAGCGTGTCTGCAGCTGTCTGCTTGCACCCACTGTCACACAGCATGCTCCTCTACCTGGCTGAGCCCGGGGCGTGTCTTTTGTGTTCCACCCACATCATGCATGACTCTGCCTGCTGAACATTTTGGCAGTCACAGAAAGAACTGTTTCTAAGATCTTCATGCCCATGGCGTGGGGTATCTCTGGGCCTAAAGGCTAGGGGTGGGGACAGGAAAATGAGGTGGAAGCGGGGAAGGGAAATATGAGGGGAGTAGCTACGCCCCCAAACTGGATAATTGATCTTTGCTTTGTCCTTGGTGGGCTCGGCCCCGGAGTGTGGATGCTTGGTGTTTAGTAACACGCACAGTAATCTGGGACTCTGTTTCTGCAGACCTTGACTATTTCCCCCCCTCTGGGAAAACGGGAATCTCAGGAGTCAAATGAATCATCTCCTCGGCTAATTAGCTAGGACAGAAGGAAATCCTCGGGAGGATCATCCCATCTGAGAATTGCTATAATGTATGCTTGTTTCTGCAGAGTTGATCTCTTCTCATTTTGTCTCCTGCTTGTCCTCTAGCTCATGCTTCACATACAAGATGAAAATTGTCAAGTAGGCAGTTTCTCTATCCAGCGCCTTTCTGCCTTCCTCCCCTTCCTCTGCCTCCTAACTCCTGATCCTCACGGGTGACCCAAGGCACTCAGCCCTCTCAGGCTGTCCCAGTTTCTGCTTTTGCCTGCTCTGTCAATCTCTCGCCTGAGGAGATGCAATGTGCGCCCCTCCCCCCACCTCCCACCCAGACTTACACACTTCTCATTGCCTGTACCAGGCCAGGCGCCATCACTGGCAATCAGTGAACATACCAGTATCCTGATAGGGTATTAACAGCCTAAATGAGCTTTCTACCTTACCACTTTCTAATGGATATATATATATACCACATCTTCTAACACTGGCCTGCATTTCCTTTGAGCAATTCATTCCGTCCCTACTTCAGCCACTTACTTTTGGCAAGAATGACGTCATCTTCAGCTTCAGAGGGAAGCCCTGATTAGTTTAAGTCCATCAGAGACTCATTCTTTAGACACTCTTATTGGAGCATGGACAGAGATAGAGGAATGCAAAAACACGTTTGTTGGTGTTTATACACAGGAGATGTCCCCCTTTTCCATTGGAGCTCCTAATGGGGACCCTTGATCTTTTTCATGTGGTGTGAGAAAGGGAGGTCTGAAGCTCTGGCCATTATGTTATATTCACCAAGGGAGCTTTGGGGGCGCTGAGAGCTGCTGAAATAGAAGCAGATATCGTGGAAGGCAGAACGCATAGATGGAGAGAACTTGGATGCTTGCTGAGATCACCTTAGCTGCTGGATCCAAGCTTACCTCTAACTATAATTAGCCTTATTATATAGATGAGTATACCGAGGGGTAGATAGTTGAATTACCTTGCCTTTGCCTATTATTCCATGAGTAGAAGGACCAGAATTTGAAGCCAGGTAGTCTTACTCTAATTCCATGACCTTAATCACTCATTAGGCTGTCTCCAGCAGTTTTGGGGTCGCAAAGAAAATGCCATTTTCTTCTCCCTCCAACTTTGTTGAGCTATAACTGACATATAACGCTGTGTAACTTTTGATATGTGCATATATCACAATATGATGCCCACAGGACTTCAGATATTTAGCACAGTGACTAACACTTGGTACCCAATCAAAGAATTCAGAATGTCAGTCTTCTCTTCTCCAGCATCATGGTCAACATCATCATCATAGCCATTCTTTTTTTAAAAAATATATTTTATTGATTTTTTTTTACAGAGAGGAAGGGAGAGAGATAGAAAGTCAGAAACATCGATGAGAGAGAGACATCGATCAGCCCCCAACTGGAATCGAACCTGGGACCTTTCAGTCCGCAAGTCGACACTCTATCCACTGAGCCAAACCGATCTCAGCATCATAGCCATCCTTGAACCAATTCCTCTTCAGGTAAAAATGTAAACCTGTACCCAGGTCACTCAAAAGGGAATCCTGAGAGACAAAGCTAGATTAGGTAGGGACTAGTTTATACTAACCTGCGAGATCCAGAATGTATTTAGTGGGCAAAGAGATCCACTAGAGATACTAGAGCTGGAGAGTGAGATGAGTCAGAATGAGCTTTGAATCAGTTATCCAGGGAGCCACATGCATCAGAGTTGGAGGGAGGAACCTGAAATAGGGGGGCATAGTTATCAGGTTATCCTCAGCAGGATCCTCGTGTTTCACTTTTTTATTTCCTCCTCAATCATTCTGGACTTGGCTGGCGCATAGCAAACATTTAATAAATACTTGTAGATTAGTTATTTTTTACACTTGTTTAACACTTTCCTTTGAAATACTTCCAATTGAGATTACTTCTACAAATCACATAATGCAAGATAAAATGCCCTATATATCTGTCAGTTTCTCTAAGACTGTTTTCTAAGTGTTATATGTGCTCAGTTCATGGGCTGGGTATTCCGTTGCTGGGAAAATAGAAATCACCCCATTAGTCATACCTCCGTAAATTTCACAGTTTATATTCTAAGTTTTGCGGTGGGTGATACTGAAAAGCCTCATGTTTTGCTGGCTATTGTGTCCTTACAACTGTATATTGCTCGTGGACATTTTGGGATCTCAGATCTAAGGGAAATGATGGTGCTCCATTTTTATCACTTTGAGTGAAGCAAGAAAAGGCCTTAAAGTGAGAAACACAGCTTAATTAGCACATGGGTGATTTATATCACCCAAAGTGAAATCTCCACTGGCACTAAAAAATAAATAAATAAATAAATAAATAAATAAAGGATCAAAACAAAAGGCATCTTTTGGATTTTAAATGTTTTTTTTTGTTGTTGTTGTTCATAATTCATAGCCTTCTTTCTATATCTGTAATCTGCAAAACCCACAGTGTAACATCATTGTCGCAAAGTTATCGCGTTTCGCAATATCAGGCAAAGGGACACAGCTGCTTGGTGAGTAATCTCTGAGGACAAATATCCCCTGTGCCAGTTTAGGCAGAGGTTTATACCTCCATTTATGTAATGCAAGGTCTCTTAAACACCTAAGGATTTTAGAACTTGAAGGAACTGCCACATTTTTGTAATTGTTCCTTTACTATCTATTGTTTGAAAAAAATCCTGGTAAAAAAGCCTTAGAAAACTTTTACACTGGTTTGTATTTTATTTGGCAAATCTACATATCTTTTAAAACTATTTGTATGTCTCTGTATTAGTCTGAATACATTATTCAATTTATAGATCATGTCTACCTAATACATTTCTTTTAGTCTACAAAAACTTAACGGAAACTGGTTTCAGTTACAAAAAAATATTAACAAAGATAAGGGACATTATTTGCTCAAGTGACTGAAAGGTCCAAGTTCTTTAAAGTAATTGGACTCAGGGGCTCAAATAGATCTATTACGTCTCCATCTCTTGGCTCTGTTTTCTGTGGATTTTCTTCAACTGCCAGACTTAATCCTTGTGGTTTCTAGCAGATCTGGCTTGTAGCCTGGAGGTTGATAAGAGGGAAGAGAACAATGTTCTCCAGTTTGGTTCAGTGCTGATTAGATAGCTTGAGTCGGGAGCTCATCTTTGGAACAATTACTGAGACTTCAGTTTTGGAAAATATTGGTCAACTGAAATAGATCTTGTATCCACACTTGGATTCAGGGGATGGGACCGATCCCATCTAAATCATGAACACTGAGTGTGCGCAGGCCAGTTTCTCCACAAAGACTGAGGTGTTCTTACAAGTGTTTGATGGGAGGTAGATGCAGGAGCAGCAAAACTAACATGTCTATAAGAAGTTCATGTGTGGATTCCCAGGTACCTTGCAATCAAAACAGGATGGGAGGTAGAAGGCATTAAGAGGACTCCTCCCCCTCCGTCCCTTCCTACCCTTACCATCTAGAGGAGTATAAATACACACATTGGGAGCACTTTATATTCCCTGAAAAAGGAAGTACCTTGTCCATAGAATCACAGCTAAAAAGGTAGAGCCAGCCTGACACTTTTCTAATGCCCTTCCTCCAGATTAGGACATTTCTTAAGTTCATAATACACTAGAGGCCTGGTGCATGAAATTCATGCACAGGGGTAGGGGCTAGGGTGGGGAGAAGAGATCCCTCAGCCTGGCCTGCAATGATGCCAGCATCGCTCGCCTAGGCCTCTGGCCAGAGGCTCCTCCCATCTCTCTGTGTTTTCAGTGTGTGGATGCTGAGCTTGTGTTGCTAGGGGTGACACAAGCCCAGCGTTCTGTGCCCAGGCCTCTGGCCAGAGACGCTGCTCCTCCCTCCATGGCTGAGTAGCGGACACTTGGGGTCACATTGCTGGGGCGACACCATCAGCCTCCACCCCAGCCACTATGGGCGCCACCATCTTTGTCGTGGAGTGACAGTTAATTTGCATATTACTCTTTTATTAGATAGGATAGGCTTTTTAAAATAGTCAATTTTTAAAAGTGATATTTTTGCCTAATTTAAAAAGTCTGGAAAGCCTCCAAGAACAAGTGAATGTGACTTCATGAGAGAACCATTAAAACTTTTCTCTGTTGAACTGTTTTGAATTTGATTCTGTAGGAGGAGAATATATAAGCTTTATTTAATTAGTCTGTTGTGATGACTTTCATGTAGAACATTTCACTGGGGTATTCTCACAGTTTAAATTGTATTCATGCAAGCCCATATTTGCAAATTCCTCAATGAGGTATTACTAGAATTACACTGTTATGACACAAATGCTTGGGTTTTAGGGTAAGTGGCTTTTGGGGCTTTCTCAGAATGCATCGGCCTGCTTTCTTTTACTGAGCGGCTGACACTCTTCTGTGTGGCAAGTTCCTGAAGGGTTACTCCTACGAGTAAGCTCGGGAGAGCCTTCCTGACATTTTCACTACACAGCCTCCTGGCCCCCGATATGTGGCTCAGCCCTGACCTCTTCCTGCCAGTTTCAATGCAGACCATGGGCAGGGCACTTATCCATGGCCTCTTACTGCAGAGTGACTCTTGTGGAAGTGTTTTTATCCATCTATCTTATGGCATCTGGTCGACCCAAAGGAAGCACCAGTGTCTTTATGACAGTCTTCATTAGGGCAGACAGCCCCCAAACCACAGCCTGTCTTAACTCTGCCATCTGCTCCTGCCCGTTATCCCACATCTTTGTAATACCGAGCACTCTGCTCAACCCTTCAGATAAGCAATGACCACCAGTCTCTGACTTAGCAGTGTGGGGAAGGCCATGGGGTTCCCTCGGTATTACAGAAGGGGATGGTAGAGAAAGGATGCTTGCTCCTCTGCCAACGGTCATAAGGTGCCCTCTCTGTCCTGGTTCTACTCATAGATACTGGGTTGGGTGCAATTGTTAACAGTGTTCATCATGGTGGGTGATGAATTGAGGATTTGACTGAAGCCAGCTCTGAGGGAAGGTGGCTGCCTGTGATGACTGGCCGCTCTCTGAATTGTATTTGCTTCCTAGTAATGCATTCTTCTCACATCAGCCAAGTCCGAAAATGTCACTTCTCTACTCAAAACACTCTAATGGGTTTCCATTCCATTCAGAATAAGCTCCAAATTCTTGCTGTGGCCTGTAAGAACTGCACCTGACCTGGCCCCAAGTGCCCCTCACTCATGCTTTAACACTCTTCTTCTTCTGTTTCAAATCTAGCCTGGATTCCTTGTTCCTTGGGCATGTCAAAACCTTTTATCCTCCAGCCTTTATACTTGCTGTTTCCTCTGCCTAGAAAAATCTTATTGTATAGTTTCAAGATTTTCTCCCTTTCTTTTGTAAATCTTGTCTCAAATGTCACTTTATCACTGAGACCTTCCTTGACACTCCTATATAAAATAGCATCTTCTGACAATCTCAACGCACACCCTGATTTCTTATTCTTTATATCATCTATCACTATCTGATATGACATATGCATGTCTGTACTTGTTTATTTCCACTCTTCCCAGGGACTTTCTGTATTTGGTTTATAGCAATAACCCTGCTTCCAGGGCAGTGCCTGATACTTGGTAACTCTCAGTAAATATTTTTTTGGTTTAATAAGTAGATGCCTGATGAATTAATTACAGTGTCTATGGTAAATTTGAGACAAAACAAAGAAACTTACTTTGAAGTTTCAGTTGACTGATTTTAACAGAATGCAAATTTCAATTTTTCCAACTGAAAGGCCAACTCCTCTCTTCGTTTTGACACACCAGCTCTGACTGTTGCTGTTTTTGTGAAGAATAACCAGATACCTGCACAAATGCTGAGAAGCCCCATGGGCATTTGGCATTATACATTCCTTTCTTCTTGGCCAGTGGGGAAAGTTTTACATTCCACATTTCCGCCCACACTTACATGTGATGGCACCTACAAGACCAGACTGGGTAACTGGGAAAGTCTCTTTTCGCCCTAAACTGAATACACATTTCTCCTCCCTTCATTTCACTCTGTATGCACTTTAGATCAGACATTGGTCTTTGTTGCCTCATCTGTATTGTTCATCTGCTCATAACTTGCAGATGAGGCTCTTGTGCTACATACTCTGAAAGACTGGCTTTGACGGTGTCTTCCAAATGAGAGCTAATGGTGGCTGCTGAGGCCACTACATTAGGGATATGATTCAGGTAGTGTGGATGATGGAGTTATTTCTCAGATAAGGGCTCTCACTGATGCTGTCAGTTTTCATCTGTAGAGAAATGTGCAGTTTGGGGCTCAGGAAGCCATTAAAAAGGGCTCCTCTCATTTGTCGCTGGATCTATTCTTGTTCATCAAATTATGTTGATCATTATATCCCACATATGAGTGATATCATGTGATATTTACCTTTTTATGACTGGCTTGCCTGGGGTGGGAATGGCTAGGGGGGAAGGAGGGAGGGTCAATTGGGGATAAAGGAGACTTATGTAAAACTTTAGACAATAAGTAAATTAAAATAAATAAATAAATAAGTAAATAAATAAATAAAGAAACAAATAAATAAAGGCTGCTCTCTCTCCAGTTAAGTAGATTTGCTGAGGTGACTTTACAATAAGTCTCTGAAGTTGTTGTCAGGGAACTAGGGGATAGGAGTCCTTTATTTTTAATTTTTTTATTTTCTTTTTACATTGTACCCCCTAGACATATTTGGGATCCACCTTTACGAATTTGGCCCCTTTATTCATTTTGCCCACTCCCCAACTCCTCTCTCCTCTGGCAACCACCATTCTCTTTTCTGATATCTATGAGTTTTGTTTAATTAATTTGTTTGATTTGTGTTTTAAATTTCACATATACATCAAATCACACAGGAGTTGTCTTTATTTGGCCAATTTATTTCACTTAGCATAATGCCCTTAAGATCCATAGACGTTCTCATAAATGGCAAGATTTTTCTTTTTCATGGATGAATGGGTTGTTTTTATATCTTGACTGCTGTAAATAATGCTGCAATGAAGATAGGGGTTTTGTGCATATATCTTTTTGAATTAACATTTTTATTTTCCTTGAATAAATACCAAGAAGTTTAATTGCTAGGTCATATGGTAGTTCTATTTTTAATTTTTGGAGGAATATCCACACTATTTTCTATAGTAGATATACCAACTTACAGTGCATGAGGGTTTTCTTTTCTCCACATAATCAACAACACTTATTTTTTGTCTTTTTGGTATTACCATTCTCATAGATGTGAAGTGACATCTCATCCATTATCATTAGGTGTGAGTTTTGATTAGCATTTCCTTGATAATTAGTGATGTTGAGTTCATGTGTTTATTGGTCATCTGTCTTTGGAAAAATATCTATTTAGATCATCTGCCCATTTTTAAATCAGGGTTGTCTATAGTTTTTTGTTTCCTATTCAGTTGTATCAGTTCTTACATGAAAGTCATATATTTTCATCATATATATGATTTGAAAATATTTTCTCTTATTTACTAGGTTGCTGATGGTTTTCTTTGCTGTGAAGAAACTTTCTAGTTTGATACAGTCCCATTTGTTTAGTTTTTCTAATGTTGCTTTTGCTTTTGGAGTCAGATCCAAGAAATCATCACCAAGAATATCAATGAGATCACTGATGTCAAGGAGATCAGTGTTTTCTTCAAGGACTTTATTGTTTCAGGTTTTACATTCAAGTAATAAATCAATTTGAGTTAATTTTTTTTTGTGTGTATGGTGTAAGATAATAGTCTAGCTATATTCTTTTGCATGTGGCTATTCAGTCACCCCAACACCATTTTTTAAAGGAACCTTTCTTCCCAATTTTATATTCTTGCCTTGTTTGTCATATATTAATAGACCATATATGCATGATTTTGTTTCTGTTCCATTGATCTATGTGTCTATTTTTATGCCAATAACATACTGTTTTAATTACTATAACTTTGAAGTATAGTTTTAAACCAAGAAGAATAAAGGTTCAAGCTTAGTTCTTTCTCAATATTGGTTTTACTATTTATGGTTTTTCGCGGTTTCATTCAAAATTTAGGATTGTTTATTCTATTTCTTTGAAAAGTACTGCTGGGATATTGATAGGAATTGCATTGCTATAGATTGTTTTAAATAATAGGGCCATTTTAACAACATTAATTCTTCCAGTTAATAAGTATGTGATATCTTTTCACTTATTTGTTTCTTCTATTTCCGTCAACAATGTCTTGTAATTTTAGTGTCTTCTATCTCCTTGGTTAAATTTATTCCTAGGTATTTTATTATTATTATTATTATTTAATATATTTTATTGTTTTTCTACACAGAGAAAAGGAGAGGGATAGAGAGCCAGAAACATTGGTGAGAAAGAGACACAGATAAGCTGCCTCCTGCACACCCGCCCCTGGGGATGTGCCTGCAACCAAAGTACATACCCTTGACCGGAATCCAACCCAGGACCCTTCAGTCCCCAGGCTGATGCTCTATCCACTGAGCCAAACCGGTTTCGGCTATTTTATTATTTTTGATACAATTATAAATGGGATTTTTTAAAATTTCTCTTTCTGATAGTTCATTGTTAGTGTATAGAAATATACCAATTTTTGTATATTAATATTGTATCCTGAAACTTAACTAAATTTCTTTATTAATTTTAACAGTTCTTTCAGTAGAGTCTTTAGGCTTTTCTTTATAGTCCTACCTTAGTGTCTATGGGGGATTGGTTTAGGACACTCCATGGATAACAAATTCTGAAGATGCTCAAGCCCCTTATATAAAATGACATAGTATTTGCATTTACTTATATTTGCATGTCAGATACTAGAGTGTATGCCCTCATATCACTGTTCTCGTATGAATTCAGTGTAGTGCTTGGTGCATGGCAAATTCAAGTTTTGCTTTTCAGAAACCACTGGGATTTTTTTGGTGGGGGAATATTTTTGATCTGCCTTTGGTTGAATCTACAAATGCTAAACCTACAGATATAGAGGGCTAATTATGTATAAAATCATGTCCATAAGTCGTGACAGTTGTAACTCTTTTCCAATTTGAGTGAATTTTGTTTCTTTCTTGGCCGATTGCTCTGGCTAGGACTTCCGATATTGTGTTGAATAAAAGTGGTAATTAGGCTTCCTTTTCAGGTCCTTAACTTAGAGGATAAGCTTTCAGGTTCTCACCATTCAGTGGAATGTTAGATGTGGGCATAGCGTATGTGACCTACATTATGTTGAGATACAATCCTTCTATACCTACTTTGTTGAGAGTTTTATTTTAAAATCATAAATGGAAGTTTATTTTTTCAAATATTTTTTCTTCATCTATTGAGATGATCATATACTTTTATTTTTCATTTTGTTAATATTATTGACTTGCAGATGTTGAACCATCATTGCATCCCTGGAATAAAATCCACTTAATTAATTATGGTGTATGATCCTTTTAAGGTATTGTTGATTTGGTTTGCTAAGATTATGTTGAATTTTTTTTACATCTGCTTTTATCAGGAATATTGACCTGTAATTTTTTTTTTATTTTTGTGATGTCTTTGTATGATTTTGGTATCAGGGTAATGCTGGCTTTATAAATGAGTTTGGGAGTATTTTCTTCTCTTCAATTCTTTTGGAAGCATTTCAGAAGAGTAGGTATTAAATCTTTGAATGTTTGGTAGATATCACGAGTTAAGCTTTCATGTCCCGGAATTTGGGGAGGTTTCTTTGAAAGGTTTTTAATGACTGATTTCATCTCCTTATTAGTAATTGGTCTATTCAGATTTTTCTATTTCTTCATGATTCAGGCTTGGAAAAGTGTATAAACCTTTTCTATAAACATTTCTCAACAGAATTTTTAGACTCTCATTCCAGGCATTGGATTTACTTTACCTTTGCTTAAAATCAATACAGTTAAATTTGTCTGTGTCCAGTAGAATTATTTGTGGGGATGTAAATTTATGTGAGTGTGTGCATGCATGTGCACGGACACACACACACACACACACACACACACACACACACACATAGCAGGTCTTTGAATAATGTTGTTTTGTTATGTTCTTGAGGTGCCATAGGGACTTAAGTCTTATTTATATCAATTGGCGTATGGTCAAACTGGTTTTGTTATATGTCTTTTTGCTTAAAGTTGCAGAAGCTATGACAATGTTAAGTGAGAAATTACTGAATATATATCTACTCCTAAATCTATTTCTCTGTATCTGTATTTGATTTGTTTTTGTTTTTCTCCTTTTAATTCATGTAGGATGGTAGAAAAGGGTTTTATGGCTAGATTGCAGAATGTTTGTGCTGAGTACATTCTCAGCACAGAAAAGAAAAGAACAGAAAACAAAAGCCACAACTTGGAAGGATATTTGTTTACAACTGTAATTAACCTGTTTTGAACATGATAAATGCCATAATTTTCAAAGGTTCATTATATAATTGCTTTCTTTCTGTACATTTCCAGGCATTTAATTTGATTGGCATAGTAAAATACTACTATTTTAATGCACCGTATTGTAGGTGTACATTTTATTTGTGTTAATAATATTGCATAAATGGCCTTTATGTGTTGGTTTAATTTTTGGCTATTGTGCTACTGCATAATTTGATTGTCCAGCATTCAGACATAGTGTTAAGTCTACTCAGCTGTCAATTAGCTGGTTGCATTGTATCTGTTTCTGCTTGTGAAATCAGGAAAGTGATCACACTTAAGAAATGAAACTATTTCAGGATTTTCTTCTCTTTTTAAAAGTATAGTTATTTCTGTAGAAAATTGATAATAAAGAGTAATTTAACCAGTTACCTAACTCTGTGTGAATGACAGGCCTAAAAGTATAGTTCTGACTTTTCCATTCAGCTATTACCTATGTTTACTTAAATATGTGACCTTTTTAAAATTTTTTCTTTACACAAATCAACTTATATTTTTAATACTTTTAAATGGAATAAATGTTAATAGTTAGCTTTTGCTTTTACCACATTATGAACTTATTATTTTCAATGTTTACCTTGACAATTATAATTGTAAATAATCATGAAGTACTCAAACCTATAAAGTGGTTGCTGAGTTAAAGATGTTTCAATCACACCAAAATTATTTTTTTTTCATGCATACTAGGATATACTTAAAACTTCCTAGACAATAAAACTATTTGATCAAATTTGCATAACTTTAGTGATAATTACAATAATTCAGGCAGAACTTCAAATTACTTTTCGGTATATTGTACTTTTTGAGCTAATTGGTGTCCAACTCCAGGGATGTTAAGACCCTGAAGGCTTTAGTATTCATCTGCTTTAACCTTATTATTAAAATAAACTACTCAGGAGCATAAGTTATTGCCTTAGTTTATTTTATTACTATTACATTCTGTGTATCCGACTGTATGTATGTTAAAAAGTTTGAGATCTTTTAACCTGAAAGAACAAGTATTCATGTGTAGTAGGGCTAACTCACCAGAGGGTTTTCATCAGAAATGACAGAAATTGACTCAAGGACATCAGTCAACAAATAAATATCTGTTGAGTGTGTGGTAGCTTTTGGGGGGCATGAGGGTTTCATGAAACCTGTCTTCAAGAAGCATACAATTCAATCAGTGGTTCTCAAACTTTCTAATGCAGCAACCCTTGAAGACAGTTCCTCTTGTTGTGACCCTCAACCATAAAATTATTTTCGTTGCTACTTCATAATGTAATTTTGCTACTATTATGAATTGCAATGTAAATATCTGAGTTTCCTGATGTTTTTAGTCTCTACAGCAGCAGTTCTCAACCTGTAGGTCACCTAAGATCATCGGAAAACTCAGATATTTACATTACGATTCATAACAGTAGCAAAATGACAGTTATGAAATAGCAACCAAAATAACTTTATGATTGGGGGTTACCACAACATGAGGAACTGTCTTCAAGGGTCACAGCATTAGAAAGGTTGAGAACCATTGAATTAAATTGATGAGATAATTAATGCTTAGGTACATGAAAAGCCATTTAGCAACAGAGTAATACAAGCTAATAATAAAGCATATGTTAATTGTTCCATGAAAGGTATAGCAGATATCACAGATACCCTGAGTACATTTATTAACTCCAGCCTGATTAAATTAAATCTTTATCCTCATATATTTTTATGTGACATTTCTTGGATTAAGGTGGATGTTCCAAATAAATATGCTAGGGAAATAAATAACACCAGCTAACATGATTGAATAGCTCCTGTGTGCTGGACTCAGGTGTATTACCTGATTTTCAACCCCTCAAACCCCAGGAAATAGGTCCTATGATCCTCCTTTCACCGCTAAGGAAACTAAGGACAGAATAACTTGCTGCAGGCCACATGGCTGATAAATACTAGAGCTGGGATCTGAATCCAAGCGGCCCAGCCTCAGAGCTTCTGGCTGTACCATTACCCCATCCTGCCTTTCCCAGCATGCCTGATTCTCACTGCAAGTGTACTTTCCCAATCTCCAATTAGTACCCAGGACAAGTTCATTTCCTGAATGGGCTCGGACTAATTGGCTAATGGGCTTTTGGTGCGGAATGTCCTAGGGAAGGCTGTCTCCACAGCCTGAGGCCTGGAGCAGTGATGCCCAAGGTTGTGGATCCTGCTCTGGGGTAGCACAGCCCAGCACACTAATGCTGCTAGAAAACACTTCCTTATTGAAAACTCACCCTGGGTCAGCGGAGCCTAGCACTGGCTCTCAGAAGGCGACATCAGCAGCCCAGCAAGGAGGGCCTGGGTATCCTTGCCTGTGCACTGAAGGAAATGGGGGTGAGGTGGGGGAAAATGATCCCCATCTTTCACATATGGATTAAAATAGTCTGGGCCACCCAGCCAGCATGGCTTGGTGATGGACCATCAACCTATGAACCAGGAGGTTATGGTTCAATTCTTGGTCAGGGCACATGCCTGGGCATGCAGAAGGAAATTAATCAATGGTTCTCTCTCATAATTGATTTTCTATCTATTTTATCCATTCCTTTCTGAAATCAATAAAATATATTTAATAAAAATAAAACACTCAGGGCCTCTGTCTGCATTTTTTCCTAACCCACAGTCTCTGAAGGAATCATGGTCTCTGGTACGAAATACAAAGATGTTTGCCATGGCACCAAACCCTTCCCAAGGGAGAAATGCCTTCAGGCTGATTTTTTGTCCAGCTTATTGCTTTCGTTATAAAATGGAGAGAATAATACCTACTGTGCACTGCAGTTGTGAGAATTGAGTTGATAAACATGAAATTCTTAAAAGAGGGCATGGACATTCAACACATATTAACCCTCATCATTATTAGTTGGCTACTATGATTATATGTATCAGATCATGTCCTGGAAATCAAGTGAGACTTAGAAAAGGTTCAACTTCTAGTTCTTCCCTCTTCTACTTTTGGGGGCGTGAACAAGTCCCTGCATCTCTCTAGTCAATGCTCTCGTGGGAGATGAAGAGAACACCTACCTCATAAGATTGTTTAAATAAATAAAAGCAAATCTCTCCATTATCATGGTCTTATTGCTATGAGTTCCACAAACCTGATCCTTCTTTTAAATTATCTTTTTTTATTAAGCCAGGTGACATAGCTATAAAACGGAGGTCATCATAAACTCTTCCTCCCAATTTCTGGTCTGTAAGATTGGATTCTTCCTAATGTTTTTAGTGTCTGGCCCTTCTCTCTTATCCCATTGGAATTTCCTTAAATATCAGGCTTCAGCAGCCTCCTAACTGGCCTCCTTGCCTCTAGTCTCCAAGTCTGCTGACAGAATGATGGTTCTAATGTGCAAATTCAATCTTCCCATCCCCCTACTTCAACTTCCCTAGAGGTTTCTCATTGCCTTCAGCATAAAATTCCAATTTCTTAGCATGGCAAGCAAGGTCTCACATGATGTGGCTTCTTACACACATTTTACACACTTCCCCAGGGTCATTCTTGCCCTTTTACCTTTATGGATGGCTTGTGTCACACTAAATTAGATGTAGTTCCCAGAACATGTCCTTGTCTTTTTTCTCCATGTGCTTTCTGGCATTTTCCTCCTTATTATCTCCTAGCTGCCCTTCAAGATTATTTTAGCATCCCCTGCTGTAAAGAAGCCTTTTCTGACATCTCCTTTCCCTAAAGCATTCATTGAGGTGGAGTCTTCCTCTATGGCCTATGACACCTAGTGGTCACCCTGAGCACATTGTATCATAGCTACTCTTTTATGTCTTACTTCCTTATGAGATAGAGGAACCCTTACGGATTAGAATCATATTCTCCTTGTGTCTGTTTTCCTAGTATCTTATAAACAATAAATGTTGATTGAGTAAAAGAATAAATATCATTCTCAAAGAAAATAAGATAATATTGTCATCCTTAAAGTATAATTTCTATCTTGTTAATCCATTCTACTCTACAAGAGGCCTATAAAGGATCCATGTTTGAGGTATACTCTCCAATGTGTAACCTTAGGCATGTGACATAGTCTCTCCATGTCTCATTTTTCTGATCTTATAAAATGGGAATAATAAGAGGTTTACTTATAGGATTGTTGGAGAGAGCAAAAGAAATAATGCCTATAAAACTCTTAAAACAGTGAATCTGAATTACTACTTTCAGTGAATGTGAATTACTACTCTCTTATTAGCTCCAAAATGGGAGTAAATTCACCATTTCCTTTGTCAGGAATGTTTCTCTTAGAGGTGGTCAATAAAAGATTGAGTGGGAGAGGGATCTGCAAGTTTTCTTAACTTTAGTGAAGTAGCTCATAAAATAGCGGATTTATTAAAATCCAAACAAGCCAATATTTATCAAGAAAGAAAAATAGAATTAAAAAGAAACAGAGTTCTGGCATAAGCCAAAGAAAATAAAAATCTGTCTTTGTCTGATGTTATTCTCTGCCTGCAGTTCGCAGTAAAATATAAGGTTTTCAACCCCCACATACATTCTCTACTCTATTTCCCTTTCTGTTGATGCCTCTTTGAAATAGTATTGTCTTCTTAATTCCCCAAATGAGGGAAGATTAAATGATGAATGAGAGACAGAGAGGTCAAATGAAAAGAGGCACTCTCCGGGCATGCTGCTGTCAGTCACATGCTCAGCGTCCGGCACTGGTCCAGATTCTGCTGACACTCATCTGCTGTGGCCACCTACCCAGCTGTGATCAACAGTCTTTCAAAGAATAAGTACAGTGGAGAAAACGATGGTTGTTCTTTACCTCCTAAGCAGAGATGTGAACTCTCATAAAAGCGAATCAAGAAAAGGGCACGATAGGGTGTTGGGAAGCATATGGACTTTGGGACAAACAGCTCTGTTTCAATCCTTTCTCTGTTGCCTGTTTGCTTGACCACTTTGAACACCTTTACTTTCCCTGAACTTCATTTTCTGTGTCCATGTAATGGACATTACACCATCGATCTTTAAGCGCAGTGGTGCTACCTGGACTGTAGCACGCGCCATCTTTTGGTAACTCTGCTATTCTCCTTGAGTCAGAAAAGAATTAAAAGATAATGCCCTGGCAACATACGTGTGAGCCATTGCTGAGAGCCTAAAGATAAATCCAGTTTATAGATACTATTGATGTTTCTTCCTGTCTTCTGTTCTTCCTTCTTCTATCCCTTCCTTCCTCCTATCTCCCTCTTTGCCTTCTCTCTTCTTTAATTCCTTTCTTCTTCCTTCTCCCTCCCTTCAACTCTTTCTTCTTTTGATGGCCCCATGAACTTATCAAATAAAAACTCCTAGTCAAAGAAGCTCATCTTTTTTCTTATTATTGATGGTGTCACAGTTGCTTCTTTTACATGTCTCCGGGACTACCATATAATTTCATGCTCAAACCTTTAATTGATCTACCATTATTGGTCCTGTATTTTTAGCTTTGAAGGTTGAATATGATATAATCCTACCAGGATACTGATCCTTTGGGTAAAGGCTCTTTTGGTGTGGGACCATGGGCTCAAGAGGAATAAGATGGGATCTTAGCAGGTGAAGTTCAGCCACTCCATCACTCTGCATAATGAGTAAGTGAATCCATCTTTCATAAAATCAATTTCTAAAACCCTGAGATATACCTCTGTGTACTGTTTTGGGGTGGAGACTTAAAAGAGTTCTGAATTTTATGTAGACTCTTAAGAACACTGAAGGCATTCTAGTGCCAACAGACCAACAAGAGCTCCTATTCTTTAACCATCATGGGATCATGTGAACAATCTCAGACACACCTGTCTTGTTCATGCATAAGCTCATGAGATGTAGCGATAGAAATAGGACTCAGAGCCTCAAGCTGAATCACCCTGCTTGTGGCCTTGGGAGAGACCTTTCAAACTGACACATGCACAAAGTTCTAATCCTGATATGGTTCATCTCTTCTATGACTTTCCTAGCTAGTGAACTCTTACGTTTTTTTCATGTTTTGATTCAAATGTCTGTTCCTCTGGAAAACTGTCCTTGAACTTCCCAGGAGAGCTTAACTCACCCTGGGTGTCCTTTTGTATTCCTAAACAAGTGCTTTTGGGGTCTGTCTTATCAGTGAAATACTCCACTCCTGAGTATAGAAACTGCACGCTATTCATCTCTGAACCACCATACCTCGTCTGGAGTCTGATGCATAATAGCTGCTCAGTGGATATTTGTTGAGTGGATAATGAACAAACTGTGCCTCTCAGATATTTGGACCAGATGTGGAGTCACAGAGCTCCCTTGTAAAGGGAAACTATTCATGTCCCCTCCTCACCCTGCCATTGTTGATGGATAAAGCTCATGTCAAATGCTCTCCTGTCTTTGCAGAGCCGCATGATTGCATTGGCTGCTTTCTTTTCAGGAAGGCTAGAAGGTTGTATGTGCCATTACGTTGGAGTCCCCAAAGTTTCGGAGGACAGATATTTCATGGCCTTCCCTCTGAAGTCTATAAGGAATTTTATTATCTGAATAAGTATTGATCCAGCTTACAAAAGACTGCAAACCTATATAATTAAAAAGAATGAGAGCAGTCATTGGTGGGCAGTGCATGGCTTAAGTGTAAGGGAAGACAAATTCTTTAGGTGCCTGCAATTTTATAATTGCCCTGCTTGGGAAGCTTATTAAACCTTGCAGGTGCAATGTTTCATCACAGAGTAGTGAACCTTTGAAAGATATGCATAATAAACAGAGTTTGAAATATGTTTTTATTCCAGGCCATATGGTCCTGTCTGGAGCTTGCCTGGATCTTTGGGTCAGTTCACCGTTGAAAGATGGGCTTGCAAGGACCCACCTCTCGGAGCAGCTGTCAGAGCCCGATCAGAACAAATCTGCTTTTGCATGATTATTTATTTTCTGTGGCTCTCTGAAGCGAACCCAGCCCTGCTCAGTAGCTGAAATGTGCTGAGCAAAGTCTCTTCCCTGAACAGCTTGTGGCCACATCACCAAGCAGTGTCCTTCCTTGTCCTTAAAAAGCAGACTAGTGAGACTTGGACAGTAGGCCAGGACGGGCAGTCTGGGGGAAGTGTATCCACCTGGGCTTGAACTTGGTGCCAGCAATATGAAAAGATACACAGTAGCATTTTAAAGATACATCGTTGTTCTTTCTTCTCACCTCTCCATTGCTCACTTTTTTTTTTCTATCTTTCAACTCTATGCAATTACAGTGGCTGCTGTATACAAGTGTTTTTGTGGTGAGGATAATGCTAATGTTTGCTTCTTCTCCTTTTGTCATTAACAAAAGGTGTCATTGACTCCTCTGAGAATGGCTTTTTAAGGAGCATTTAATATAATTTATTCAGCATTTATTGTATATGTATAGGAATATCAGTAACTGACAAGGGACATGATCTTGGAGTCAAGTGATCCCGGAAAGGTATTCTAGCATATAAAATGAGCAGCAAGTTGAACAGATTGGAAGAAGACATTCCTTTCACTTTATTGGGGCAAGGTGAATTTGGGGAATTGAATTTTGTCAACTTGCCCAAGAAAATAATCTTGGCCAAGTTGACAGAATTGCTTTCTTGAGAACGACTTTTTCTCTATTTATTCATCCAAGGTGCCTATTCTTATCTCACTAACAGTAGATTCCGTATTCTATATCTATTTGTAGTCATTCGTTTATTTAAGAATATACATTAAACACCTGTCCATCGGCCACTATGCTAGGCTTTCTTGAATATAAGATCCATGTGCTGCTTGCCCGCATGGAGCTTAGAGTATGGAGTACAAGACAGACACTGAACAAACAGTTAATTTCATGTCTTATTCATCTTACAAAAGGGAAGGTAAAGGTGTCGAGTGAATGCACATAGCAGTGAACCTATTAGTATGTGACATCTTTGCTCTTCTCCTTGACTATTTGACCTTGAGGCAAGGTCTACATAGAATTTATCTCCCCATATGAGAATCACTCTACCTAAAAACAACAACTGCTATAAAGTAGATACTTAAAGAAGAAGGAGGTATTAATATTAGTCCATTTATTTAGGATACAGTTTGACAAATTACAAGTCTCGAGCTTTACTTAAGTTTTAGAGCAAAGCTACACAGGTTTCTTTGTCCTTAAATGGAGGTCTGCCAATTTTTATTCATCCATGGTATCTATATCCCTACTGCTAGAGACATAGAACCTAGAACTGATTCATCTGCATATGGGAATACAGGACTCATATTTCTATCTGGGGCACCAGCTACTTTCTTTGAGGGCTAGACTTTGGTGACTATAGTTATTACAGATAGGCTATTTCTAGATACAAGTAGATCAATTTTCTTATAGCCTAAAATCGATAGCTATTCCAAAGTGTGTACCTCAGGCCTGGGGATAAGGTTATGTGATAGATTGTTTTCCTCTGGAGTTCTACTATGGTACTTAAGGGATCTCTGAGACCAAGGAACTACCATTCAAGCTTACTACTGTGTCTAAGGGGGGGGACATGGCTCAATATAATCTGATTCCCTTTAAAACTGCCATCCCAGAAAAAAATGCAGTGTGATTACTGTCCTCTAAATTTCCCACTGGGAGAAGGTTTCTGGTTTTGATCCTGATTTTTTCCTGGGGACATATAAGGGGATTATAGAAGACATGGAGAAGCCTTGAGAATTTTCCCTCCACTACAATACCCAGATATTGCTCTTAGGGGATTGATGTTATAGGTGCTGACCTTCCCTCCACTCACTTTATGTTCTCCATAGGTCTGGCTATGTACTTCTCACAGAGACTTTGACCCTTAGGTGTCACCCTCAGTCCTATATTTGCAATCTTTCTAGATTTGCAATCCTGCCATGTTAATTTGATATAAGGATTGTGAACTTTGAAGTCATTTCTAAATTTCCCTCTTTTAGTGTATGACTTTGATCAAATTCTATCCACAGAATGTATCACCTGTGGTGTATCAAGTCAAGGACATAGGACACTTCTGACCCTCCTTCTCAATATCTCTTTTCAGCTTATCTTTTAATGATGGAATACCATACCTCTTGCAGTAAAGTTTTGTTTCTTATTCTATAAATTCAACAGTTTTGTTTCAATTATCATATCTACATGACAATTCAAAATTTCACATTTCCACCACCGATTCTAGTTTGAAATCTTTTTTTTTTAAATAGATTTTATTGATTTTTTACAGAGGGGAAGGGAGGGAGATAGAGAGTTATAAACGCCAATGAGAGAGAAACATTGATCAGCTGCCTCCTGCACACCTCCTACTGAGGATATGCCTGCAACCAAGGTACATGCCCTTGACTGGAATTGAACCTGGGACACTTCACTCTGCAAGCTGATGCTCTATCCACTGAGCCAAACCAGTTTTGGCTCTAGTTTGAAATCTTTATTTATTTATTCAACTATCTATTAAGCTCTTCATTTGGAGGTCAACGATAGTACCTAAAAGTCAACACAATCAAAGCTTGATTTATTATCTTCCCTGCCTTCTCTTCAAAACTTCTCTATGACCAAGTTTTCTACCTTAGAAACTGCAATATTATCCATTAAATTGTGCTAAATTTGCTACCTTATCCCATTCACCACTGATCTCCAATGAAATGTTCAGTCCTGTTAATTTTATCTATCTGTTGAATCCATTTGATTCTCTGTCTTCACTTATGCCACCCCAGATGAACCCCCATCATCTCCCTTGTGATTTATTACAATCATTCCTAAAAGTTCTCTCAGATTCCTTTCTTGCTGCACTCAAATCTATTCTTCACAGAGGTCACAGTAATCTTCTAAAAATGCAAATTTGCCAAAGTGACTCTCTTGCTTAAACTCCTTCAGTGACATTGCTGTTAAGATAAAGATCAGAATCTTTAAAATTTTTAGAAGGACCTACAGTCTCAGCCCTTGCTTTGTGGCTTTCTCCTCATAATTCATTTTTTCCTCTCTTCCAGCTTTTTAAAGCTATAATTGACAGATGACATTGTATAAGTTTAAGGTGTATAATGTGTTGATTTGATATACTTACATATTGAGAAATGATTCTCACTGTAGTGTTAGCTAATATCCTCCACTTCTTGCATAATTACCTTTTACTTCTTCTTATGAAAACATTTAAGATCTAGTCTTTTAACAATTCTCAAGTCTATAATACAGAATTGCTAACTATAATCACCATACTGTACATAGTTCTCCCACATTTATTGAATGAAAAAATAAAAGTTTGTCACCTTTAGAAAAAATTCCCCCCCCCCCCCGCCCACCAGACCTTGGTAAACACCATTCTACTCTGTTTCCAAAAGTTTCTAATATTGTTTTTTTAATACATTTTTATTGATTTTGAGAGAGAGGGAGAGAGAGAGAGAGAAAGAGAGAGAGAGAGAGAGAGAGAGGAAAAGAGAAGGAGAGAGAGAAACATCAATGAGCGAGAAATATCTATTGGCTGCTTCCTGCACACCGCCTACTGGGGATTGAGCCAGCAACCTGGGCATGTGCACTGACTGGGAATCTAATCAGCAACCTCTTGGTGCATGGGATGATGCTCAACTGCCTGAGTCACACTAGCCAGGGTATTTCTTAAATTCTTTATGATCCACTGAACTGTGTTCTGTAAGTTCCTTACATGTACTGTGAACTTTCCCATGTCTGATCTTTCATGCATGGTTTTCTTTTTCTTGGAATCCTGTTGTTTTTCTTCATCTAGTAAAAAAAAATCTGTCATATTTTTTATCTGTCTAGCACTTGTTGAATATACTTGCTACATTTGAAGAATATCCAAATTTATGAGTTTTGTCTAGGCAAAGTAAAGGATGACATTCCCTAAGCTTCTTTGGAGCAAGAATACAGATATATGAGCTAGTCTCTACCAATCAGACTTATCCTTGTGAGAATTTTATTGGAAAGTGAAAAGCTTGAGGAAGGTAGAACCCTTTGTGCTGAGGAGGATGGTGGCAGAGCAACCAACTTTTGGGAATGACAGTGGTTGTAATGTCCAGTTTCTGGTGCAGAAGTTGTCCAGATGGCAACAACTTGCTCTGAAGGACTTAGTGATGAGTGGGTTATTGGCAGTTAAAGCAGTTTCTTCCACCTACCAGTCCCGTGGCATGCTTTTGAGCGTGGTTCCTGAAAGGTGTGTTTGAGCCTCGTTCTTCAGTTGACCCTTTGCTTCTATGCGTAATCAGCCAAGGTCAGCTTCTGTTACAACTAAAAAAGAACTCTGGCTGATTACAGTTGAGAATTCCAGCTAATTTTTGAGCTCCCAGTTCTAGTTCATCCAGGAAACTCTTCCATTCACCCCATCCTCCCACCCTTGCTGCCTAAGAAGCATCTTCCACTGTAACATGTTTTCAAGACTCAGTAGTGGCATGACTTGCCTTGCAGACTCTGTTGTTACCCAACCTCTCTGCGAATCAATTCCCTGTTCTGTAACATGGGATCAAATGATCCAATCTATCTAACTCATGGGGTGACTATCAAGATCAAATGAATGAATGCATGCATACATATAACCCTTCAAGTGTTACCTGAATGCTCAATAAATATTAGTTCTCACTTTTTCCTTTCATAATACCTTGCACATATCATTAAAGGCTCACAGATGGTAATTGGATTATGATATGCATTGGTCATTAAGTTCTATAAGAACAGGGGTTGTGTAATTTTCCCTCCATTATATTCCCAATATATATGCATTTGATAAATATAGAGTGGCTATTACACAGGGTCCCAGACATCTTGAGTGATGTCGTCCCCACATTTGACCACTCTGAGGCACAGGAGCTTCAGCAGCACTAGTAGCTTCACCCTCAATTCCTTTTCTTTAATGATTTATTTCTCATGACCCACAGCTGACCCATTCCCACAGAGCACAACCCTGCCCCAGATGCTACACTTTCCCTTGATGCCTTGATTTCTCCGGTTCTCAGCACTGAGCTTTTTATGCTGACTCTGCATCCTCTGAAAGCTGTCGGAAGCCAGATGGGAGGAAGAGATAAAATAGGTCTCATCCATTGCCCTTCCAGACTTTCAGAGGAATAACAACAACAGTAACACAAGTGGTGTATATGGAGTGCTCACCTAATTCATAGCGAGCTCTCTCTATATATTAATTTATTTAATACCCAGCACAATCTGAGGGAGAAGACTCTAAGACCTGCATTTTATAGAAGGGGAAAGTAAGTCCCAGAGGAAAATAAAGAAAGGGAGGAAGGGAGGAAAGAAAGAAGGAAGGAGGAGATGGAGGGAGGGATAAAAGGAGGGAGGGGAGAGAAAGAGAAATGATGGAATCCTTCCTGGTGGAAGAGAGCTTCACTCGCTGAGAACTTTGATTTCCATAAGACCTTCTCTCCTGCGACAGAAGTAATTGTAAAAGTAAAAATGAGGGAGGATTTATGATTCGGCACTGATCAGCTTTATAATTCAGATAGTTTTATATGATCCCTTTCAACTGCTTGCTATTTGCAGCTTCTTTCCCCCACAGTCTAATGTAAGTAAAAGGAGCAGTACAGATAATTAAGAAATCTGTACAGCTTGTTTTTGGTTAATTGGCGTTTTCATATAAAATATTTAATTTTAGCCTTTGGTTTTCAAAGACACTCTTTGCAGAAAGTCATAGCTTTTGCTACTTGTAGTTCCCATGTGCCAGTGGGGATGATTTGGGCATTTTCACAGATGCTGTCCAGCCACCACATTCACCTGGAGTTGGGGGCATGGGGGGGGGGGGAGCTTATTTTGCATTTTCTATGTTTAGATCTTCCTGAGGTTGTTTTACTTAATTTTTCTCCAAAGAAAGGGCAAAAGTTCTTTTTTCCTCCAAACAAACAAATAAAAAAGAATGACCTTACAGGAACTGTTATTCAGTTAAAGCTGCCCTCCAATTTGTAGTGTAGTGCTCTTGTGCATTATAACCAAACTGAGGGAAACATGTTTAAAGTTACTATGCAGGGCCATTGCCAGGAAATCTGCTTCAAACTGTGTCCTGGGAAGACTTTCTCCGGCTTTGACAGGTCTTGAGAGAGAATCTATACGCCATCAGCAAAATCAGGTGGCTGGTTTGGGACTTGAAGTCTAGTTGGCAACCGCTGGTGCATTTGTTTCCTAGGATTGTTTCCTTAACAAATGATGACCAACGTGGTGGTTTAGCCCAATATAAGTGTATGGAACATATTCTCTCACAGTTCTTGAAACCAAGCAATTGTAGGATTGGTTCCTTCTGGACATTGAGGGGGGTTGTGTTCCTTGCCTCTCTCCTAGCTTCTGGGGTCTGCCTTGATGTCCCTCGGCTAGTAGACTTCTCACTCCAGTCTCTTCCTCTGCCTCTGCATTGCCTTTATCCCTATCTGCCTTCTCTTCTTTTATAAGGACACTTGTCCTTGGATTGAGGACTCACCGTTAACAAGGTAATCTTATCTTGAAATCCTCACTTTAATTACATTTGCAAAGGCCCTTTTTCCAAATAAGGTTACAGTCACAGGCTTCAAGTGGACAAATTTTTGTGTGGTCAGTCAACCAACCCATGACATACGATGAAGAGTTTAGAGGATTTCTCATAATCTCCTGGGTGGGATAGGGCTAGGCTCTGACTAAGCAGTAGGATGAAAGGCATTTTGACACCATGCCCCTCTCCCAACTCTGAGTATTCAGCATCTCCACCTTAGGCTCTCAGTAACCATCCATTTCTGAAAGGTGGTGTGTCTTTTGGCCAGAGATCGTCTGGCTATGACTCTCAGGGAGAGGCGCTAAGGGATTCTCCCACATTTATAAGCCTGAATATTCATGCCACTGGGATTCAGAATGGTGTTCAAAAAAAGTGTAGTGGACTATCAGAGCTTATTCTAGACTTAAGAGTCTCAAACTTGATTAAGAATAAAAATCACTCAGGGAGTTTATTAAGGATAAACAGAAATCCTCAGGTCAAAATCTATACTATTAGTTTGGAAGGGCTGCCATAGAAAAGTGTCAGAGAATAGGTGCTTAAACAAGATACATTTATTTTTCTTACAGTTCTGGAGGCTGGAAGTTCAAGTTCAAGGTATCAGCAGTTAGATTTCTTCTGAGATCTCCTCTTTTGGCTTTGGGATACTCATCTTTTGGCTGTGTCCTCACTCTCTTCCCCCTGTGCACATCACACCTGGTATCTCCTGTTAAAAGGACACTAGTCATATTCGATTGGAGCTCACCCTCATTTTAGCTTCATCCCCCCTTTAAAGACTTTCTGTTCAAATAAGGTCATATGCTGAGGTATTTAAGGTTGATGCTTCAATATATGAACTGAGCCCTTAACATAACTCAAGGGATTCTCATTTACAAGGTCGGGCCAGTGAACTTTTTAAGCTATCTCCCAGGTAATTCCAAGTGGTTCAAGTGGTCAGAGTCTACACTTTGAGATGTTTTGACATTTGCTTTGACTCTGTCTTTATACCATCCCGGTTCTTCCACATCACATGTATAGCAATAAATTAATACAAATAGAAAATACTCCATGACCCTTTGCAGTTACTTCCAAGACCTCTCCTAACTCCTGTGTCTTTCTCAGATGTTTCCTTTCTATTCCATTGACTTTTTTTTTATATTTTATTGATTTTTTTTTTACAGAGAGGAAGGGAGAGAGACAAAGTCAGAAACATCGATGAGAGAGACACCGATCAGCTGCCTCCTGCACGCCCCACTGTGGAGATATGCCCGCAAGCAAGGTACATGCCTCCTACCGGAATCGAACCTGGGACCTTTCAGTCCGCAGGCCAACGCTCTATCCACTGAGCCAAACCGGTCTCGGCTATTCCATTGACTTTTAATCTGGGGTTGTTTTGATCCCATCTTTTGGACTTATTATGACATTGACTTAGTTACATACTACTTAAGGATCTTGCCCAGCTGGTGTGGGTAAGATTTTGCATTGACCAGGAAGTCACAGTTTGATTCCTAATCAGAGTGCATGCCCAGCAGCCCAGTCCCCAGTAGGGGCAGGAGGTAGCCAATCAATGATTCTATCTCAATGTTGATGTTTCTATCTCTCTTTTCCTCTCCCTTCCTCTCTAAAATCAATAATAGATATGTTATCTTGACTCACTCCCACTCTATTAGTTTGTTCACATCAGAGATAGGATTCACTGTTCAAGAGCTAATCCTCAGAATGCACCAGCTCAGCTAACATCATACACGTTTGAGAACTTGAACTTCTAAAACTCAATGCTTTGGGGGAGGTCCCAGGATAACTCCTCAGGACTCAGCGAGGTGGGAAGTCAGGCTGTGACTTGGATATGTCATTCTGGAGAAAAATAGCAATCTGCCAACTGACATAAGAGCCTTGCTTTCAGATGTATATACTCTGTTTATGTCTGTCCCTTTATCCTTAAACTCACCTTTCGCAGACTGAATGTTGTCTTTGTGACTCCTTTTCCCCCTTTACACAGTCCAATGTTTGTATGTAAAACCAATTTCTACTTTATCAAACTGTGTGGGTTGTGGGAGAGAACACATCAGAGTATGTTTTTCCTTTGGATTCTGCATTCTCCTAAGGGGTTGCCAGAGAGGAAAGCAGCAGAAGTCCACCATGGGCGAGTTATTGTGCTGGGTCCATGCTCTCACACTCAATCCTTACAGCAAGAAAAATGACAGTTCTCTTTCATCTGTGTAACTGTGGCCCCTGGGATTCAAACCCAAGCATGTAGATCCTAAATCTGCCACATCACTGTGTTTTTTGGCTATTCTTCACCCAAGGATATTCCTTCCATTGACTAATAGAAAGAGTGGAAGAGAGGGATGGATAGAGGGAGGAAGACAGAGAAAGAGAGAAACACTGATGCAAGGGAGACACATCTATTGGTTGCTTTCTGCATGTGCCCTGGAACAGGGGCAGGAAGGGAACTAGCAACTGAGGTTCATACCCTTTACTAGGAATTGAACCCACAACCCCTTGGTCATCGGGCCAATGCTCTAACTACTGATGTGCCAGGGTTGACACATCACTTTTTTATGGCTCCTGAGTTGGTCTCTATGATTTAAACATAGTGAATATGATTTGGTTATTTGATAATCTGTCTGACAATCCTAATAACTGAGATCTTTGTGGGTTTGTTTCTGTTGTCTGTTAATTCTGGCAATTTTTTTCAATACCATCATTTTTCCATGTCTGTCTGGTTATATTTGATAACGTGTGATAATTACATTTTAATATTGATAACAATTGGAGGTTTCGAATTTAGGTATATCCCTCCAGAAAAATTTTAAATATATATCTTCCAGGCACTTGGGCACTCGGGGTACTACCAGTCTAAAATCACCTCAACTCAACATCCAAACTTGATGGTCTTTGACTCACCAGCTGACTCAGGTCTTTCCAATGAGCAGATTGCTTCTGGCTCACCCTTCTCCTGATAGTTTAGTCTTGGGGATATGAGTTTTCTGGATGTGAAGTCTCATACTAGATTTTTGACATGGTGTGGCTTTGTGCTTTGACACCTCTGCTCACCCTAGAAAATAGAAAAGGTTCTGATTTCCTAAGACTGGAAAATTCTATCAGGCAAACATAGTTGCCAGGTCTATCAATCTCAATGTCCACTTTCTGCTTTGGCTTGGTAATTCCCTACTAAACTGGCAGCTTTCCATTGTTTTGAAGATTTATCTTTAAATTTTTCTAGCCCATGTTTACTTGTTTTCATTGTAAGAGTTTGCTCACATAATGCAGCCTGAAACAGAAACATAGATGCTGTATTTTTTTCTTCTCGCTCCTTCCGGGGTTTTTATCTCGCTCATTTTTCTGGGGGAGGTCCGCTGCCTTTCACATAGTTCTGAACCTCTCCACTGGTTCTTGTCACGGCAGCTTGGGTCTGTGGATTAGCAGCTTGTTTGATAGCTTCATAGTTATGCCATGTTCGTGGATATCTTCCGTAAGTACCAGGCAATCTCAAAAACAAGGCTATCTCTGTTTGTAACCAGAGGGATATAAATCCCTTGAGACCAAATGCCCACATTTTAGCCTTTTGTAATGTGACACAGACATGGTCACAGCACTTTATAAACCAGTAAGCTGAGAAGAATCTGCCCAGTACCATGAAACAATGAACTTTTAAAACAAGTTGTGTGTGTGTGTGTGTGTGTGAGAGAGAGAGAGAGAGAGAGAGAGAGAGAGAGAGGAGAGAGATATGCAGGACATGTAGTAAAGAATGCAGTGTTGCCCAGAGAGCAAATTAGCCTTTGCCCTCAGCTTCTGGGAAAAAAAATCCACGTCATACCTGACAGAAAGTCGTTGTTAGGGTGGGAGCTGGTCACCCCAGGAAGATCCATCATGTGACTGAGGGTGGGAACTTTGAGTCACACAGTGCCCCTTAATCTGGAAACCAAGTTCATCTACATTGGACATCAGTCAATCAAGCAAGACAATGCAATTAATCCCAAATAAACGGATTGGACACAGAAGCTCAGGTGGGCTTCCCTGCTTAGCACCACCCTGTGTGCATTGCCACAGGTCCACAGCAGATGGTAACTGGTCCTCCCTCCCAGTGGGGAGACAAAGGGCATTCATGTTTGGAACCCTTCAGAGACAGTCCTGTGTGCCTCTTTCTTTGGTTGATGTTAATCTATATCCCTCTCTATAATAAACCATAACTGTGAGAATAAGTTTCAGTGGGTCCTTAGAGCAAATTATTGAACCTGAGAGTGGTTTGGGGAAATCTTTGAACTTGCATTTGGTGTGAAAAGTTTGGGCAGTCTAGTGAAGGACTCTGCCCTCAACCTTTCCAATTTGGCAGACAGTGGGTATTATATATATACTAGAGGCCCGATGCATGAAATTTATGCAAAAGAAGGCCTTCCTTCCCCCAACTGTCGGCACTGGCTTTCCTCTGGCACGTGGAACCCAGATTTCCCTCTGGCCTCCGGCATGCATCCAGGACCCCGCCTTCACCTGGAAGGTCGACCAGAAGGACATCTGATCTAATTAGCATATTATGCCTTTATTATTATAGATATGTGTGTGTGTGTGTGTGTGTGTGTGTGTGTGAGATGCAATACTGACTCAGACTATAATATATGAGCAAGGTTAGATTCTTTTCTTTTTGTGTCTTTATTGTCACCCTGCTGTGAAAACCTTTCCACTGGCCTTTCAGTCCCAAACCAACTCTGACTCCCTGGGGAGTGTCACTTTCATCCCAGTGTGCTTTGCACCCACCCACAGTTGCTGCAAGTCCCTGTTTACTTTGCCTCCAACTCTGGTTCAAGAAAGGGAACCCACAGAAGTGTTTTCCCCCCCGCTAAGATGTGGACCCTCATAAATCATAGTGACAAGAAAGGCGATGACGGTCTCTTTCTGTTCTTGAGATTGGACCGGGAGAGGCACGCTGGTTCCAGCACGCTTTTGTAATTTGTCCCGGTGGTGGCGCAGCGCAAAGGAATCCCGCAGCAGGCCAGCTCCTCGGCCCTAACTAAGTAATTCTCTACTTGAATGTTCCTGCAGCGACAACGCAGAGACATCCACCAGTGTCACTCAGCCCGTTTAGTGCCTGCTGCGGAACGCCTGGCAGTTAACAATGAAATTGTCCAGATTTCCTTTTTGTTCCCTTCCAAGCAGGCAGGGCACCGTGTTTTAGACCCCTGTTTAGCACATGAATCAGTCCTTTTGTATTTGATCAGTGGGACCGTGCATGTTTTCAGAAACTGTCTGGCTTTGTACCTAGCAGGCGTGCTTGTTGGGCAGTAGTTCTGCAAACCAGAGGGAAAAAAATATATGCAGATCCTCACATGTCGCCAGATGGGATTACAAGGCAGTGAAAAGAGGTGGTTGTTTTCTGGCCTGATATTTGCCTTCGGTTGTTTGAATTCTTAGGGATATACCATCCAGAACCTGTTAGTTTTTTTTTAAATTATTTTTACAAAGAGGTATTTTGCAGGTGGTGGTGCCAGAGAGGGGAGGAGACTCACATGGCCACATGGACAAGGAGGAGAAGAGGGAATATGGAGTAAATGCATATTCCTGCAAAGCTGGATGTGCTGGAGTGTTATATATTTCTTCTTCCAACCATACTTCATAAGGGCCAGTCCGGCTTGGCTTCATTTCTGCCCCAAGGCCATTCATAAGTAAAGCACTTCTCATGCCTCCACACAAAGAGGTGCAGGGGTTATGCATTGATGAACCTGTCAGGAACCTTTTGTCTATGGAATATCCGCAGTAAAACAATAAAATTCTGAGAAGATTTGGAAACCATCACAGATGTAGCTGTATATGCTTATAAGAGATCTGGGAAATACAGATTTACACTAAAGGAAAAATTTGAGTGCGGGTCTTGCTGTTTCAAAGCTGGAGGAGTCTCTTTGGTTGAAAGCCGTCTCCAATACAATGAAAATTTGACTTGTTACCTGAATGTCCATTTTCACCCAACTTATTGTAGGATGTATCTATCTTAGAAAGTAAACTTCCCCTTTAAGTTTAGTTTTTAAATTGAGAAGTGGATAAAAGTGCACCCTTATAGATATGGTTCATTATTTTCCTTTACAAAAATGCTCAAAGGAAAGATCTACACCACCTGAGTTTATCACTCTTAAAATACTAATAAAAGTGAGCTCAGTTCTGTGACTAAAGTGATGGACCCAGTATAAAACTGCTTCGAGAATTCTCTACATGTTGGTATCTTACTAGGGAGTCCATAGGTGGGCTTTGGGGCATCCAGGAATGAAATTACATAGAATGCTGTGTTTGTACACATGTATATTGGGCAGGGGGGAGGGTTCATTGCTTTGGCTCTTAGAGGGCTTAAACACCACTCTGAGTTTAGATGTGGAACAAAGGAGATGGCACAGCATTTTTGTGCCTACTCACTCTAGGCAACAGGTACAGCCAATGTTGTGTGCTGGTCTCTTTCATTTTTGGAGGTTCTATTTCCAGAATTATAAGACATGTCTCTATGTGATCACAAGGTAAGTATTGGCTTCCTTGCTCAGGTTATCATGGCCTCTTTCATTTACCTTGGGCTTTCTGGATTATCTGGATGCTATACTTAGATGCTGGGCAGGGTTTTACTGAATGTAATTCTAGGTACTAAGGAAGAACCTCAGTTGTGTGTGTGTGTTTCTTTGTGTCTGAAAGTAGTAGTCATTGATGAGATGTGTATTGAGTAAAGGAATCCTATATAATAAAGAGGTAATATGCAAATTAACTCTCATGCCCTCACAAGATGGCTGCCTAAGATCAGGCCAGCAGGGGGGTTAGTGAGGGACTGAACAAGCAGGCTGCGTGGGGCAACCAGGCCAGTGAAAGGGCTGTGAAGGGTGACAAGGCCAGCAGCTGAGGGCAGTTGGGGGTGACCAGGTCAGCAAGGGGGGCAGTTAGGAGCAATCAGGTTAGCACACAGAGGCAATAAGGGGCGATCAGGTCAGCGAAAAGTGGGGGAGGCAGTTAGGGGCGACCAGGCAGGCATGTAGGTGAGTGATTAGGAGTCAGCGGTCCAGAATTGTGAGAGAGATGTCCGACTGCTGGTTTAGGCTGAGATCAGGCCTAAACAGGCAGTTGGACATATCCCAAGATGTCCCAGATTGGAGATGGTATAGGCTAGGCTGAGGAGACCCCCTCCCTGTGCATGAATTTTGTGCACCAGGCCTCTAGTTCTATGTAATAAAATGGTAATATGCAAATTGACCCTAACAGCAGAATAACCAGGTAAGACCCATCACTATGACATGCTCTGAGCTCAATGCAGGTGCTGCCCCCTGGTGGTCAGTGCACATCCATAGGGGGAGCACCTCTCAGCCAGAAGCCAGCTCATAGATGACCAGCACAGTGACAGTGGTAGGAGCCTCTCTTACCTCTGCAACAGCGATAAAAATGTCCAACTAATTGGCCCTGGGAGCAGGCCTAAGCCCTTAGTCAGACATCCCTCAAGGGCTCCTGGGTTGCCAGAGGGGTGTCAGACTGCTATCTTAGGCCCAGTTCCCCAGGGAGTGGGCCTAAGTCATCAGTTGGACATCCCCAGAGGAGTCCTGGACTGTGAGAGGGCAGAGGTCGGGCTGAAGGACACCCCTAGTGCATGGATTTGTGTGCACCAGTCCTCTAGTGAATAAATAAAACAAGTATCTAAATGAGTAAATAATCCACTAATTATAACAATACTAGAGGCCTGATGCACAAAGATTTATGCAAGAATGGGCCTCCCTTCCCCTGGCTCCCGGCAGCGTCTTTACTTTGGCCCAAGCCACCTTTCTACTCTGGCCTCCTTTCTGCCTTCCCATGCTGCCCAGAGGCCTGGAGTGGCTAGGGTGGTGTGGCATGTCTCCATTCTGCCCCTCCCCCAACCGCTTGGAGCCTGTGTATGCAAATTAACTCATCATCTTTGTTGGGTTAAATTGCATACTCACTCCTGATTGGCTGGTGGGTGTCGTGAAGTGACGGTCAATTAGCATGGCACTCTTATTAGGTGGATGTAATTTCATTTCTTCAATGAAGTCCCTGCTTCCCTAAACCAGTAAATCAGAAAAAAGGATTGAGAGGCTGGTAATCTTTCTTTTGTGACCTCCTGCACTAGGAAGATGCCCACACTGGTCATCAGTGATTTTTGCCTGCATTCTCATCAAACTGTCCTAGAAATGCTTTCTAGTAATAGTTCCCTCCTTTTCTTTTGAATTTCAGCCATCCAGCTTGATCAAGTCAACCTTCAATTGTATTGCGTGTGGTCTCTTCTGGACAACTTTGAATGGACCCAGGGTTACAGCATACAGTTTGGTTTCTTCCACGTTGATTTCGAAGACCCAGCTAGACCCAGAGTCCCTTACACGTCAGCCAAGGAGTATGCCAAGGTCATTAGAAACAATGGCTTAGAGGGACATCTATAGAAAAGTTGTCTGGGTGGTATCACCCGAAGAAGAGGCCTCTGTATTTGCAAAGGAATCCGTTTTGGGGATCCCTCAGACAATCTCACATTGCCTTTGTAACCCACAGGTCCTCTTTCCTCTGTGCATTTGGATCAATGGGCTTTTAGAAAAAGAGAATAGGAAAACACTAAAATTTTTATATTAAGAAATCAGACTTAGAAACTTCTATGTAAATTCTTCAACGTTTTCTAGAAAAAAGTAATGCAATATTTATTATTGATTTGCAACTCTAATAGCTAACCATTTATTATAAAAATACTTGTTCACGAGTCCATTTTTTTTGGTTACATAAGCTCTGATTTTCTATGAGTTCTATATTTTTCCTACTGTTTAATCTAGTGTAAGAAAATCAAAATTAAAAGGTAGTCACATTCTATAGTTAAGCATTCTACTCACCCAAGGGATTAATTGATAACCTAGTCAATAAAATGGATGTGTTGATATATTTGGTATATATTTTTTCTAGGTAGGAACAAGTACATCTTTCTCTTGCCTGATGAACTTTTGAAAAATAATCAATCAATCAAACAAATTAGACTATGAATGCCAGAAACAGTATTTAAGTGCTGATGTTTAGCAGAAACTGCAATCCTTCTCCAGGGTGACACCAATGGATGACATCCGTGAACACATACATGAGCTGACTGACCATGAGTATAAGCGGAGGAGGGAATGAGTCCCCACATTGGTAGTTGCAATGTCATATGTGTATGGGCTTGAGTGGAGTTGGGCCCTTTACTGAGCTTCTTTGATTTGGGCTCCTCTGGACTCCATGTTTCCAGTCCAGCAGACTCCTCACTTAGCTGGAATTTGGACTCTCACATCCTTGTTTAAATAGTATTTACCAAACACTCATTTGGATATCAGGCTCAAAACTAGGAGGTAAGTATTGTTACACCATTCTGCAGAATGAGAACTGAGACGGCCCTGATGTGCATTGTCCTGAAGTCAAATAAGTGCATGTTTACTGGACCCAGCACTTCTCTGGCTTCAGCGCTATGCTCTTTCCAGCACACCACGGATTACAGTGCCTTGGAAGTCTTCTGTGCATTTTCGAGCAGAGAAAAAAGAAGCAGAAGTCTGGAGATGCCTTTTACAGGAGGAGATGGGTAAGACCGTTTTCAGTATTCTCAGTCAGCTTGCTTGCTTGGTTCTCGGAAGGCTTTTGGTCTCAGCAGACACTATGTCATTTTTTAAAAAACTGTGGTCAATGTCTGGATCGTTTTCATGTTCATAACCGGGGTATTATTTACAGCAAAGAACACTCTCTCAGTAGCTTTGGACAGAGTAGGAAAGAAATGGTTGTAGTAGTTCAATAAACGTGGATGCAACAGGGGAAATTATATGAAGATTAAAATGGTGTCCATAGGAAATTCTATTACATCTTTGCCACTGGTTTATTATTTTTATTGTTCCACGAGACATTATCTCACAATTTGTGTTCATTTAAAAAGCACATTTCCAAATCTTATTTCATTCTTTTCCTATCCAGCCTGTCTTGTTCATTTTCAACATGCATCTTAGTTACAATTTATGTGCCTTCTTATATTATCTTGCAAGACAACCAAGTTTTCCTTTTAATTGGGATATTGCTTTGAATATTACTCATCCTGCAGGGCACATTTACAAGTTTTACAGCAATATAAATGAAGACTGGATTTTGGTTACCGAAACCAATAACGTCATATCTGCGCTGTGAATACAGGGCCTGCCACTCTGGATCCACCAGGTGAAATAAACATCATAGCTGTAGTGCCCAGCCTTGCTAACGGGGCAGGGCCTTCTGCAGCTCTGGGCTGCATGTTCAAGGCCAGTGTTTCACCCAGAGGGGGATCAAACTTCCCTAATTAGTCCTGTAAATTAGAATTGCCACAAGTTAAACTGAAGGGGAAAAAAAATTCCACCAGCCCCAAACCAAAGGGCCCCTGTAGTATTTTAATTAATGTTACTTTTAATTGCCTGTACTAACATTTGAAAACGAGATTGATTGGCTTTTGCCTGTCAGGGTAACAGAAGTTGGATTCTTTAAATGTAAAAACAGTTGTTAATTATACTTAAAAATCCATAGATACTGCGCTTAGATGTCCTGAAGGTCATTTGAGGCTTGTAAACACATGCTTTATGTCTGTTTTATCTAAGGAGAAACTTGGGTATCACAGTGATGGATTGGAGCTCCGTGTATTTCTCTCTACCTTCTTTCCTTGTTTATTATTATTATTATTATTTTTCCTAAGGAAACATGAACCTAGGTCATTAACAAACATCCCGGGGGTCACTTTCAAATAATTTGTAATGGTTTTTATGTGGGGGCAAGTTATTTCTAAATTGCTAAAAATATGCAGAAGATAACAGTAGCCCATTTTCATTTAGATGTCCAGGGCTTTAGTTTGATAATTCCTGCAAACAGCACTGGAAAATGTCTACCTAAGCTCTTTATTGAGTGAGAAGGCATGAGTTCTCATTAAGAAACCCATAAACTCAGAGGCTGGCAACCTTGGTAGTTGGCAGCGGAGTGCCAGTCAGGCTTTTGTGCTCAGGGAATTTGTGTTCAGCGTGTAGCTTTTAATTATTTTTTATGAACGAGGGAATAATGAGGACATTTGTAATATATTGAAAAAATTCCCCAACACTGACTGACCAAAAAGTAGATTTACATGATAATCCTTAAACACCGATTCTATTGCTCAGCGCCGAGCAGTAGGAAAATAAAGTACTGAGCTTCATTACTGAGAGAGCAGAATAAATCAGAGCTGATAGAATTAATACTGTTTAATTACTAGCAATACACCTTATCCCGAGAACGCATATTCACCACCGATCACGGTATTTTAGGCTACAGTTGTCCTGGGAGGGATATAGGACCGAGCACAAAGCACAATGTGCCTTAAAGAATGAAATGAAAAGACATTTGAACATAAAGACGCTTTATGGTGGCCTTTAGAATTACACAGCATGAAGGAGAATCAACCTTCTTAATTGAGGCAGGAGGGAAGACAGGAAGATGTATAGAAGCTCGGGGTTAGGGTGACTGGGTGAAGCAATTCCCAATGGGGGCAGTTAATGAGCACTGCTTGTAGAGAGTAGACAGGGCCTATTGTCTCAGGTTTTCTTAGTATCTACAGTGTCACCTGACCCAGGACTGGGTAATATGACCTTGCTGGAGTGGCTACTGGTACCAGTATAAGGCAAATATAGTGTAATCATTATGAATATAGGCTTTGGCATTCACCTGGAGTTAAATCTTGGCCCTGGCAATTTAACAGTCAAATGCCATTTAAACAATTTATTGAACTTTCCTGTGCCTCCATTTTCCTAACTGTAAAATGGGCTCCTCTTAGGCTGTTTTGTGTTGATCATTGTAACATGCTTAGAACAGTTCCTGGAATGTAACAAGGGTATGATGAGTATATTGGTTATAATTCTCAAAATTGTCCATTTGGATACTCCAGCAATTCATCAATTACAGCTCAGGGTTTTCCTTGTCTGGTACCACCTCCATTTCTGCTGAGGTGTTTGCTAAGTTGTAATTCATTATCTCTCTAATTTTCTGTCTCTCTAATTTTTGTGGTAGCCATCTTCCCTGTGACCTCGATTCTCTGAATAAACTAAGAAGAACTGTTAATTTTCAATTTGTTTAGCTCTTTGGTGTTAGGAAGGGAGCAAAGACTTCCAAGTTCCTCACATATTGGACTCCGAATGGGAAGTCACCATTATTTTTATCATCTTTGGAACTGAACATTTTCAGTACATATTTATCAAACCAAACTGTGCACTACATTGTACAGATGCAATCCTGCAGACAAGTTAGTTCTCCAAAGAAGTTCAGTTCTGGTTGGGGAACTAGGATAGAGACACGAGATAAGTACTGTCAGGCGAATTTTCCAGACAATTAGAGGAGCGAGAGCTCTCTGCTAGCAGGGGTGAGCAGGTAAGGCTTCATGAACAAGGGGAAATAATATACTATAAAAATAATACAAAGAATACCCTGATGATATAAATAATACAAGTAAAATTATGGAGGTGGAAAACAAAGACCTGCTGGAGGTGAGGGCAGTGGCCCAGGCCACTTCACCTTAGAGAAGAGAGTAGGACTAGAATATGGAGATTCTTTGATGTTCTTCAAAGATGTTTTGGTTCCATCTTAACACAAAGTTGAAGAGTTCTGAGCAACATGGCAATGTTTAAATGCAATATGTTGAAAGATGGCAAAGTAGGGTGTAGGAGCCAGATAGAAAGCTGCTTGTAACAGAATACATATAGATGATGTGGTAATTCTTTAAGTAGGAATTGTATGTATGAAAAGTTCATGTATAATTAATGTATCAGAAGCATGCGTGTGCACACACACACACACACACACACACAGAAGTACACAGGAACCTAAATGCAACCTGGTCTCTTGGGCCAGATCCTGGATCAACAACAAAAAGTACATGAATGGGAACTACAAATACTCTTTAGTGTAATTAACAGTGCTTTATAAATGTTAACTTCTTCACTTTGATAAATAAATATACAATGGCTGTGCAAGATGTTTTAGGGGAAGTTGGGTGAAGAGTATATGAAATGCTTCATTTTTACTTTGCAACTCTTTCGTACATTTAAAATTATCCCCTACCCAAAGTTTTAAAAATTTACATGGGAAGAGTTAATACTCTATTCAGAGAATGTATTAGATCAATACATATAATATACATATAGAGAGACAAGAGATAGAAAAGATATAATCTCTATTAAATATCCTGCTATTTCCTTTTCTCTCTCTCTCTGGGTAGTGGTATTAATAGTTAATTTACTATTTTTATTTTATAATTTGCTTCCAAATTATCCTTTTTTCTGCTTTCTTTTCTTATTAGAATCCTAGAGACCCAATGCAGGAAGATTCATGGAAGAATGGACCTTCCTTCCCCTGGCTGCTGGCATTGCTTTCACTCTGGCCAGAGCTGCCTTTCCACCTTCCCATGCTGCCCAGAGGCCTGGAATGGCTGGAGTGGTATGGAACATCTGTGTCATCACCCTGGTGATGATGAAAGCATTTTGTGCACCCCCACCCCACCCCATTGCTGGGCACCTGCATATGCAAATTAACCCACCATCTTTGTTGGATTATTTGCATACCCACTCCTGATTGGCTGGTGCGTGTTGCAAAGGTACAGTCAATTAGCATGTTACTCTTTGATTAGTTAGATATTTTCAAAGACAAACTTCGGCAGTCCCTATGATTTCTTTTCTGTTGGCAAAATGGAAGTAGATAGGTCAACAATGGCTTTGTATGTAGGAACGATGGTACAATTGATAGAAATTGCAAGTATACAAATTACTTCACTTTGGTGATACTTTAAACACATCATAGCAACACATGTTACTTAAAAATTAATTGCTACCTCTAGTGTATAATCACCAATTTATTATATCTATGTCACAACTCATGCTTTTAATTTGTTTGCTCTCTGGATTATGAACAATGCAAGATCTTACTCATCTTAATATTTCCAATATCTAACATGATATCTGGCATATCTAAGCAACTTCTAAATGTGTGTGAAGTCATTGATTCAGTGGACATTAGGTAGTCAAATTCTTATTTACATTAGAAACTTAAGACATAGAATGAATCATTGAACCTTTACAAGATAATAATTCTATTTTATTACCCCTGTTTTACAAAATAATAAACTGAGGCAGGGAGAACGTATCTTATCTAATCCATAGAGCTAGACCTCAGCAGGGCTTCTGGCTCCTGGTTCTTTTCTTTTTTTCTTTTTATTGAATTTAATGGGGATACCATTGGTTAATAAAATTATACAGGTTTCAATGTATACATCTCTAATACATCAGCCATAGATTGTATTGTCTGTTCACAACCCCAAGACAAGTCTCCTCCCATCTCCATTTACTCCCCCTTTATCTTCTTTCTCTCCCAAGCAGCCTTCCTTCTGTTAATCACCATCCTATTATCTGTATCTATTTTTTGTTTTTATTTTTTCTTACTCAGGTTATTTTCACTGGGTTGCCCTGGCACATGACTCAGCCACATTGCAACATTTCAGTATAAGGTCCTCTAATGATTCCAAAACTACAGCTGATTTTCCACATGACCCAGCTGGTCATTTCAAAAAATAATAGTGGAATTCTTTCTTTCCTGTGATTACTATTGTCCACATCAAACATGATTGTCTTCACTTCTGCACTTACCCAGGCCAATCTTCTAATAAGGTTACTCTTCCCAGCAATCGCATTGACCAAAATGGAATAGTTCCCAGGATAAAAAGGCTGCATTTTCCGTCACCAGCTGAGCAGATGCAGAGGGTAAACCCATGAATAGTGTCAGTCACCCAGAGCCTGAGGTAGCGCTGGCATTTATGGAATCTGCAACCTCATCAACGCGCACGTCTCTCTGATTTTTATTTCCCTTAACTGTGAAGTGAGAATTCAAATAAAACTATCCACTGTATAGCACTGTCATGAGAATGCTATAAGATGATACATGCAAGATAACTTAGAACACTGCCCACTGTGTAGTAGCTCCAATGCCCATTAAGTGGTAGTTAGCTATTATTACTTTTCTCTGTTAACATTAGTGCAAAGATTCCAGGTTTACGGGAATTAGTTCAGGCAATTGACTCTTGCTACATGCCTGCATTGCTTCCTATTCCTTTCATCTGCCTTCTGGACCACTGACTGCCTTCCCAATGCTGCCGCCTGCCCAGGGCTGACTTAGAAATTGCCCTTCATCACATACAAGCCTGTGGTGGGCTCCACGGGTCTTTTGTGGGTTCATGTTCCATGTCACGCAGAACCCAGAACATTTTTATTTACTACTCACGTAAACAAAGAAGACAGTGAAACAACAGTTTTTCATTCTCCCATAAGTCTCCATTCCTCTTTTTTACTTCCCATAAATGACAATGGGTGCTTCTTATTACTTTAATAGACCGCACATTGATTTGCTTGCAAGATGGAACTAGCGAGATGGCTGGGCTAAGAAGAACATTTTTCCTCTTTTCGCGTTTCATTTTTACAGTAGAATGCATCCCCCTCAAACCTTCCAGATTGCCTCTTTTCTGATCATACTGTCTATTGTAATTCCGCCCAATGGCAAATTTCTCCTTATTGACTCTAAATTACATTTAATCCTGTTAGGATCTCTTTTTATTGAAAGGCATGTGTTGTGATGGCATTGACAGGAGTCCAGAAGCCGAGATGCCCAGCCAAAGGGAAATCAGCTCTTGGAGCCTTCTAATGCTTGTCATTTTCCTGCTGGGCCCAGCTGTGCAGCCTCTTGAAGGATGCGGAGCACCAGGGTGTTGACTGCGGATAACGGTGTGATCCTGGGCGGTGTGGAGAGCTTTCCACCATAGGAAAATTATCTTTTGAGCCCAGTGGACTAAGAACCAAAGGCCATTTTGAGCTAAGACAGTATAATTCTATTAGTGCAAAGCCCTTGCCGAGGGAAATTGCCTGTGCTAAAATTGGTGCACAAATTAAAATAACAGGGCTAAGGGGAAAATATCTCTATAAAAGGCTTTATGACGCTGGTGGATAATAATATCCTTGTCACATGAGGATCTGGAGACCTAAAGATATAGAAACGCTTTTACACAGCATATGGGGCTTCTTTACTCAACTTTAGGCCTGTGCAGTAACTCTCTGAAGAGCACATTGGGTGCTGATTGGGTGATTTTGTATGCTGGGCCAAAGCTTATGTTTGTTCTCATGAAGAAAAAGCAGAATAGCCGGAACTGGTTTGGCTCAGTGGATGGAATGTCAGCCTGCGGACTGAAAGGTCCCAGGTTCGTTTCCAGTTGGGGGCATGTACCTAGGTTGCAGGCACATCTCCAGTGTGGGGCGTGCAGGAAGCAGCTGATCGATGTCTCTCTTTCTCGTCGATGTTTCTGACTTTTTGTCCCTCTCCCTTCCTGTGAAAAATCAATAAAATATATTTTTAAAAAAAGAAAAAGAAAAAGCAGAATATAAGGTCTGCATACCATTGCTGTATGTCACCTTACAAAATGGATGGCCACTAAAAGCCCCATTCTGGCTAAATGTATTGCAGGTGTAAGTTCCCTGTGATTTGCGTGGGTTTTGTTTTTAATATTACTGTTTTGATGTGTGTGTATAAAATGCATTGAAATTTAGAATAATTTCATTAGAAAGGGGTGAACTGGAAAAATAAAAATCTGTCAGCGCAAGTGCTGTTTATTTTCCAGGGTGACAGAACTGAAAATTTCCAAGGATGGTGACTATTGAATGGCTAACTTCATGAATCTCAGCGCTGTCTCCTTGCTGATTGGTTGGCAGCTGCAAAGCTAAGGTTTATGCTACATTTCCCTAATTCCATGGCAAAGACAACAAGGGCAATGGGCTGTCACACATTTGAAAATGGTGCCATGTAAGTAAATAAAGACACAGCTCATAATTCTATAAAAGGATGATGATGACATTTACTCTATAATCAAACAATAATAAAACATGATTCTTTGAGCAGCAGCCATAGAGTAGAGAGTTTAGTGCCAATACATCTCCTTCTGAACCTAGAAGAGAATTAAGATAGTAACCAACTAGTTTTATTTCCTCCTGCTCTTCTGCCCTCTCTAGTTCTCTTCCTCCTCTCTATCCTCCTCTTTTATTTCTCTCATCCATCCCTCCCTGTCACTTTGTCTCTTCTACCTCATTCTTCTCCTCTCTCTCTATCCACTCATTGGCTCATTCACCAACCCTCCCACTCTCTTCATCTTTCATTGGTCATTTTTTATGGACTATCTTGGCTCAGGGGTCATGCTGGCCTGGGCCTACACTGTGACCAAGACAGGTACACCTTTGGTCTTCATGAAGCTTGCGATTTATAGGGAAACAAGACTGGGTTATCCAACATGAAGACCAAGGACATGCTCAGGGCACCAGCAAAAGAAGAGTCACCTTCCTCCCCTCTTTTCCAAACCCCTAGGGAACCTATACCCTGATCCTGTTTTGGAAATCGGGCTTATTCTATAATATTTGGAATAAAGCACTGAAGCAATAATGATTGGAACTATCAAAACCTTCTTGGACATCTTTTTTTTTAATTAATTTTTTATACATATCTCCCCATTGCCCCCCCTCCCTCCCAGGCATACCCCAATGGACATCTTAATATTACTTGAAAGATTTGATTATTTTTTCTTCTTTCCAAAATCCATATGGTGTTGGAGAAGACACCATTATCTTGTCAGAGCTTAGGGCCTCTTAAAGTCTTAATAGAGAACATGTGGAGACCAAATAATTAGACAGTGACATTGAACAAGTAATTAGAAGTGTGATGAGTGCTGTAAAGGAGAGTGCTATGGAGCATATGACGGGAGCCTAACCTCCTTTTTTTTTTCTCTTGATGAAATCTAAGACACACACATTTTAAATTACAGTGGGATAAAGACCTTGGAGGGGTTGGTGTTGACAGTGCCTGGAGTGAGTGAAGGTAGGGAGAAAGAACCACTCTTTCTGGCTCTCCTTGAATTGGATAAGAACACTGGGGCAGATTAAGAAAGAATTGAAGACTCTTAAAAAAGTACTTGCATAAAATAAAGGTTCTCTAACAAAACAGAACTATTGGAGGATCTTGAGTTCAAGAAGTGAAAACCCTTTTCTGTAATTGCAAATGGTTAGGAAAAGAGGAGGAGAAGCAAAAGAAAGGCCATGTCACCTGTATTGAATGGATAAATTCTAAACATTCTGCTCCTCATGGCTCTGAGGTCTTTGGGAGGCTTAATATCAGGTCTTTGGGATACTTTTTCATACCTTATGTGGGAGCATATTGCATGGTCCTGAGGAAGTTTGATATAAAGTCGTACATCAAACCCAGCGTTATTTAGGCTACTATGTTTAGTTTATGCCAGTGGTTATCGAACATGAATGGGCATTAGCCTCGGCCAGAGGGCTTTTCAAAATGCTGATTTCTGGGCTCCATTCCAGAGTTTCTGACTCAGCATGTCTGGGTGTGGGGTGACTGAGAATTTGCATTTCTCACGAGTTGCCTGGTGAGACTGCTCCTGCCCACTTTGAGCACTTTTGGTGTATATCATGGGCAGGTGGAAAGAGTATTGGCCTAAGAATCAGAAGACCTGAGTATATTTCCAGCTCCATGATTTAAATCACTTTTTTCATCTTAATTTTGTTGAAGTTCTTCAGATTTCTTCCCTCCTCTGTGGAATGCATGGCTTTATACCACAATTACTATAAGGATCAAATTATAGATCTGAAAGCATTTTGTAAACTAAACACAAAAAAACAAACAAGAATGCTGTGAGATTTAAAACTTTTTCTAATGCCCACCATGATCACATAACTCTGTCTAGTGTATCTAACAAACAATGGCCCTAAGATTGGGGAAATGCTTCCTAGAGGATAGAAAGAACAAGACTCTGACTTGGACATTCATGGTTACAGAAGGAATGTAGTGTAGACTAGTAATATGCCACAAACCAGACATCACAGAAGAATTAGGTACAACCAATTGTGTGGCGTTGCCATAAATTCCTTTGTTGCATTTGGCCATCTATCAATTTTGGGGGAACTAGAGTTGTCCATTTCCCCATCAGATGGGATTCTGAGTGAAAGGGTAAAGCCTGTTGGCCAAGAATGACAGCATGGTAAGAAAACAATGGTATAGCTTCAATATATAATGTTGTAAATAAAAATAATAATCAGGCAACAAGCTCTTTTGGCTGTGTGAAGCAACTCATTCCTGTTGGTTGAGGAATCCTGATGTTCTTTTTGATTTTCTGGCACATTTTTCCACTATATATACCTTTTATTCAAATTGATTAAGGTTTAAAGAAATCAGACCTCAAATGAAAAACCTTTCTGTCCCCATCAGCTAAACATGAGGCCCCATATTTTATTGACTGTCAACTTCCTCAGATGCTTTATCCTCAGTGTCTCAGCTGAGCCCTGCCAATGCTGAGCCATTGAAGAGAAATAGAAGATTCTGGGCCTTGGTGAAAATGTGAACATCGATGTGTCCTTGAAACATATCTGTGAGATGTACCGGGAGCATAGCGAAATTGAGAATCCCCTCTATGGGGTATCTAGAAATCTTTTATTTTGCCATTAAACTGTTCATAGAACTTATCACTTTCATGTGGTGACAGAAAATCATTGAGGAAGGTCCCTCGTGTTCAGTAATGACAAAGAAAACATCCCTGAGTCAATTGTCCTGGTGGTGGTTGTTGTGAGCCCTGGGTACATGCCAAGTGGCTGGCGAGGTTGCCTCAAGGTTGGACTTGAAATATGATTTTCCCACAAGCTTTGCAGAGGAGGCGGTACACATGTTTTCTTGCATTTTAATAATTATGCCTTGAAGATTACCGATAGGAGGCTGGATTATTAGTCTATAACATTTCGAAGGGAGATACTAGATAAGGAAAGAAAGCGCGTTGAAAAGAGTCCAGGACTGCAAGACTAGCAGGAGAACATTGAGGGCGGTCCTTAGCTCTCAGAATAGGGAAACTTCAGCCACTGAAAGATTCAAGTCCAAGTTAATAGCCTGGATTCCAGAATCCAGAATCAGACAGACAGGGCTACATTCCTTGCTTCACTACTCCCTATATCTCTGAGCTTGATAAGTAACCTTCCAGAAACTCAGTTTTCTTATTTACAAAATTAGCTTCAAAATACATCCTTCCTCTCAGTTGTGTAGAAAGAAGATCACATGAAGGAATGTCTGTTAATTCCAACTGGATCATATGTCCTTTAGAAAAGAAAATAAGGTCCTTTCTCATTTATTAAAAAACCTCGTATTAAGCAGACCCTGGGTGCTGGACACTGGGGATATCTTCCTGCAGTACGCTCATCCCATTTCGTTCAGCTTCATGCTTAACATGCAGATAACATTTAAATATGCTTGCTGTATTAATTAAATAAAATTTGCCATATTGCTTCTTTTAAAAATTGTATAATGTGAGTTATATCCTTTATTCACCTTTCACACCCTTCTTAAAATATATGCAAACTTTAATTTGGACGCCCTATGAGTAAAAAGTTGGAATTGTAAAATTCCTTCTCAGGTCTCCCATGCCATAGTATTTCCTGGGGGCTATTCTTGATTAAAAACCTGACACAAGAAAAGTTTTATTGTATTCAGGGTGAAATATATCCAAAGGACCATGAGTCTGTTACTGTCATAGTTTGTATTCTTGAAGTTTTGGATGTAATTTTTGATGTAGGCATGTTGCCCCCAATGAAATACTGTATGTTATAAGGTAGCAGCTAATAAGATCTGATACTGGGACTTTCAAATTGAATTTCATGAAAAAATAAGAGCATAAAATGTCTTCCTAATAGTCTTCATTAGGGAAAATGGAGGACCACAGTGTTCCTCTATTAATGCACTAACTTAGGTAATTGGGATAATACGCAATGAACAGGGAGAAAAATAGGAAGTTTGAAAGCCAGGGGAGAAATAACCCACTACTTTGGAAGTTTTCGAGGATTTTTGTTTTTGGTCCAGGCAAACTCACCAGATGTTGGGCATCACATCTTAAAGTAATTATCCTCTTTCATGTGTACAAGTCAGTATTGTCCTCCTGCAGCCCTTGTTTCCTGGTGACTGCTTCCCAGGGAAAGGCATTGTTCTGAATCTCACCGCTTCCTAACAACTGCCACTTGTCCTCCTGATTAGGGCATTGTATGGAAACAGTGCCTTCATCGCAGGGCTCTTGCTAATCTCTCTCCTTTCATGCACAGCCTCCCTGCTTCTCAGAGAGCTCTGCCTTTGCGTTTCTAATTGAATGCTCCTAAAAGTTGATATTCATGTATTCTGCTTGCCTGAAATCTCTGTTCATACCTCACTGTGATGGTCTTATCTGTCTCTTTTATATTGCAGACTGGCTGGAAAGTGAAATTAGGCTTGATTCCCTAATTGGAAGCCACATGGGGCACCCGCGTGATGATAACTGTCCCAGAACTCAATAGTTACTCAGCACTCTGAAACAGAAGGTTGCCATTTTGTAAAACCATAGAAAATGCTATTGGGCCTTTTACAGAATTGTCAATCAGGCTAGAATGGACACTAATTGCTTCTCCCACAGATGTTAACATTCCCTTTTAGTGACCAGGCAACTCTTAAGACGGATAAACTCCCAGACATCTGAAAATTTCCCATAAACCTAAGTAGGGGTTTCCAAGGTGACATCTGTGATGAGTTGTCCATTGATGAACAGAAATGAGGAGCTAACGCTTCGGAACAAATAAAATATTTTAGATGCAAAGATCTGGTTCTATTCAATGATGGAGTTACCAGATAAATAAAATTATGTGTTCACAATTCTGGGAGTGTTTTGTGTCATTACGATTTCATATGCTGCCCTTTCACAGAGTTCTCCAAAGTAAATGCAAACACATTAAGTGGTCCACAAACCAATTCCTTAGGGCCCACACCAATAACAAGTTATTAAAATATTTTCTATATTTATTATTGCTAAAATTAATAAAAATGTGACATTTAGTAATATTTAAAGAAAAGTGTGTGCAGAGTACATGTTTAGAATTCATAACTAAATATAAATATATTGGGACTGCATACTCCAATTTTTTTTTTTTTACTAACCAGAATATATGTTAGTTATCTATTTCTGGATAATAATTACCCTAACATATAATATCTTAAAACAGCAGTTATGTATTATCCCATAGTTATACTATATCAGGAATATAGCTGGCTTTTTTTTTAACATTTAAAAAAATATATTTTATTGACTTTTTACAGAGAGGAAGGGAGAGAGATAGAAAGTCAGAAACATCCATGAGAGAGAGACATCGATCAGCTGCCTCCTGCACGCCCCACAGAGGAGATGTGCCCGCAAGCAAGGTACATGCCCCTGACCGGAATCGAACCTGGGATCCTTCAGTCCGCAAGTCTATCCACTGAGCCAAACCGGTCTCAGCAACATTTTTTTTATTAATTTCCAAAAGAAAGGGAGAGAAAAGAGAGAGAGACAGAAACATCAATGTTGAGATAGAATCATTGATCAAGCCTCCTGCTTGGCCCCTACTAGAGGTGGAGCCCACAACCTGGGCATGTACCCTTGACTGGAATCAAACCTGGGACCCTTCAGTCTACAGGCTGATGTTCTCTCCACTGAGCCAAACTGTCTAGGATTTAGCTGGCTTTCTTAATGGATTTGAAATAAGGCTGTTGGCCAGGGCTGTGGTCACATTTGAAAATCCAACGGGGGAGGATATGCTTTAAGCTCAATTTCCTGATTGTTGTTAAGATTCAGTTCCTTGCAGATTGTTGAACTGGAGGCCTTCGTTTCTCACTGTCTCTTGACTAGAGGTCTTTCTCTTTTCCTTGTATTTTTATACAGTAGCTTACAATATGGCAGGTGACTTTCCTCTGAGCAGGTGGGTGAGAGAGATGGAGAGGGATTCTAAAACTTAATTGTAGAAGAGGTATTCCATAATTTTCTCATATTTTGTTCAATAAAAAATAGAAGCAAGTCTGTAGGAAAGGATAGAATATAATAGAATTTAACCCAATATAATACAATAGAATAGGAGTAGTTAACTCTAGGCTATGTTCAAAAGGGGGTTATTATACGAGGACTTGAATATAAGGACTTGACTCAGGAATCTTTCGGAACTAAATTAGAGACTGCTTACCACAGAATGTATAATAGAAAAGTCTAGACACTAATTCTTTTAAAATATATTATTATTTACTTCAGAAAAGAAGGGAGAGGGAGAGAGATAGAAACATCAATGATGAGAGAGAATCATTGATTGGCTGCCTTCTGCACACTCCCCACTGGGAATCAAGCCAGAAACCTTGTCATTTGCCCTGACCAGGAATTGAACCTTGACCTCCTGTTTCATAGGTCGACACTCAACCATTGAGCAACACTGGCCAGGCATAGATACCAATTCTGTAGAGCATAATTCTGCCAGCACTTTTGCAAAGATCCAGATTGTATATATTTTTGACTGGATAGGCCACATGATCACTGTTGTTTCTTCTTCTTCTTCTTCTTCTTCTTCTTCTTCTTCTTCTTCTTCTTCTTCTTCTTCTTCTTTTTCCTCCTCCTCCTCCTCCTCCTCCTTCTCCTCCTCCTCCTCCTCCTCCCAGGAATTAAGAATATAAAAAAAAACATTCTTAGCTCCAATGCCATATAAAAATAAGACATTGGCCAGATTTTTTTTATGCAGGCCATTGTTTACCAACATCTCCTCTACTGGACATTGAGGCAGATTTCAGTTTGAATTCTAAAAGTTCTCTAAGAATTAAGGCTATCTAATGATAAAAACAAGTTTGCTCAAAAAATAAGATGAATCACTCATTCACAGAATTATGTAAGCAGAATCATGAAGTTATCTTTTACCGAGTAAAAGGGTGGTTGGGATTGAGAGGTAAAGCTAAGAAAATAGACCAGTTGATAACTTCCCAAAATCCCAGAACAATAGTTTCATAAGACATGGTTCAATAAAAAATGACCCCCTGGATGAATAAGGTTGGAAATGGTATGTGCTATATCAGATTTTTAGAGAAATACAAAATTTTAGCACACCAAATTTTCTGAGAAATGAAGAAACTAGTTTAATTCTGCTTTCTCCAAACTTATTTGACCAAGGGATCTCCTAATCCCCTTTGTTTTGGTAACATCCATTACTTTTGTACCATGGAATGAATTTAGAAAACATTAGCTTCAATGACATAGACTAGTAAGGTCTTTTCTGACTTATTTAGTTCATGATAACAGTCATGTAAGATATTTCTTGGTTCTCTCAATTCATAATTTTATGTATATATGCCTCTCTAAAATGTTTAATTCACTTAAACATTTATCAACCATATCTGTTAATCTGGGTCCTCTTACTAGGCAGGGGAAGATAAAAATGATATGGCACTTGCCTTAAAAAAGCATATTTATTCCTTTTAGGCTCTGAAATTTAGTACAGTGCTTCACACACAAAGTACTTAGGAAAGGATTGTTGAATAAATGAGGATTGAAAAGCCAGTGCTCTTTGAACCATTTGAGATAATGGATACATAAGGAAACTCAATAAATATATAAAATGAATCAATTAATTCTGGTTGAAAAATAAAATGCATTTAGTTCTTCCAATATTGCCATAAGTCTGGATATAGTTTAATCAGCAATTAAACCGAGTTTATCACCATTGTTAATGAGGAAGCTTCAGTACTCCTGAAGTTTTAGATTCACATTAGAATCTGCCACTTTAAAAATAACCCTTGCAGATTCAAGTTGACATCTTTCCACTAGATGGTTTGATATGACTGTGGCTTTCATCTTTGTATAATAGAGTATTATCTGGTTACAACACATAATTCAATTAACATTATCCTTTAAATTTCTCCATCCTTTGTTGAAATGCTTAAATGTATTCCTCTTTTATCCTTGCTGTTCCTTTTTCAATCTTAGAAACTGCTATCATTAATCTATATCTTTTGAGGATATCATTTCACTTTGCTAGGAACCATTTCATTCTTATCATCCAAAGAGCATCAATTGGGCTGCTCTTCTCTCTAGTATGTACTGCGATCAATATTCCATCCTTATATATTTTTAATCTCAGCCAAGAATGTTGTATCATCTTCAGCTCTGGTCAGATAAAATAAATGTTCCATTGGATATGTAAATGATCCCGTAAGCCAGATGAATTAGGAAATTCTGCTTTCAGTGTAAAAAAAATACATTTATCCTTAAATCAGACATTATGGAAACAAACAAAATGTTACATGGCCGTATATTTTTCAATGCTAATTTTTTTTTTACCTCCCCGTGGGGAAAAGTGACATTTGCAACTCAGGCTTTGCTCTGGAAAATGAAGTCTTCTCATTTATTTACAAATAAAAAGGAGGATCAGGAGCACGTAGGGAAGCTTTCATTCTTTCTCTCTCTCTCTTCAGCTGTCAGGTGATAATAGCACTGACCTCTGCTTGCCTGTGCTGGAAGCATATGGATGCACCCAAAAACAGCCTGGGAAATCAAATTTCAGAATGCTTAACTGGAAGCAATGGAAAAATGATATCTGGTCAACTCTGTTTTTATAGTGAGGAACCTGGGGCTTGAGAAGATTAAATGAATTATTAAAGGTCATAACGCTCTCAGGACCGCACTGGAGGTTACCTCTCCTGACTCCCAACTCAGAGCTCTTCCTACTGTATCACATCAGGGTATGGTCTCTTCTTCAAGTTTTGCTGAATAGTTAAGTGAGGAGTTGGTGAACAAATCAGAGTACTGACTAACAGATGTCCACGGGGTCCCAGGAGGGAACATTCAAGCAAAGAAAGCCTTCAAATAATTAAATCAATAGAATTGTAACTCACAGCTAGGCGATCTATGGTAAAGGCAGAAATGGAAGCATGGAAGTTAGTGGTGGCCCACGGTGTTGAAATAGCTCACGTCATCAAGACATCCTGATAAGTACACAGGAAGGGAAAGCATAAATGAGGGAGAGAAGTTTGGGAGCCTTTGATGCTCCTCTCCAGAGGCCTAATCTAGTCTCATTTTACTTGCACAGTAGAAATATACTTTAGAATGTTTAAAGAAGCAGGGCAGAATCATTTAAATGTAGACATATCAGAAGGGTACCTTCTTGGGCTATCTTGAAATTTGTTTATTAAAGATCTGAGAGAAAAGGCACCTAACAAATAAATCCTAAAACAAAATATAGGAAGATCAGCACTAAAAATAAATAGAAATCTTTCTTCCCTGGAAAGGCAAATTGTAACAAAAAGCTCAGATTACAACAAATAGAGTAACTTCAGTTATGATTAGGTGTCCGTCCACTGAAACTCTCTTTATGATTTTCGAGCATAGGTTAGTTTCTGCCACTTTACATTCCAGCTATGGATGTCTTAGCTCAAATTGCAATATGGCCTCTGGCCTGCACCTTCACCTAAGAAGGTCAGGTTATCTGGTATTTCAAGTAGCAGGAGTTCCTTAAAGCCACCCCTACATTCAGATGGTTATCAATAACTTGGTTATACAAAGATGAGACTATGAATGGAACCATATAAATCTATCCCCCAAAATAGGATAAATGTTTCCCATTAACTGAGGAAAGTAGAGACCCAGGAATGGGAAACAGCTCGCCTTTGCTGACCAGCTAGTCAGGGCTGAGACCAGAGCCCACTTTTCTGACTCAAGTCAGGTGACCTGTTCCCTACTTTATTGGGAGTGTCCAGGCTTCCTACTGCTCTCCCCTCTGGGCACTGGAAGGAGGACCTGAGGATCCTTCCCATTTTTTTAAATAGTGTTTTTTGTTTAGTTTTGTTTTTAAATACCCCAACCCCCTCAGTGTCTTGAGTCCATTGGCTATGCTTATATACATGCACACAATTCCTTTGGTTGATCTCTTATCTACCCCACCTCTCCTTAACCTTCCTGCTGTAATTTGACATTCTGTTTGATGCTTTACTGCCTCTGTATCTATCCTTTTGCTCATCAGTTTATAACGTTCTTTATTATCCACAAATGAGTGAGATCATGTGGTGTTTCTCCTTCATTGACTGGCTTATTTCACTTAGCATAATGCTCTCCAGTTCCATCCAGGTTGCTGCAAATGGTAAGAATTCCTTCTTTTTAATGGCAGCATAGAATTCCATTGTGTAGATGTACCAAAATTTTCTGATCCACTCATCTGCTGACGGGCACCTAGGCTGTTTCCAAATTGTAGCTATGGTAAATTGTGCTGTTATGAACATAGGGGTGCATAAATCCTTTCTGATCTTATCCTTCCCAATTTTCAAACAGATGATTGATAACCATTCTTAAAAACTGATTTTTGTCATACTCTCTAGATGGAATATTTTCATGGACTTCCCATAACTTTGAAGATAAATTTTCAGGAAGATCCCTACTTGTCAACATTTAATTTTTTTAAATCCTTACCCAAGGAGTGAGGATATTTTGTTCCCATTGATTTTTAGAGAGAGAGGAAAGGGAGGGGGAGGGAAAGAGAGAGAGAGGAGAAACATCGATGTGAGAGAGAGACATTGATTGGTGACCTTCTGCAACCCAGGTAAGAACCCTTGACCAGGAGTCAAATCAAGAGCCTCCAGTGTGCAGGCTAACACTCTAACCACTGAACAATGCCAGCCAGGGGACTACATTTAATTTTTTACTTTCACCCCTGCCAACTTCTAAGTATACTGCAAATTCCTTCATTTAGAACTTTTTCCAGTCCTCTGATTTTTTTTTTCCTTTCTGGTTTTATTACTGTGTTTCTCTATGTGAAATGCCCTTCTGCTTTTCCCTGCCTGGCTATAGATACAGATGAAAAAGCCATATATCCCTCACCAATTTTTCCATTTCCAACAGTCCCTGAAATAAATTGCATGCAGCACCATGTGCCTGCAAAACCACCTTCAAATACGACAAATGGTTGCATTAAAATATCACCTTCTAGCCCTAAGACGAGACTGTACAAATATTCCAGAGACGGTTTGTAGTTAGTAGGCAAGCCAGCTCTTAGTTTTAAATGTTATACCCAGAAGAGATCTTTGAAATTTCATAAACAGATGGATTCTTTTTGCTTGGTTCACTAGTGTTTTACAATTAACTAATTAACAGGTTTATTGCCAAAATTAGCAATGAGAAGTGTTCAGGAGCTTTGACCAAAGCAGTCTTTTGTGATTATGCAGACACCAAAACAATCTGCATGATAGTTTGAGGGTAAACGTTGCTCACATCATAATTTCACCTGCTGTTTTCAAATAAAAGTAGACAAATACAAAAATGAATCCTTCTGATATCCATACTCCTTTCATAGACACAAGTCTCTCCCTTAATTAATAATGCTTAATTAATAATGCTCAACACTAACTATAGTGAGAGTACAAATGTACCCAGATTGCTTTCAAGTATATAAAATTGCTTGGCAAACGTAGTTTTGAAGAACTATCAGGAACCATTTTTATGCAAAGTCCATCTGGTACTTTCTAGCTAGTAGGGCCTCAGGTAAGGTATTTAACTTTATCTGCTACTGTTCCTGACCATGAGCTAGGTCAGGGTCCTGTCCTTTGGGTCAGCTTTGCTAGTCCTACCCCTCTTCCCTCTCCAGCACACCCCAGCTTCTGTTAACTCAAATTTCTGTAGTTCCTAGAATATGTCACATTCTCTGTTTTGCTTTGGCAGGAGCTATTTTTCTGCCTGGAGTATCTTCTGGGTTCCTTTATGATTTAGTTTGAGCATCACCTCTTTGGGTGATATTCCCTACTCCTGCCTCCAGAAGATGGAATTCGATGTAGGTGGGAAGAAGGGCAAGGCATGTTTCCCTTCGGTGTCCCTTTATTGAACTGAGAGCAACTTTCAGTGAAGGAATTGACTTTTTTATTAAAAAATAATTCTAGGATCAATAATTATCTATTAAAAAGAAGGAAATAAGGAAAGAACTAATGAGAGAGGGAAAAAGGGAGTGAGAGGATGCATGAAGGAGGGAAGGAGGCTCTCTATTCAGAATATTTTCTGTCTGGAACTCTTTAGTCAGCATTTTTCAGCTCATCAGTCAGAACCCCCATAGAAGTTATCTTTTGTATCCGTATGAACTACCTTTTTAAATGAACCTTGTTTTAGAACGTTATTTTATCTGGCATGAAAAATCTGCTTCATCAATTAGGTAACAAGCTTGTTGAGCTAGAAGGTGGCAGAAATGGAACATCAATATCCAAGGAGCTTAGCAAAATGTGCCCCATTCTAACCGCCTTCCCAATGTGAGAATCCTATTGGTTAGGGTTCTGGCACTTCTGAAATTCTCTCAGAGCTTCTTTGGTGCCTAGTCCTTCGTAACCACTCTCTGTACATGATTAATCAATTAAATGTTCTTTGTGCTTAACAAGATTAAATACTGCTCTTAAGATTTTACTGGTTTTTAAAATGAATTATTTGTATATGTATTCATTGCCATGTTCCCCAAACTATACACCCCTGAATAAGAATCAGTTATGATCTCTGAACCTTCTGGTGTGATTTGAGCAGTGAGTTAAAGAACAGCATATGTGCCTTTATTTCATGGTTTTTAGGCTGGGTTCAGTGGACAATTCCTCCTGGAAGCCTTCCCTGACTTCTCCACCATGAGGTAGGTGGTCCCTCGGATTACTTCCAAAGCATCACTGTGCGTCATTTTGTATAGCAATCCTCTGTCCCCTGATTTGCTTGCCTACTTAATGAGGCTTCCACCATCTCAAAGCAATGGCAGCATCCCCATTTATGTGTGGGCATTTACACAGAGCCTAAGATAGGCTGTCCCTTCCTGAATGCATCCTTTCTTATGCTCCAGAAGCTCTCATTCTTATAAAAAGAAACCCGCATACACACCCCCTGCAGAAAATCTTTCGAAGGGCTCATACCTTCTTAGGAAAAAGTACAAGTAATCTGGTTTGGAAGAAATACCTTTCCTAATATGGCCCAATCTGCCCTCATTCTCTGTTCCAAGCACTCTGACCCATTCAGGCTTTCATATCCATATACCGCTGCATTACCTTACATTTTCAATGGAGAAAAACGATCTTCCTTTCCCTCAATCTCTGTAGTTGAATATTTTTCTTCTTGGAAATGCCCGGTCCTTCTTTAGAGATTCAGCTGGAATATTAACCTACTCCTTGGTATTCTGAAAGCATTTTGACCCAATATACCACATCACCATAATTCACCTGACATTTCAGTAAGCACCTACTAAGAGACAGAGCACTGGGAACCGAGGACTCACTCTGTGAGCATGGCATTTCTTTGCTTGTCTTCTTCGCTCACTCTGACAAAGCACAGTATGTGGCCAATTATGATAGTGTTTGGATGAACACACTCTTGGGTATTTTTTTGGTTATTTATTCATTATCAACCTAATGTCAATACTGCATTTTAACCAGCCATTTTACATATCATTTATGGAATTGTAAATGACTACAGGTGGAACTTCCACGGTTGATTTTTTTTTTCAGAGCATTGCCTTAAAAACTCTGCATTAATTCCAGAAGCTAACAATATCTTCTTGCTACCATTTTTCTAATCTCTTCGTTTAGAATTCCCTTCTTTCACTTTTGTACTTTGCTGTAGTTAATTTTTGCATTAACATTGTCTTTGACATTGTATTAGATATAATGCTTTAATTTTTAGCATAATGTATGGAGAATTAGGTATACAACTTCTCGACTGATAATGGTAATACTGATAATGGCAGTTTTAATGTTTCAAACTCCTTGCATATTTTATTAAAATGTATACCATTATTTCATCCAAGTTTCTTCAGGGAGCTGAGCAGACATTATCCAAGCAACTTTAGAAGAAATACAAGCCTGATTAACTATTATCTTTTCTTGTTAAACTGTAACCTGTTGCTGCGCTTTTCATGGAGGAATAAATGCTCTATAAAAATAGACAAAGCCCACGGAGTGGAATTCAGTATGCACACCATGCTAATGCCGTTAATACACACAGAGTCTTAACACACTGCAGCCAGACAAACCCGCACCCATGATCCAAGGTCATTCCCAAGAAACTCAGCCACAAGCAATGAATTCTACCGAGTCCTCTCCTCTCTCCTCCCCAGAGCAGGTCCAAATGGTTGTACACTCTTAACTAGTCTCTACTTAATCAAATGGATGGATTGATATTTTTAATATTTTGATGCATTAATTGCTTTATTGTACTAATTGATACTCTTCTCTAAAATGTATGTGCTAACAACCTATACTGACGAACACCCATGATCCTTCACTACTCAGTTAGCAGGCCAACTATTTAAACATCACCTATTTTCTATTCTCTATTATCTCTGTGGCAAAGACAATAATTTGAATGCAGAATAAGATAGTTTTATCTATCAATTAGGAATGATGTGACCGAGTTATATACAATGGATGTGGGTGGAAGGGATTTCTGTCCCATCTAGTTTGGAAGACACACAAGCAGTGCACCTCGTCATCACTTTTGTGTGGTTAGAGGAGTAACCACCTCAGGGCAATATATATATTTATGGGAAGATGCGATCTGGGATCTGGGAGAGAGGCATGAGGGTGAACATATGGGAGAGGATGCTAAGTGTAAATATCTTTGTCAGATATATCAATGCCCGTCAGAGAGCATTCTCTGTGAGAGAGGAACAAATGACTTGGCTGGCTGATGTTGACCAGCCTCTGTCACTTGGTGCTGGATAATGGGCACATGAATGAGATGGCCATAGTGACAGAGATGGGGGTCATGAATAACCTCAGTAATCTGGGCATACACTCACCAAGGCCGATATAGCTATTACCACTGAATGTCCCACTAATTAATACCAGGTACCAACAATGAGGCCCTGATCAGCACCATTTCTCAAGGATTGCAATAGCTATTTTGGTGGCAAGTTGACTACTCCATGTAGCTCTTTCTACCGTTGAAGGTCCAGTGATTGATTCTCACAGGAATAGATACATAATCTGTGTATGCATTTTCCTTCTTTGCCGGTAGGGCTTCAAATAGCACCATGACAGAAGGGCTTATAGATCTTCTACTCACTGATCCATCCCATGTAATATTGTGTCAGACCAGGGGACCCAGTTTATTACAAGAAATTTGCACAGGGGTCTATACCAGGACATTCATGGATTTTATTATATAGTAGAGGGTCGAATATCAGTTGTGGCCCAGAGACCATCTACAGTAGCAGGACTGTTTTTTTATTCCATTAACCTTCCTCTTCTAAGTCTTCTCCCCTCTCAAAAGGGAGGCATCCTGGATTGGGAAGAGGCTGCTCCTCAAACACACTTAGAAATGTAGTTGAGAGCCACAAGGAATGGCCTGTGATGGACAAGGGGATGTACTTCCTGATGACTCTCCCCAGAAGGACTTATTCTTATGTTTCTGAGAGTTATAGTAATAGACATCATTTAGCTAACAGATTCTCACAGAATTCCTTAGCTGCAGATAGCCACCTTGCCCCAGCCCCTACCTTCCTGGTTGTGACAAATATCCAATGACCAATCAAAACACATGTATAAACAGCTAGCTATTTTGGGCCTACTTGTTACTTTTTTGGACCATTTTAGTTCCAGAGTTCCTTGTGGGGAAGGCTAAAGATGTTATGTCTTCTTCATATTTCAATTTCTCAATTATTTTTTTTCCAATCCTGCCACCTTCACTTTCCTTTTATAAGTGCTGATCCCAAGATCACACCTTAACAGGAATCCTCCATATTGAAATATGTTTTCTGTGAATCCCAACTCATGGCAATGTTATAAAAATGGGATTTGTTCATCAGAGATGGGGACAATTTGCAAGTAAAATGAAAGAAAATAAAGAGATCTTGGAAATTCAGAACCTTACAGAATTGAGGAAGTTAAAATTTAAAGGTGGCAACTAGAAAAAAAATCTGTAGATAAAAAACTCAGGATAAAATCACATTATAGGTTTGGCCCCTCTACTCATTGTTCCAAATAGTTTGTATCTGCCATTAGATCAAAAAAGAGAGATATGTGAGATGAGAAAACAAATAGATCACATCTAAAAACATGTCTATAAGAGCACTTCTGATGTTATCAGTGGAAGTGGGTATCCATTTCCCCACTGAGTGCGGGGGGTGGTGTATTTACCGTATCTTGAGAAAATACATTTTTCTGAGACTGGCACAGGAGTATGAATAATTTTTATTTGCATGAAATTACATCCTGGGTTTCCAATGTCCCATTTCCCTTAATCCAGTCCTGGAAGAAGTGCAGATGGGGATTCAGTAGAGCTCAAAGCAAAGCCAGTATCCATAGTTTCCATTCCATGTTGGAATTGGGTCTGGTTTAGAATTAGGCTAGTTGTGGTCCATTAGTTCTTTGTGTGGGGTCCATGTGGCTGTGGGCCATATGGGCAAATGCAAGAGAGCAGGCGCATGAGAGCCCTGTAAGCCAGGACTCAAGCACAACATGCCAAGAGGCAAGAGCCCAATAGCCCAAGAGAAACCAAAAGAAAACCAGAAGAGACCGAGAGGAACCAAGAACACAAGAGAGTTCCTTTGTTTAGCAGATTAAACAGCTCATCTGAGCTTGCAGTTGCCACACCTACTCTGGCCAATCACCCGTTCCCAGGTATGACTGACAGACAAGTACCTTCTCTATGTTACCCAGAGTTCACTGGGCATGCATCTATTTCCCCCGCTTCAGTGCCTTTCCCTAGCCATTGGGGGGAGCAGAGGAATAGACATGTGGTCCTCTGGGGAGAATTAAACTATAGATTCCTGGCAAAGCTGTCCACGTGACATGCCTATAATATTTGGCCTTCCCTTTGCTCCGTTCCTATTATTAATAACGAGGTTAATTACAACAGTATCAGTGTCATTACTGGCACGTGTAACTGATTGAAAGCAAATAGATCAGAAGCTTAATGAGTTTTTAGGAAACCTATATTGACAAAGAAATTATGAGCGTGGGTTTTTAAAGAACCAGATTTTTTTTTTTTTAAGATTTCCAAGAGCCTTTCTATTCCCACTTTCCATAAACAGAAAGTCAGTTGTGAAACCTGTACAGACCACAAGGATGACAGACTCCCAAAGCCCACTTCATATGTGGCCCTGGTGGTAATTAAAAAGGAACAACATTTAGAGAATGGCATCACAGACATGAAACCAGTGGACAAGATTTCTTCCAAAGAAGAGAATCAGGGCTCAGTCAAGAACAGTGTCCCTTGGTAAGGAGCATGCACAGTATCTGCTCTGTGAATTTCAGTGAATAGTATATGTCTCCCATTCTTTTCACTTCAGATTGGGAATGTTTATTGTAACACTTTTGTTTCTATTTCACCATTGTTGGTTTGATGGCATGGGGCATAGTGACAATGTTGTAGTTCCCAGATCTCAGGAACAAGAGAAGCTATGTTTGAAGAGACAAATCTGAATATCACCCAGAATTCCTGGATTTTGAACTGAGGACAGTGACTTGATGGGACTGTAGATTGGGGCTGAGTGTGTTCTATAGGTGGGTAGGAACATGGAAGGATGTGATGACTGAAGAGCAACGGGAGGCAGACAATCCTGTGCATTTACCATATCATTTCTGCTTGTTCTATGACCCCTCTAGATTCCCTTTATCTTTTGGAAGTAGTGACGGAGACCACTTATTGAGAGGGAAGAATCACAAGATCTCTAGGGCATCCAGGGAAGAATAGTTTCCTAAATGGTTGCCTGATTTACATGCAAGGAAAAATACACTCATGTTGTTAAGCTAGTCATTTTGGGCTTGCTTTGTTGCTACCGCATAGATTATCCCATTCTGACTAATATATATATTTTTTTTTTCTTTCTGGACCACCAATCATGTTTATGCCAGACATTATCCCTATATCCCCTATGACTTTTAGCTTCTTTAATGTTTCAATAACTTTTCTTTCTGAGATGATCCTACATAATTTATTTGGATCTATCTTTCAGTTACTAACAGCCCTGGCTGTTAGAACTATTATCTTGATTAAATAATTGAGTAAGAGAACTTTTATTTATTTAATTTGTTATTTAATTTACCCATTGCATTTTAAAATTTTAATGTATTTATTTTTTTTGCTTCTGGAGTGTAATTTGGATCTTTTCCAACTCTGCTTAGTTGTTCTTTATAGTCTATTTTTCTATGCTTATGTTTTCAAGCTTCTCGTTTATTTTCTTAAACACATTGAATTTGTCTATTGTATATTCTGCCTCTGATATGGCAATTGCTGAGGACTTCCAGTTCTGGAATTGCCATCTCTTTGTTTGTGCTGGCTGTCACTTTTGTGTTTCCCTTTGTGTTTTATGAATTTTGGCTGTGATCTGCTCATTTTCCTTGGCACTGTGATAATTTCTTGAGGTCTGTGTTGGAGTTGGAAACCTCCAAACTACATTTGTATCTTTTCAGGCTACTTGGCAGCGTTACCAACATAGGATTACCTACTTCACTTAGGGATTTTTATTTTATTTACCAAAATGGAAATATGAGTTTGGATTGTAAACTTCTATAATGATCGCCTATTCTAGCTAATAAAGGAATAATGTGCAAATTAACCATCGCTTCGTGACAAAAATGGCGGCCTCCCTAGCCACAAGATGGCGGCACCCAGTCCCCTCAGCCAAACTGCTGGAATGTCCAGGCCTGTCCACCGGACCAGTGAGGCCTGATCTGCCACTGGAGGGGGCAGATCTATCCTCCCCTCTCCACTGCTGTTGTCAGGCCCACCAGGGTTCGCAGGGACCAAGCAGCAAGGCTTGAACTGCCCCCAGACATGGCAGACAGAGCCCAGGTAGCAGGGCTTGGGGGCTTCCTTAGTGTATCCATGTCAGTGAAGCCCCTGGCCTGGCAGACAGAGCACACTCATGGACATTGGGGCTTCCTTCGCATGGCAGTGTCAGGTAGAGAGCAGATAGCAGGGCCTGGGGCTTCATCTCCATGACTGCAGCAAAACCTCCAAGCCCAATAGAGAGCAGAGAACCACAGGGAGTGGGCCTAGGCCATCAGTAGGACATCCCCTGAGAGCTCCTGGATTGTAGAGGGTGCTGGTTGGGCTGAGGGACCCCCATGCACGAATTTTGTGCACCAAGCCTCTAGTTAGTAATACATTCTCAAATGATTTTTTTTCTCTCTTTTCACTCAGTATAGAATCAACAAATGCAATGAACTATTAAATGCTATTTTTCTTGAGTCTCTTTTTATCATGAGAATATAGTCTTTGGGGGTTGAGTCCTATGGCATTTGTCTTCAGAGGCTCCATTCTTAGGATGATCCTAGGTTTTATCTTCAGGCCCCTCCATCTTTTACAACATTAAAGTAGAAACTCAAGAACAATAGGGTTTACCCCAAATCTCTCCATATAATGTCATTTTGGTATTCTCTTATCTTTCAGGGTTCCTGCTTTTTCTATTTTACTTCTTGCCTCTGTGAGTTACTTCTTTTTGTGCCAACTCAGCAATGCTTTTTAGAAGATTGAATATATATATATTTCATCCAACACTTTATCTGTTTCAGTCAGGAAGGTTGTTCAGAATTATCTAGCATGCCATACTGCTAGAAATAGAAGTCATTTAGGACACCCTCAAGAACTACACCCACACATGTACACCTCTACCAGTCAAGTTGTATGCTTATCAAAATAAAGGTGTCTGTCTTTTGTAATTGTTTGCCACAGATTTCTTTTAGTATAACAAATTAATTCATAGAACTATTATTTTGATCAAATAATTGAGTAAGAGAGCTTTTATTTATTACTTAACAATGGTGATGAGTCTCAATAAAGGTAACTTGCTTAATAAAAGAACATTGAATTAAACCTTGGAAAAAAAACTACAGCAAAGTAGTTGTACAAATTTGGAAGGTTGTAGAAGGATTCTTTACTCAGATCTCTTTGCAACTGTGTTTAATTTCTTGTTCCCCTTTAGAGAAATACAAATAGAAATTAATGTTGTGTTATATGTATGGTTTATGTAAGAAAGATAACAGGGGAGCCAACTGAGAGAGCTTCACTTGATGAAAAGGTACTGGACTCCAGGACAAAGGTTAGCAGGTAAAAATATTTTAGACATGTATGTATTATTTTTTATAATTCCTCAAGCTAAAGAGGTGTTTATTGTTTTCACCCAGTCCTATTGATGTACAATTGACAAAAAAGTGTGATATCCTTAAATTGTATAATGTGGTGATTTGATATCATATACATTGTGAAATGATTCCCTCAATGAAATTAATTCACCAATTCATCACAGAGGTGTTGCTTCTGTTGTGCTGTTGGATGTAGGAAGTGGGGCTACATTTCAGCATTGCCCAGCAAGAATCATTTTTTTGTAAGAGAATGCTATTATGTTATTGTGAGGAGTGTCTTCAACCCTACTAATAAAAAAATATGGAAGTTAAACGATTATTAAATGCAAAATTTTAAAAAATTTTATTGTCAAAATTAGCAGATCCAATTTTGGTGTGCAGGTATAAAAAATCACTTTTATTTATTTTCCAACTTTATTGAGATATAATTGAAAAATAAAAATTTTATATGTTTAAGGTGTACAATGTGATGATTATATATATATAGTGAAGTGATGAACTCAATCAAGTTAATGAACACATTCATCACTTCAAATAGTTACCTTTCCTATGTTTGTAGATGAGAACATGTCAGAGCTACTCTACCGTACAGTGTTATGAACTGTAGTCACCATATAAAAACAAGTTTTATAGAAATGTTTCATATCTTTTATTCTTTTTTTCCACACTGGTACTTTTATTCAAATGGAAAACTTATTTCTACAAATGAATTGCTAGAAAGAGAGTTTGTATATTTTAATTTTTTAAATTAAATTTATTGGGGTGATATTGCTTAATAAAATTATACAGGTTTCACCAAAATCGGTTTGGCTCAGTGGATAGATAGTGTGCCTGCAGACTGAAAGGTCCCAGGTTTGATTCCAGTCAAGGCATATACCTTGGTTGCGGGCACATCCCTAGTAGGGGGTGTGCAGGAGGCAGCTAATCAATGTTTCTCTCTCATCGATGTTTCTAGCACTCTATCTCTCTCCCTTCCTCTCTGTAAAAAAATCAATAAAATATAAAAAAAGAATTCTACAGGTTTCAAGTGTACAATTGTATAATACATCATTTGTATATCGTATTCATATTATTTATTCTTAAAAATGTTGTTAGGGCAGTTTAAAAAATATTTTTATTGATTTCAGAGAGAGCAAGGGAGAGGGAGAGAGAGATAGAAACATCAATGATGAGAAAGAATCCTTGATTGGCTGCCTCCTGCATGACCCCAATTGGGAATTGAGCCTGAAAGCAGGGCATGTGCCCTTGACCTGAATCAAACCTGGGACTCTTCAGTCCACAGTCTGATGCTCTGTCCACTGAGCCAAATCAGCTAGGGCAGAACAGTTTTTCAAATCAGCATTTTATTTTTTAGGTTCTTTTTAGCTTCCTATTTTCAATTTTCTAGAGTTTTCCCCCCATTCTCAGACTCTGGTTTTGGATTTATCTTTTTTATAGTCTAAAATGATATATTAACAAAACACAGTTTTCATCCTCGGAGGAAGTTTGTCTTTGACTTTTAAAAAGCATTATAATTTTTTTTTCTTTATTACTTTTTTTTTGATTATTTACTTTGTGCATTATAAGTCGCTGGTCTTTTCTATATGCTCTCTTATTTAAATTCACATAATAACCATGTCAAGAAGTTACAATTTTCATTTTACAGATAAGAGAATAGAAGACCAGAGAAATGAACTTGCCCCAGGCCATAAGCTAAAAGTTGTTGATTCCAGTCTGGAAACTAGGGTTGCCTGATTCTTATGCTTAGGCTTTCTTATTATAACATCTCATTACCATCTATCCCTCTGGTATCCCTTGAGCCTAATCTGGTTATGTCTAGTTCTAATCCACCTACATGATCTAATTTCATTCATAGTCAAACTTAGTGCAGTCCAAACAATCCACTTTTCCTAACTGGCTTTGGAAGGATTTTGAACTAGTTTTCCATTTTCCAGTCTAACCAAACTCAAGGAGGCTTCCTCTAGGAAACGTTTCATAACCTCTATTCTTTTTTTTCCTAATCCTCACAGCTTCCAACTACAGGGTAACATTTAGTCTAGTCCAGTGGTAGCAAACTCATTAGTCAACAGACCGAGCCATGGTTTGTTGACCACTGCTCTAAGAAGACTTTAATTCAGGCATTCAGATATTTCTTTGGATGATCCCTAGACTAGTAGATTCAAGATGATAGTTTTGTGTCCTTTCATCTGTAGATCTCTGATATCTTCCCATGGGTCCACATGTAATAGGCACTCATAGTTATTCATTTATTCTTCTTGTTCCAAGTCTTCCTTGAGCCTTTCTCTCCAACACTCACTAATTTTTAATGGCCATCCCTGGGTGATTTGGATTATGTTGTAGGATATATCTAACTTAGAGTTTCCCAAAATCTAGAAAATATTGATCTTCCAGGAAAAGCAGTTACCCAAAGAGGAAATATTAGAAATAAAAGGAATGCAACTTAAAATTAAAAAAATTATGTTGTACCTTTCAAATGATCAAAAATAGAAATAATGATAACACTCAGTAAAACAAGGCTGCAATGAAAAACCAAACAAGCTTATATATTGTTAATCAGACTGTAAAATGATAGAGCTACTTGGAAAGTAATTGGTCAAAATAATCTTAAAACTTAATAAAAAAGTCTTACCTGTGACTCACTAATTCAATTTCCTAAGTGGAGAAAAACCTTTACATGGAAAGATGATTATTGTAGCTTTACTTATAAAATTAAAAATTATAAAGTAAATAACCCTGGCTAGTGCCGTTCAGTTGGTTGAGCATCACTCAATGAATTGAGAGGTCAACAGTTCAATAATCCAATCAGGACACATACCTGGATTTTGGACTGGATCCCCTTGTAGGGGTCATGGGGGAGACAGCCTATGGATGTTTCTTTCTCTCTCCCTCTCCCTTTCTCTCTCTCTAAAATCATTTAAAATATTAAGGATATTAAAAGCTACCAAATTTCCAGTAATATTAAAATTGTTACATAGATTATAGTAATTCATATTAGTATAATATTATATAATCATTACAATTATGGCCAAAGTGTCTCAGTTGGTTGAGTGTCATCCTGTGCACTGAAGGGTTGCCAGTTCCATATTCAGGAAACATACTTGGTTTCGGTTCGATCCCTGGTTGGGGAGAGTACAGAGAGTTCTCTCTCTGTCTCTTTCTCTGTCTCTCTCTTTGTCTCTCTGTCTCTCTCTCTGTCTCTCTGTCTTTCTCCCTTCCTCCCTCTCTGTTCAATCCCTGGTTGAGAGAGTACAGAGAGTTCTCTCTCTCTCTCTTTCTCTCAGCATGTTCTTGGGTGAGTATTAATAAAAATAATAAAATAAAATTATGTTGTAAATAATGTATAATACTATATAAAAACTCTATTTTTTAGGCTGATTTCCCATGAAGCAGTATCTGGGATAAAAGCTTGTGCATAGGTAACATCTTTAGGATGGGATTCCATGTAGGAAGCTTGCAGAACACAGAGTGAAACAAGGAGAACCCAAACGAAGACATGTTTTTATGTTGTTCATGGCCGACAAAATCAACCCCATCAGGATTTTCAGAGGGGTCTTCTGAAACAACTCAGAACCATCTTTCCTCAGGAGTGAAAGGAGGAAGCATTTATCCTCTGCCTCCTGTCTGTCGTTGGTCAAGGTGTTCTCATGGACACGACTCCAGCCTGTCCACAGGGTTTCTGTGAGTGTCCCTGTGTGTGGAATGAGGGAAGCTTTCAGCAGGAAGCAGAGTCCAGGAAAGGCATTCTCCAGCTGCTCTCCCAGGAAGCTCCTCAAGGCTGCAGGGAATCAGGGTTCTCACAGCGCTCAGAGTAGTGAAGAGTCTGAAGGGACTGAATAGTGAAACACTGCTCATTCTGCTGCCATAGTGTTGGGGGAGAAACATGAGATCCAAAGTTTCATGTTCAATGGAATCTCAGTTAATTTTGTGCACTCAGTAACCTATTGAGTGCCAAAGGGGTCCCAGGTTCTGTGAAAGCAAGGAATAAGACACAGCTCTTTCTTTGGGGAGCATACTTTGTAGAATAGGAGGAGTGTTTACGGGAAGGGTGAGGAGACAGACATTAAATGCATAAGCCAAGTATTTAAAGACTGTGGTTAGGTCTAAGCTAGACATGAACAGGTGCAAAACAAATTGACAATATAACAGTGCTTAGAAAAAAGATTAGATAAAAATACATCAAAATGTCATCAAGGGTGGTTTCTGAGTAGGAGCACCGATTACGTACTATCTCTGTATTTTCCAAATTCCCTACAATGGGCATAGATGTCTCTCAATAAGAAGAAAAAAACACAATGCAACTGTTATTAAAAATGATGAAGCCTGTCTGGCGTGGCTCCGTGGTTGAGCATTGACCTATGAACCAGGCGGTCACCATTCAATTCCAGATCAGAGCACAAACCCTGGTTGTGGGCTCCATCCGCAGTGTGGATGGGCAGGAGGCTGCCGATCAATGATTCTGTCTCATTACGGATGTTTCTATCTCCTCTTCTCCCTTCCCCTCTGAAATTAATGAAAACATGTTCAAAAAGTTAAAAAAAAACTAATAAAAGAAAACGAAGAAATTCCTAATTCCTTCGGTGGCCCTTGGACATGATTCCTTATCCCATTTTGGATTTGGTCCTTTTTCTCCACGGCTTGGGGCTTTGGTTTCCCTTTCCACTTGTTTCTCGCAGCCTCTGGGCAAGTTCACGGTGGGGAAACAGACGCGTGGGCCTGTGTGGGTGTGGATGAGAAGAAAGTCCCTCAGGGCAAGGACGTTTCGGAAGTCGCTGTGCCCTTAACAAGAACTTGGAGAGCGTGGCTCCTGAAATATAATTTCCCCCATCCACTACTTGTTAACAAGGCCAGCGATCCATGAAGTTGATTCTTTTTCTGGGTTTTGGTGTCTGAGCATTGAAATTAATGGTTGGAGAGCAAAGTCGATTACTGAATGCAGCATAGCCGGCCGGCAACTCTTTCAGCTCAGGCTGGACCACGGACAGACTTGGACTTTCCGTGTTCAAGGTGCCCACTTAGCCCTGTGATTGGCAACTCCACACCGCCTTCAGGGGCGGTGTCCCCAGAAACACAAAGCTAGAAGGGGCGCTGCCACTCACCATCTGCTTGATGCTCAAGGTCTCCAAATGGCCCCCCGAGGTGGAGGCTGTGCGCAGTGCTCGGATTTTGAGTCGCATTAAGGAGCAGCCTGCATGTTCTGTCTGGCTGACCTCTAAGAAGGCAGAGGAGACCAACGCAGGCATCAAGTGCCCAGCCAGGGGACCCTGTGGGACAATGCTTGCTCCCATCCCAATGCCGGGGTGACCCATTGTGCCTTCGCTTGCCCCAGGATGCAATGCACATTGTGTCCGCAGAGCTAGAATCAAAGAGTGATGATCTGAGAAGCGGAGAGAAGGAAGACATTGACCTTGGAGAGGTTTAAGAATGCCGTATGAATAGCTATCCAGAACATAATTAAAGGCATTTTAACATCATAAGCCTTGAAGAATGCGAAGCATCACCACGGCACGCTGGGGAGTAGAAGATATTGCTTTTATAGCTGCAGAGCTTATGGTCAGAAGTGATATGAAATATTAGAAATGTGGCAGTTTTATAATAATTTTATTCCGGTTCCTTGTGATCACTTTCATTTGCAGCGTTTTACCTTTGACTAGCTTGAACTGTGTAGTAAGCCTTTTGCTCACTCCATCCTTGTCCTGTAATATCAGAAGCTACAGTTTTAATCTGAGGGATTACAGGAAATACAATGGGCACAAGCAAACAGACGATGGTATTTAGGAAGCCAGTTTATTGAAGAATTAAAAGTTCTGAGTGAATTTGTCTCCCAGTCAATAAAAGCAATAGAACCCTGAGTGGAAAAAAATGCCTCTTCCTTCTTTTTATAATATCACTATTACTTTTTATATCCTGTTTTCTATCTTGGCTGCTTTTTAATTTGGGGTGGGGACGGGGGAGGCAGATCCTTTCTGGCCCATAATTTGCTCTGTTTATTTTTCTCTTGTCAGTAGTCTTCTTTCAAATATCTTATGTGCTTTCTTTACAGAATAACCCAAATTGGAATTAATGCTAGAGATCATATTTAAATATTCCTATTTCTCAGATAGGAAATATGAAAGTACAAGTAGCAATGGAACTCAAAACACAGTCCATGTCTCCTACACAACAAAAATAGCAGCTAACGTTCACTGAGCGCCTGCTGAGAGGCAGGCAAAGCCCTAAGACCTTGGCATGTATTAATGTGTGTGTGTGTGTGTGTGTGTGTGTGTGTTATAAAAGAACTTTATTTATAAAAACAGATGGGGGGGCAGATTTGGCCTGTGGGCTCTAGTTTGCCAACCCTTCACTCTTTTAAGCATCTGAGTGTCTCTATGAGATAGGTCCTTCTATTATTGTCACCCCAATTTACAGAAAAGTGAACTGAGGCACAGAATGGCTAGGCAGCTTACCTAAAGTTATATTCTTAAGGAGTGCCTTCATCTGAAGAAACTTCACTGTTGGACCTCAACATATATACTTCGCTGTAGACAAGTATCTGAAGATCTTCTCTGTGTTCTTGCCTTTCTCTTTATTTTCTGGGGTTCTTTCTTGGAGAGCAAGTGTCTGGGTTGGCATGTAGAATCTCATACACATGTATGTGCTATGGGTTTATTTTGATAACTTTTTACCTTGTTCTCTTTCTATGGTTGCGAATGCTGTTTGTATCATACTTGGTCATCTGAAGGGGATATAAAAAACTTGAAAAGGTTAAAATTTTGCTGTGGAATAAAATGCATTAAAATAAAATTAGATAAAAATTTACTGAGTACTAACCACATGGAGCAGATAATCCAAATCTCCTTTAATTTATGATCAAGTCAGGATCCAAAAACTGTTCATTAGCTCATTTGTTCAAAAGTCCCAGGATACTTGACAAGCAAACTCCATTAGCATATTTGTGGAAAGTTTTGTAAAAGAACTATAAATATTTGACAGTTCTGAATTTTTGACAGTTTTGATTTTTAAACTCACAAAAAAATTTGTCTGAAACATGCCTGCGTTTTTATATTCTTTTATCACAAATAAATTGATGACACGATACTGCTTCAGACATTCAATTAATTAATAAAAGATCTGATTGTCATGTCACCGGGGACCATTCCCAACCATCTGTTGATGGTTGGCAGATTGCATGACTTTTGCCTGAGTAAGAACCTTTGTCTCTATGAAAGTTTGCAAATTGAATGCTCATAAATGAACAGATTTCTGGGATGATACATCACAGGTGATACAAAGATGATAAAATATTCAAAACTGAGTTCTTGTTTTTTTATTTTTTTAAATTGATTTCAGAGAGGAAGGGAGAGGGAGGGGAGAGATGGAAACATCAATGATGAGATCTTATTTTTGGGGAACAGATAATCCAGTGAGGAAGAGAATATATACATAGTCATATATCTAAGACACTTCCTGATTATTCTATGAATCCATGCAAGAATTAGATTTCCTTCTAATGAGCATAATCGTTTAAACTATCTGCCAACAGGTGAGTTGGCAAAAGAAAGGACTAGTTATGTGCCATGTGCTCACAGCAAAAGCACTGCCTGCCTAGGTGTCAGGAAGAAGAAAAACATAAAAGACAGGTAAGATTTGGAAAGGTGGGTAGGGATGAGAAAAGAGATTGACCATTTGATTTCAATGTCAAAACCATCATCAAGTGAAACACAGCCAAGGCAACCTAGGACTTCTCTTCCACTGCTGCTCTCCATCCTTCTGTACTTGCCACTAAGGCAGCCCTTGCTAATATGATTGAACAGGTCAAATCCCTCCTTGGGGGACATACTGTTGTTATAGGTACCCTTACAGTCCTTAAGTGGCAATGGCATATCTCCCATCTCTCTCTCTCTTTCTCTCTCTCTCATGTGTGCACGTGTGCTCTTCATATAACAGTAGATCTAGGCAGGGCTCATCATCATAGGGAATATTACATATTCTTCATTATCACTTAGCTTATGACTTGGTAGGTAACTCAGGTCAGGGTCTGCTCTCCATGTTTACTCATTCATTTTCTTTTTCTTCATCCTCTATATTCCAACCTTTAGTCCCTTCCTTTAACAACAGGTTTGATTATATGTAACTGTCTAAAAATTTAGATTTGCAGGAAGAGGAATTTAAGACACCTCTTATGTCTCCACCAAAAGCAAGCTTGCTCTGATGCTGCCATGTAACAGAGAAAGTAGTAGAAGGACCTTGTTCTATTCTTAATTTAGTGGTTCCTTTATTCTAAGCATCCTGCTTCTGCATTTGAATATGCTTCTCTTGGGAATCTTATAGGAAGACAAGAATTTTTTTTTCATGGCAAGATTTGAGTTTGGAAGTGCTTGGGAATCAAATCTTTACCCTGAGTCTGTAACATTAACATTAACAAATATAGGATTATCCTGGGAGAGAGTGTCTCAAGTTTATTATTATACTAGAAGGTATAAAACTACTGGGCATCATGATTATAGCAGTCCTAGGTGTTTTTAAAATGGTTGTTTCCTCTGATACACTTGATAATTTATATGCGAAGTGACTGAGATGAAATGCTTTAATAGCTCTGCTTCTGTCAAGTCATTGGGCTGATTGTGTGTGTGTGTGTGTGTGTGTGTGTGTGTGTATTTGTGTACATACAAACCCCATGCCAGTCAACATAGTGATGTCACATTGATTTCTCTGAAATCTAACCTTTGTATGGCTTAGCTTATGTGATCTTAGTATGAAAGGAATCCATTTTTAGGCCAATTTCACAGTTACTTGTAAAGGCTAAATTTTATAACTGAAAGTTGGATAAGTAAATACCAGTCAACCAGCATCTAGATAGTATGTTTCTCATATTCTGGTCTATGGTTCGACCTACCTGCATCAAAACCACCTGAGGCATATGTTAAAAATAAAGAAGCATTTACTTGAATCCAGATGTATTGAATACACATTTTAGGGTAAGAAATAAGAATTTATGTTTTAACAAGGTTTGAGTTTGGAAGTGCTTGGGAATCAAACCTTTACCCTGAGTCTGTAACATTAACATTAACAAATATAGGGTTATCCTGGGAGAGAGTGTCTGAAGTTTATTATTATACTAGAAGGTATAAAACTACTGGGCATCATGATTATAGCAGTCCTTGGTGTTTTTAAAATGGTTGTTTTCTGCTTCTTATACGATTACTAGAGGCCCAGTGCATGAAATTCATGTATGGGGGATGTATCCTTCAGCCCAGCTTGCACCCTCTCCAATCTGGGACCCCTTGAGAAATGTCTGACTGCCTGAATAGGATCGGGCCTAAATGGGCTGTTGAATATCCCTCTCACAATTCAGTACTGTTGGCTCCCAACTGTTCACTTGCCTGCCTTCCTGATTGCCCCTAGCCCAGTGGGTGGCAAACTTATTAGTCAACAGAGCCAAATATCAACAGTACAATGATTGAAATTTCTTTTGAGAACCAATTTTTATAAACTTAAACTGCTTCTAACACCACTTCTTCAAAAGAGACTCACCCCGGCCGAAAACTGACTTCTGCACATGGGCCACAAAGTTTCAATCACACTGTATGTGTGTGCTCACATGTGGTATTTTGTGGAAGAGCCACACTAAAAGGGCCAAAGAGCCTCATGTGGCTTGTGAGGTGTGGTTTGCTGTCCTAACCACTTCTGCCTGTGAGCCTGATCACCCTCTAACCACACCCTGCCAGCCTGATGGACGCCTAACTGCTTCCCTGCCAGACTGTTTGCCCATAACTGCCCTCCCCTACAGGCCTGGTCACCCCTAACTGCCCTTCCCTGCAGTCCTGGTCACCCTTAACTGCCCTCCCCTGCTGGCCTGATTGCCCATAGCTGCCCTCCCTTGCCAGCCTGGTCCCTCCCAACTGCCCTCCCCTCCTGGCCATCTTGTGGTGGCCATCTTGTATCCACATGGAAGCAGCCATCTTGTGTGTTGGAGTGATGGTCAATTTGCATATTACTCTTTTATTAGATAGGATAGAGGCCTGGTGCACGGGTGGGGGCTGGCTAGTTTCACCTGAAGTGTGTCCTAGATCAGAGTGGGGTTCCATTGGGACATGGGGTGGGCTGGGCAAGGGGCCTGTCATTGTTTGCAGGCCAGCTATGCCCCGCCCCAACCCACCATGACCCAAGCAAAGGCCCTGATATCTGGGATTTACTTATCTTCTATAATGGAAACTTTGAAGTCTTGAGTGGAATCCAGGGCAGGCCAGGTTGGGTAGAAAGCTTGGCTTCCTTCATTGCCAGGGAAATCCAAGCCTCCTGCTCACTCTGTGGCCACAGTCATTTCTGTTGGGATTTATTTATCTTCTATAATTGAAATTTTGTAGCTTTGAGCAAAGACCAAGGCATGCCAGGAAGCTTGGCTTCCTCCATTGCTAGGGGCAACCCAAGCCTACTACTCTCCCCAGATTTGTGGCTGCTGCCATTTTTTTAATATCTTTTTTTAAAAATATATTTTATTGATTTTTTACAGAGAGGAAGGGAGAGAGATACAAAGTCAGAAACATGGATGAGAGACATCGATCAGCCGCCTCCTGCATGCCCCACAGTGCAGATGTGCCCGCAAGCAAGGTACATGCCCCCAACCAGAATTGAACCTGGGACCTTTCAGTCCACAAGCCGACACTCTATCCACTGAGCCAAACCAGTCTGGGCATATCTTCCAGAATTGAAATTTTGTAGCCGTTAGTGGAGTCCAGAGCTGGCCAGGGTGTGTGGGAAGCTTGGCTTCCTCCATTTCCAAGGAATCCCAAGCCTCCTGCTCGCTCCCTGGCTGCAGCTATCTTGGTTGGGTTAATTTGCTTACTCACTCCTGATTGGCTGGTGGGCTTAGCTTGTGGGTGTAGTGGAGGTATGGTCAATTTGCATATTATTCTTTTATTAGATAAAATGACAAGTGATTCTAGACTGTTTAAGTTGATCCTATATATCTAGAAATGTAACATTGTCAAGACATATGATCTCGCACAACTGTTTGAACCACAGGATGTCTACCCCTTTAAGCCATGTTGTGTAATGAAGAATCTGTTTAGTTTCATTAGACAATTGTTTCAGTAACCTTCTTTAATGAATTCCCAGTAGACTTCTGTCATATCTATGATCTGACCATTTGCTTGAGCATGATAGGATGTGATGATGATAGTTTTCTTTTTCTTTTTAATTTTTATTGAATTTACAGGTATTGGGTGACATTGCTTAATAAAATTACATAGGTTTCAAGTATGGAATTATAAATACATCATATGTATACTGTATTGTGTGTTCACCACCCCAAGACAAGTCTCCTTCCATGATAGTGACATTTTCAATAAAGTATCTAAACATTAATACCTTAAACTCAGTGGATTTTAAGGAAAGCTCAGGGTCCGATGTAGAATGTATAGCAACTTATGCATTGTAAACAACTAGCAAAGTGTACAACTAAGAAGTAAACATTTAAATCAATTAGAAGAACTCTGCAACCGTTTGATATGTCCTAGAATGGTCCTGGTGAATCAATTCACATTCTTGACCAATGTCTCATTTCCTAAGGAGTGGTTGGTTTATTTGACAGGGAAATGCCAGATATATTTTAGTTTCCTGTTGTGTTTTCTGTCACCATTATCAGAATAGATTTAAATCCATAGCTAAAAGCTAAGCCGACACTTCTGTAGTTTAGCCTACGTAATATGATGTCTGCTTTCTGTAATGTTGATTCTTGCGTGTGTTGACAATTGATTCACAGTGCTTTCTATTATCCTGCTTTCTTTTTATTCATACTAAAATGCAGTGTTTTAGAAGGCAACAAGCAGATGACCAGCAATTTTCAGAAAGTATGCTTTCTTAAATGGCATAATGCTACCAAGCACTCAACACAGAGCCCACTGCCTGGTAGAACTCACTTAAATAGTAGTTACAATGATTTTTCCCCAAAAAAAGTTAATTAACTGTACCCTACTTCCTCTGCAATATTAGGGGACAACTTAATAAGAAGTTAGTGTATAAATGAACACATTTATAGAAAAATTTCAGCACTACTCAGCCCATATGGAAAGTACAGGAAATGATGGAGGGTTCCTGAAAACATTGAGGACAGCATTGTCAGACTACATTTCCTTTCCTGCAGAGCCCACCTTCCAAAGCCCCCAGAGGCCAAAAATGTCAGTTTCTGGGTTAGGTGGCTTCCTTTGCTGTTATGGCTTTGGCATGGATTCCGATCCTGACCAATGGGACCTGAGGACCTGATACCAAATCTGATAAGGATCCTTGTCAAAGAGTTTACACCCTGATGGAAGATAAAGAGCAACAGAGGGCATATCTTTCCCCCTTTTTCTTGATTTATGTATGTTTGATGTGAGGATGGGATACTTGCTATGATAGCTATCTTTAGACCATGAGGACTGGTCCAAGACTATCACAGAGAAATTGACACAGAGCCCTGATATTGCTAAGCCACTGCATGAACCCTGGAACAATTCTCATCCTTTTTATGTGAGACAAACAAACCTTTATTTCAGAGCCTCCTAGTTCCTGTTTGTTCTGTCCCTTGAAACCAGAAGTAGCCTGTCTTACATATCTTTGTGCCAGCTACACTTTGAGTTCAGAATGCAAGCTTCCTGAGGACAAGGAGCAAGTCTAGTTCATTTCAATTTACAGTGATTTTAACACAATGGTAGTTTATTTCTCTCTTACACAAAATCTAAGCTGCCATGATGGCTGTGTGATGTTCAGTGAACAGAAACCTCTTCTCTAGTTGCTCTGCCATTGCTAGGGGGTTGCTCATCCATAAAGTCCAGGATGACTCTGCATCACGTTTACATTCCAGAAGGAGGAAGGAAAAGAAAAAGAGAGCTATTTCTTTCAGTCAACCCCCAGCATCACTCAGCTTATTGTTGCATTGGTCAAACTTATGCTGCTGTCTACAGGTACAAGGATGGCTGGGAAATGAAGTCATTCCTCTGAACAGCCCAGCTAAAAATTCCAGTATTATGTTTTAAGGAAACAATAAATATCAGACACAAAGAACTGTTTCTTCCACAGCATCACTGATAACAATAAGAGGTATAAACCGATTTGAAAATATGAAAACAATGAGTACTTGGTTAATGCCTGTACTAAGATTTTTCTAAAAGTATTTGATTCACTCTTCACAATAACCTTGCAACATCGATAACATTACTACCCCCGACTTTGCAGATGTGGACAATAAAACTCAAAGAGTTTGAGCAAGTTGTCAAGGCCATACTTTGAATAATTGATGAAACCTGCATTTAAATCAAAGTCCATGCCCCCTGAGGTTTTATCCTTTAAGATCTCTTTGGCTCACTACCATCTGTCCCTACCCCTAAATGCCTCATCCTGATATTACATTCTGTGTTATGTTTACCCCCTCTTCAAATTTTGCTTGTGAATTACATTTTCTTTACTGGTTACCTCTCATTGCAATTTTCTGCTTCTCCTGATTCTTATTCTCTGGGTCTTTATAGCACCACCACCAAAATGGCACACATTTCTTTCTCGCCTCAATTAGCTACCAGTGCCAGTCATTAAGGAATTGTCTCCCCACTCGAAACTGACCCTACGCTATTCCTCTTTGTGTTGGAGGCACTGGGGCTGTCCACCGTTCTGCTTTGCTTGTTGCTCCTTGGAAAGTCCTGCCATGAGGGGGCGCTAGAGGGATACTATGAGCAAGGCTAGAGTTGACCTGCTCTTCCTGTTTGCTTCCTGCTTACTTCCTGTTTCCTTTATTGAACTTCTGGTTCCTTTCAGCATCACTCCAGGGTTGCTTACTCACCCCAGCTAGCCGCTCACTGCGCCTAGAAGTTTTTCCTCCACTTGCAAGACCAATCCCGATGCGTATCATTCCCTCCTCAAAGGTATGAGTTTCAGCTTCACTTAGTCTTTGTTCAGTTTTAATGATGCTAATTATTCACCTTAGCTTTCTCAGCCCTAGCGGTGGTGGCTACTCATGCAATTGTTCCATAATACTTTTCAGTTGTGAAGTTAAACTAAGTTCGGTTAACCGTTTTCCTTCTCAACTATTCATTGGCTCGGTTTTCCTTTTCTGGGTAGATCTGTGTTTTAGAAATTTCATAGAGAATCCTTGTTCGAGAGCAGAATCACATTTCTACTTCTCTGCCTATGCCCCAGATCCGGGCACAATCTGAGAGAACATAAGGCTCGATACACACACAGGAGGAGATGAATGATTCCTTTGGGTACATTTCTCATAGCCCAGAAGCTAACCTGGTTTTCATTGACCAGTTGCTATCATGTTTTTTTCTCCTCTTAACTCAGAAGCACTTCAATCCTGAAAACATCTGTGTTCTTAAGTGTCTCTGAGGCAAACAAACAAAAACCACCCACAACAAACAAATAAACAAACAAAAACCCTGAGTGATTCTGCCCACTCAACAGAAAGAAACGCTGAGATAGAGCAAGGGAGTTGGCCAAGCTTTCAAATTCAACTGCAGTGGGGACCCTCTAATTTGACTGCTCTTGGGCTGCTCTCTCCTAAACCCCCAAGACCAGGGAGGACAACATGGACATTTGAGAGCCAGTTTGCTCTTCCTCTCAGCTCCTTGTCATTGGCAGGTACAGCCCTTCACTTTCCTGGCAACTGCCTCTGGCGCTGTCCACAGGCATCCGATTCACTGAAGAGAAGGAAAATAAGAGTAAGATCAAAGCCTCCTATAATTTCACTTCCCTGGGAGGAGAAAACCTCTGTTAGCAGCCTGCTTCCCAGGAGTCATCCAAAGCACCCTGTCACTTGTCTACAGTCTGTTGGAAGCATCGGAGAGTGCATGGCATTTCTTTCTGGGAGTCACTAATGATACCTGGGTGGGTTAGGAAGCCAAGATAAATAACCACTTGGAGGCACCTAGAGGGGAGAGTGAGCCAGGGCCCCCCGCCAGGATAATGGGAGCTGCACATCTAAGACTTTGAAAGTTGTGGAAAGGTGAGGCCCTGTATTGATCGGGTGTAAAGTACTTGTTTCGATGTTGATAGCCAAATGGCTGTGTCTGAACCTTTCGCCAGGTGCTGCTCCTTTGAGGGTGTCTAGCACCGTGGATACCATGAGTTGGTAATTGATTGATTGCATCTCCACGCCTGGTATTTTCCCCCCCTTTTATATCTATTTCATTGTGCGATCATAGCAGATCTTGCCCTGGGAAGGGTTTCCTGATATGATAAGTTGCTTTGAAGATTGAGTGATCTTTAATATTTTGAGTGACTGCTTCTTGTGGAAGCAATTGGGTTCTTCAAGGACACGCAATGCATGTTGAAAACGGGATGTCTGGGGCTGCCACAGAATAATCGACTGTGAAATAAGCCTCTTGGAAAGGACAATTACTCCTGGGGCCTCAAATGCAAGGCGAGTCTCCCGCGGCAGGAAGGGGAGGCTCCCCTGTTCGCTCCTCGTCAGGAGTGACAATGACTGTTGCTTAATGCTTAGCTTGGGCTGGTGCCTGCATTCTAAACTCACCTGGTGCCTGCATTATAAACTCACCACCCAGCCTCACCGAGACGGGGGTACAGCCCAGACAATCAGCCAACAATGGCTCGTAGTACAAGTGCCTGTCGTGAACAATCCATCCATCCATCTGTCTGATTTATCCTACCATTAATTAACTACCCCCAAACCCATTATTGATAACTGACGTGCCAGGTATACACATAGGTGTTGGGAACAAGGAGAGACACAGTATGCTCCTTAAGCATGCAGTTAAGTAGACACGGAGAGAGCCAATATTTATTCAAACTCTACCATATGCCAGAAATTATAGATCTTATTAATCCCCTCCACCATCTTAGAAAATGTGTCATGTCCATTTTACAGAAGATGAAGCTGAGGTTGAGAGCACTGATCTAATCAGTCCTCCATCACACAGCTGGTAAGGAGCAGTGCTGGGATGAGCTCAGGTGGAAGAGGGTCCTCACTGCCCTCAGGGTGCCTCGTGAGAAGCTGAGCTGTGAGGTGATGGAGACTTTTTCTCTCCCGGTCACCAATCCTGAAAGCCTCACTACTAATGTGGCCATTATGATTTCTTTCTGCTAATGGAGAGCTTTTCTTTTTCCTTTCCTAAACTAATCAGGGATTCTGAAGGCTGCTCAGGAGGTGTTAGTGAAAGGTACACAGTGAAGTCACATCAAATTAGGCGCACAATTACAATGACAGTTTTCCAATATCCAAACCCGAGGCACCATATTGAACAAACCCCACAGAAATGTGAGCCAACGCTTGACCTAAAACTGCGGCTGATATTTGAAATGCCAAATGAATTGCAGAAATCCCATGGACGGCTCGGGGATTCAGCAAGTCACAGCATAAGATGACAACTGTAGGCAGCCCTTCTGAGCTGAGGGATGCATTTTCCTTATCAGCATTTCATTGTTCCCTACTGATAAATGCCCTTATCAGCCATAAAACAGTTTTCTTAAAATACACACACACTCACACACTCAAAAGCAGGAAAGATATTTTTTTTAAAAAATATATCTTTTCATCAATAAAATCTCTGATGACTAGTTCACATTATAAAGTAAGTCTTTTCATTTATTTATGTTGGTTGCTCTTTTCTCAGGTTCTGTTTAATTCATCCTGGTAAAATTTGTCAAAGCATTGCTTTTATCATCCGCACTTTAATAAGTTTTCTGAATACGGTGGTTGGGATCACTCAAGCCGCTAGCACCTTCTAGTTGGAGAGGTTAAAAAACCAAAAACTACATTATAACAAAATTTTCTAGAATCCTTTATGGAGAGGGCCCTGGATCTGAGTGAGGTTCCACCAGAATGCCATCTTCCTGTCCTGCTTGGATGAGGGCATGAATGGTTAGTGTTTCTGCATCAGGAGTCCCTGGTCCACCAGCAGCTTCCTGAGCCTGGTGTGGCTCATTCTGTACTGATCTGTGAGATGTCCCTGAGGTTCCCGGTGGTCATCTTGGCATGCACATAGCCAACAGATTCCAGAATCCTAGAGGTTCCCAATTCCCTGTGTTAAATACCTTCCTGACTAAAACACCAAGGGTGGTGTCTGTCTCTCTATTGAACCCCAACTGGTTTTGAAGTTGGAAAGGCAGGCTGGGGTCACTTGCTCGGGGCCACTGTATGTCACTCGCTACCTTTTTGGTCTTTGCTTTAAACTTGCCATCTTCTAATTTTGACTTCCTACTAGTAATGATTTCCTACTTCTAAGCTTTTGCTCATGTCACTTCTCTGCTTCTAATGTCTTATTATTCTTCCTTCAAGCCTCAGTTCAGATGTCACTTTTCCCAGAGGGTTTTCTCTCACATGACTTGGGGAAAGAGAACTATGTGTAGGTTAGGCACATTTATTCTTTGGGTTTTGATTACACTGTGGTCCAGGGATGTGGAGATGAAAGACCCTCCTTTCAGGGGCCTTTTATTCTAGTGTGGAGAAAGCGGTGAGTACATATATAAACATAGAGAAATCCAACTACATTGCAAACTGTCACAGCCCTCAGAGGTTGGTACGGTGGCGGTGCTAGTAAACATTTGCTGATAGCGTGATATGTCAGTGTGGGTGGAGTGATCACAGGTGGTAAAATTCACATGCCCGTACTTGATGTTGTGAGAGAAACACTGTCAGTTCCACTTTATGGATTCAAAGTCCACGTTTCGTTTCATTGGCACTCGGATAATGACTTGCCTACTGCTTTGATCCCTGAAAGTCACTGTAATTTCTTATGGAAAGTGAATATTCTGTATCTCTCCTTTCTACATAACATTCGACACTCCTTGAATTCATTATTTCAGAAGACATCCCATAAAGTTTCATCTTAACATTTTTTAAATGTACTTAGTTAATTCCTGGATTAGAGTCCCTCCCCTGCTGAGAAAGAAAAGAAATGTTAATAAGTTGAGATTATGGCTCACTATCTCTATTTAGTGAAATTAAGTGTACACAAAAGGTTTAAATTAAAGTTTTATTAAAACAAGAAAACTAACAAAAGAAAAAAAAATTAATTCCTAAACTTGTCTGCCTAGGAACATGGCTATCTTCCAGATGGAGATACCTTCAGACACTTAAAGTTCAGAGTGCTTTACAGTCTACATTCTTTAGGGCTTCCGCCTGTGCTCAATCAATGACCTGCAGAACTTGAAACCTGCCCTCCTTGCATCATTATCTCTGTTTCTTGGTGGGTAACCTACTCTTTGCGAGGCAAATGGAATGCACAGGCAGTATCCACAGTATGCACCCTCCCCCCACTCCCCCACCTTCAAACACACACACAGTGGTAGCAGTTTGATTCTTTTCTTCTCAGAACAAGGCTGTCTCCTTTTTGTGCCAACTTGGAAGAAGGAAGGCACCAGCTAGTCCAGCTTAATTTTGAGTCTTAACATCAACCGTATCCCATCTTATCCCATCTACCAATGGTTCTATCCCCTGGGTTCTTGATATTTCCCTCTTGCCAAGATGTCTCCTCAAACTCAAAATGGGTCATTGTTCTCATGTTTAGTAACATGCCAGGATAGTCCAAATCCAAGTACGGTAAAACCTTGATATAAGAACTAATTCAGGCAAGGGGGTATCTATTAAAGTTGAAAGTCCCTTATCTATAGTAATAAAAGGGTAATATGCTAATTAGACTGGGACACTTTCCAGGAGATCTTCAAGAAGTCCTTCCAGACAAAGCCATGGTGGCAGGGCCGAGGCAAAGGTGGTTAGAGGCAATCAGGCCAGGAGGGGAGAGCAGTTGGGGGTGATCAGGCTGGTGGGGGAGTCAGTTGCGGGCCAGTGGGCTGGCAGAGGGAGGAAGTTGGGAGTGAGCAGGCCAGCATGGGGTGGGGCAGTTGGGGGCAATTAGGCTGGCAGGCAGAGTGGCTGGAGCAATCAGGCAGGCAAGCAGGCAGATGAACGGTTAGGAGCCAACAGTCGAGTATTATGAGAGGGATGTCCAACTGCTGGTTTAGGCCTGATCCCTGTAGGCAGTCAAACATCCCTGGAGGAGTTACAGATTGGATAGGGTGCAGGCTGGGCTGAGGAACATCCTTCATGCATTAATTTCATGCACTGGGCCACTAGTATAATATACACTGAGTGGCCAGATTATTATTACCCCTTGAAATTTGTAGGCAAATTAGCTGTACACTGCATCATATGAGAAATGGAAGCCGAAGGCTTGTTCGAACACCTTTGCTGTCTGTAGTTACCAAGATAAAACATCCCCAATTCACACAGGAACACAAGAATTGGATAGTCAAGCATTGGAAAAAAGTCATGTGGACTAATGAATCACATTTCCAGTTGCATCATGCAGATGGCAGAGTGAGAATTTCATGGAAACAGCATGAAAGCAAGCACCCCGCATGCATGAGTACAACACTTCAAGCTGGTGGGGGCAGTGTTATGGTTTGGGGCATGTTTTCTTGGTATGATTTGGGCCCTTTAATTCGTGTGGAACAACATCTGAATTGCACAACATACCTAAGTATCATTGCTGATCAAGTTCATCCTATCATGTTGATGGCATATCCCAATGAAGATGGCTTCTTCCAACAAGACAATGTGTCATGCTATGATGCTTGTATTGTGCAGGAGTGGTTTCAAGAACACGAGGGAGACTTTACCTTGCTTAGGTGGCCCCCACAATCACCAGATCTCCATCCAATTGAGCATTTGTGGGACGAAGTTAAAAGAGCCATCAGGCAGCTGGTTCCACCACCATCAAATCTCACAGAACTGGACATGCTATTCATCAGGCACAGTGTCAGATTCCTCACATCACCTTTCAACATCCCGTGGAGTCAATGCCAAGAAGAATCACTGCAGTATTGAAGGCAAAAGGTGGCCCAACGAAGTACTAATAGGCTGGTCATAATAATAATAATCTGGCCACTCAGTATATCTATCTATCTATCTATCTATCTATCTATCTATCTATCTCTATCTCTATATCTCTATTAGAGTAGGTTTTTTAAATGGTTATGCTAAAAATTGACAAGTTAGTTTACCAGTTTTACTTATGTAGACACATTTGTGTAATTAAAAGTAAGTATGTATGAAAAGTTTAATTTCACAGATAAGTTTTCTATATGTACTAGCACACTTGGAACATTGGGGCACAAATTCATTAAAACTGTTGCAGAAAGTCATGCCACATGAAAACATAACCTAGCACCCCATGTGATGCGGTGTGATCATGTGCTAATCATTCACTGAATATTGTTTACCAGCAGTGACTCTTGGATTTAGATATGTAGACTATAGTTGTAGATATATAATAGTTATTTATGTCAGTGAAATTATGACCATGTTTTTTCCAACATGTGGCCTAGTCACTAAAATTTGTTAAAAATGACAAAAAATAACCTGTTAATTTACTTATAAGCAAATATTGGCTAAGAGTATTTTAAAATTAACATGGTGTTAATTTTCACATATGACATACGGACTGGAATTTTTTTCTGTTAGATTCAAAATCTGTTAAATCAGTGGTTTACTGTATTTCCTTTCTGATGTCACTTAGAGAGGTATGTTGCAGTCCCAATCCCTTGCAGCTGGTACTCTTATGTAGCGATAGGGTCTTTGCAGATGTAACCAAGTAGAGGGCAAACTCTATTAGGATGGGTCCAAATATAATGTGACTGGTATCCTCAAGAAAAGAGAAAATAGAGATAGGGGAGGAGCATGCTAGGCAAAGAGACACACAGACACACAGAGAGGACAGCCAGGTGAAGACGTAGGCAAAGGCTGGAGTAATGTCGCTGTAAGACAAATAAGATCTGGGACCAGAAGTTTGAGGAGACAAGATAGAGCTCTTGCCCAGAGTCTTTAGAGGGGGGAGGGCCTTATAGACACCTTGGTTTTGAACTTGTAACCCCTGGAGCTGTAAGAGAATAAATTTGTAGTAACTTTTTACAGCAGCCACAGGAAACCGATATGGAAATTCAAACTAGATCTACCCCAGTTGGCACTGAAGTTGGGCACTGAACATTGCAAAAAGCAGAAAACATCCATTCAGCTCTCTGGAAATATTTCCTTAAAATTGAACTGGAGGCTTGTTGCATGAATGGGGTCCCTCAGGGTGGCCTCAGCTCCTGCCCTCAGCCTTGGCCTGGCACTCCCCCCTCCCCTGCTCCACCATCCTGCCTGCAGGGGGCAATCGACTGGGGCCAGACCCTCACCTGGCTCCCTCGATGCCTGGGAGCCAGGTGGCAGCCCACCCTTGCCGCAGCTGCTGGTTGCCCTCTGTGGGGTGATTGGTGGTGTGATTAGGCTCCTGCTCACACTTGCCTTGACCTGGTGCCGCCTGTTCATCTGCTCCACCATCCTGCTGTGGTCCTCTGCTCTTGTTGGGGCCATCAGGGCTGGTAGTACCTCCACTGCCACTGTCTGCCAACTGTGTTACCAATGCCTGCCATGTTCTGCACCACCCCCCCTGTTGGTCAACACACAACATAGCAGACAATTGAACTCCCAGTCTAAGGGCTGCCAGAGAGTACAATTCACATATTAGGCTTTTATTATATAGGATACTACGCTAATGGCCACAGAGCAGTTTCCACGGACTATGTTCATAATTCTATAAATGGGATGGTCCACTGAGCTAAACAGATGAGGTAGCTGAAGCTGGATGTTGAGCATCTTGATCAACACAATAGGTGGGTGGTGGAAGTGAGATCATTTCAGGCTCTTTTGATTAGAAGATCAGCATACTTGTCATTATCCCATCCTGTCCAAGCTGCATAGTGGAAAGAAGTCTCTTGAATCCACCTCATTTTAATCCTCTCCACTGTCTACACGGACAGGTAAACTCAGGGCTGAAAATAAGACCTTTATCTTAATCAGATCAGTGACTATAAGCATGTACTAGACTGATAGAACTTGACAAAATAGAATAGAATGTTCTGCACCTCTCTCCATCATGCTGCTGCCACCATAGTCCATGTTCCCATAATCTCTTAACAAGGCCATGGCACCGCTCCTGCTTTTGCTCATGACAATGTTCTCAAAAGCAGCCAGAGTAAGTGAGCATTTCAATGAATACATCACATAACATACATCACAGAGCCTTCCATGATGCACAAAAGACTACTTACCTTGAACTACAAGGTCCTGCCAAGACCTGTGACTTCCTCTCATGTTTCTGTCACTCCTTGTTCACTACTTTCCAGCCTCACTGGTCTTTTCCCCTTTGGCCATGTCAAGACCATGCTGCTGAGGCCTTTACACTGGCTCTCTTCTATGTCTGAGCATTTAAGTGCAACTCAGAGATTTCCATTTTAGAGGGTTATCTCTTCTGAACACCCTCCCTAGAGTGGGGTAGTTCCCCACCCTACTCTTTCTACCCTGGATACTTTGGTTTTATTTTGTTTATGGAAATTCTTACTCATTCAAATGATCTTGTTTATAAATGTATATCAGTGTTTCTTTTCTGTCTCCTATACAAGTATCTCATGGCATATTCCCAAAGTGTCTCCATTTATTTTCTATGCTGTATTTCCAGAAGTTAAAGGAGGGCCTGGTAGATAGTAAATGCTCAGTAAATGTTTGTCAAATTACAAAGTGCAATAAGCAATAGAAGTTGATTCCCAGAGCTTATGGTACATCTGGTACTGACGTATTCCTTACACGAATGATCTCATCCATATACTCCCGATGAGATAAAAATCATTCTTAACTCCCACGTGAGAGACAAGACACTGTGAGAGATTAAAAGCCATGCTCAAGGTCACATAGCTTGTGAGCATCAGAGGCAGGACTTGAACCCAGGTGTGTGAATGACAAGTTTATTCTCTTGTACTAGTGCTCTCTGTTTAGATTGAGTACAAACTTGAGTTGGTTCTTTTGTTTTTCTTGTTGACACTATTCTAGATGTTCTCCCATCCCCCTGCTTTTCCTACCTCCCCCCAGCTCCTGCTCTTCTGTGGCGGGCAATGACCATTTCAGAAAGCAAATGTTAGGTGTTGAGGCAATGATTTTTTTTGTCTTCTTTTTATATGGAGTTGACCAGCTCGGTACTCAGATGAAAATGGAAATGGCCCCATTCTTGGCAATCCCTCTGGTTTTAGGGCTCCATTTGGACATCATTTACTTTGGTGCTTTCCGGATTGGGAGGACACAATCCAGACATGTCCATGGATCCCCTACCTGGAGATCACTCTGAGAAACAGAGAGGCATGGTGGAGCCTTGTCCAAGCTTCCCTCCTCCTCAGATGCCTCCCATTAATTCCCGCCCCGGCTTTAGCAAAGCTGGCTGGGGCACCGGCTCCATTTAGCAAAAACGATGAAACACAAACATTTATGGAGACCGTGCTTCGAATCAACAGGGTTTTCCTCAGACTGAGTTGCCGCCAATTATCCTCCATGCAATTATGGCGATCCCAGAAGCAAGCAGATGGGGAAGTTTTGTTTTCAAATGGAGGAGAAACCAATATGCAGGAAGAAAAGGCAGCTTGTTCATCTGAACAGACTCCAGGTGGCTGGTCGCCAAAAGGCAAGGAGCCAGGGAGCCAGGTCTGGCCCTGGATCAGTGGGCTGCCCCACGGACCAGAAGAACCGTGCAGACAACGGGCTCTGCCCCTCACTCATCATGCTGGTCTGCCGGCGACCTGCGTGGCCAGGACACCCAGGGAGAGACAGCCACAGAGGCCCGCAGCCTCCCGACCTTGACGCCTCTGGAACATCAAGTCCTACTTTTTGCTGTTGTTCAGCAGTGACACGTGTGTGTGTTTTATTAAATAAAATTAAAAAAAAAGGAAAACTCAAGCCATATGGCAAACCTCCATGGACAGCTGTAATCATTTGGAGTTTCAGGAAACCTAAATGATCTTTTCCTTTTCTTGAGGATGAGCTTGTCCTAAACTTCTGCCTCTGGAGCTGGCCATTCATCAGAGAACCAAGGATGCTATTGCGTGATGACCGTTTGTATTTATAATTACAAGGTCCCCCTCGGGCGCTGTCAGACATAGTCGGTGTGGCCAGTTCCAGGACTGGGAGTGCTGACAGGGAATCTGGTCCCCCTTTGACAAGAAGAGGACATCATCCCATCCAAGGCACGTGATTGGGAGGTGGGGATGATTTACTCAGGAAGTTCACTGCGGTAAGAAAAGGTATCATTAAACAAGGAAAATGCCAAAATAATCTCGGCCTGTAAGCCAATGAAAGTGGCTTGAATATGAGTTATCGCCACATAGTAAAGAATGACTTATGTATGATGCCATTTGAAAAGATGGGCCATTTCTGGTCGATGGGAAAAGGCACCTCTAACCTCAGTGTTGGGCCCCGTTTAGCTGGGTAACTTCGGTCAGCTCACTTAATCTGTCGGAGGCTTGGTCTCCTCCTCCGGGTTGAAGGAACATTCTCCAATTCTGGGGTGAGTTTCCCTAATGGGAGCTGAAACATGCATTTTTCGTTGGAGGCAGCAAAAATAGCCCGATCCATTTGGGGCTTTTTAAAGAGGCTGATTCCTCGGTAAGCACCCGAATGAGGTTGCCAGAGAACATATTGAAGAGCGCACGAGCGATTCGCTACAATTGCACATCTCTTACCGGAATGAACCTTGCAGGGATGGAGTGGGCTATGCAAACAGGAACAGCGGCAGGGACAAGACGGATGGTGTCTATTTGGATGGTGAGGGGGAAAAACGCCCCACAACCCTCTCGGAGGCAGGAAGCAATTTTGGAAGTGCTGCAAAAGACAATGCTATTGTTCTTGTTCTAATAGGTGATCTACCCATGAAATAAAGCTGCAGGGCCGCGTTTGTCTTGGTTAATAATGTCAGCGGAATGAGGAGGCTTAGCTGTAATAACTGTAATAACTGTGTCGATGTAACTGCTGAGCTGAATTTCCATCTGCAGCCTCATAATATATGACCTTTGTTATGCCTCCACCTGTTGATTTTTTAAAGGCAAAATTGGCTTGTCTGTTCTGTTCAGGGGACGGAGGCTGAGATAGGCCATTTTCCCTGGATAAATCAAGGTCTGGTGGGCGGTGATTTAATCTCACAAGAGTGTTTTTGGATTTGATTAAAATTG
>JAAGEH010002528.1:5052018-5115087 GCA_011751065.1 Lasiurus cinereus
GAGCTAGACAGTACTGAACCATTGGTCCTAGGGGAACACAGGGTTAGGTTCCTGTGAGCCTCTGGCCACATTATTTACAACCAATCAGTGCATGGCCTTGTTTTATGTATTTCTATTTAAGAGATTATTTAATGTATATTGTTGATTCATTAACATTGAACTCATGGCCAATAGCACTATAATTCACATCTGAATGAAGCTTATTTAACACATGTACTCACACCAGAGCTGGCTTGTGCTAGGAATATTGGGCAGAACTTTAGCACTACACTGGGGATGGGAAGGGGGGCGCGTTTTCAACAGCAAAATCACCAGCAAAAAACCCAGATGTGGAGAGCATGGTGCTGAATAGATCCTGCCAAGAACACTTGTTTATAGGATGAGAGCTACTAAAGTAAGAAGGCAGAGCATTGCCATGTTGAAACTTAGCTGGGGGCATGAGTATGAGAAGACTCAATATTTGTGTCATACTGGCCATGTCTAAGAATTACCACAGAAGTGACACAAATTTTGGTTTTGGCCAGTAGGCAAATTATCATATATTGAGCCTGCAAACAATAATACATGATCACAGAGTTCAGGCTACAAAGGAGCATCTCTCTTTAGGACTGAACATCTCTGACGGCTCAGTGCCATCATACAGTCACGGGCATGGTTGTTTACAGTTTCCCAACTGCATGTCCACTTTCCAGTGTGGTGAAGAGCATGGGGTTCAGAGTCAGTCATAAGGCCTCCCCTTACCCATTATTAGCTGTGTGATCTCAGACAACTCAACTCCTTTGTATAACGGTTAATCTATAAAATATAAAATATTGAGGAATTCTACTAAGATTTATATTCATCCCTCAGAAAATTGTTGGGAAGACTAAACAACACATGTAAAGGGCTATCAGACAACCAATCTGGATGTATTGGAAGCACTCACTAAATTTACCAATTATATTTGGCCTCTATCTTTGATTGTCTTCTCTCCTCTTCAATAGCTAGCTAACCTGGGTCTGTCCTTCAAAGCCCATGATTTTTTCAAAGCCTAAGTTTTCTCTCCACATTTTCAATCTGGAGTCCTTTTGGAGGGAGCTCAGTGTCTTCCGATGTTATAGCACTGAATGTCCATGCCTCTCACTAATCACATGTTGTTTCATAGAATCAGTTATTTTGTCATTTGTAAATTTTGTCCCTTTTTTTGTCCTATTTTCTCAATTACATAGAATAAAACAAGTTTATATATCTATGATGTGCAGCACTTTATGTGATGCTCTGGAGGGTCCTTGACCTTAAAGGGCCCACCTTGGAATCATTTTTATTATTTTTATGTTTGCTTATTGCTTTTAATGGCTTTTCTATGCATCTTTGCCTCATTTGTTTCTTGACATTTACATCTCCTACTCTACAATGTGGACATGACAAAGTTCAATATCTCCATTTTGCAGATGAATGCACTGATCATCAGAGAAGTGAAGTAAATTTTCCAGGTCACATGGCAACCTGAGGGTAGTATTGATGATGATAGTGATGATGATGATGATGATGATGATGATGATGATGATGGCGAAGCCGACACATTACTTACATGGAGATACTTATTGGTACCCTAATTTGTGTGAAAAAAAATTTTTTTTTGTTAATCCTTACTAGAGGATATTTTTCCATTGACTTTCAGAGAGAGTGGAAAGGAGGAGGAGAGACACACAGAGAGAAATATCAATGTGAAAGAAACACATTGATTGGTTGCCTCCCACATGCACCCAGCTGGACCAGAAATCGAGCCTGGAACTGAGGTGCATGCCCTTGGCTGGAAATGAACCCTTGGACCTTTAGTCCAGTGGCCAGTGACCTACCCACTGAGCAAAACCAGTAGGGCTGTGTGAATTCTTTTATCCAATGAACTTGACCTGCCTTGAGAAAGGCCTTGAAACTTTCTTCTCTATTCCAAGTTAGCCACCAGCTGATGTGTTGATTCAAGTTTATCACTACCACCAGGACATGACAATGACAACTCCAATAGGAGGATCTGCCAAAGATTCCAGCAAAAATCTGACAGCAGCTATTTGAAATTCTAATTCTGATGCTGCTTTTAGCCCTAAAAAACCATCCAACATCATGGACCATTGCACAGAAAGAAAGAAGGAGGCCAGAGAAAGATAGTGGACAGCAGGACGCACAGCAGGAAAAAGATATAATGTCAAATATTTGTATCTGATGCCTCTGGTCATCCCTTCCTGAGATTGAGATTTCATATTGCAGAGCTTCCGCCTCAGCATTCAGAATTCTGCACTCTTTGGATATCAGATGTTAAGCCTTTGTTTCAATTTAGGTCAAAATCACTCAAGCAGAACCCTGAGTTAATGTGTAAATTTTTCCCTAGGGTATCCCTCATTTTGGAATGAATGGCTTAGTCCCTTCTAAGTAAATAAATAAATAAAAATTCAGACATTAGTGAGCAGGCTTGGAGGTGGAAGTCAGCAAGGAGAATTCTTTCAAGTATTATTCCAAGAAAATATCATGCATATCATTAGAATATACTCTGCTTTGTCCTTTATGAGTCTCAATGTTTGTAATATTCCCTATTATTTAACCATCTGTCATTTGTAAAGGCAAGGGTAAAGGAGTGAGTGGAAGAAGACTGTTCTTCCATGTGACTTAGTCCTTACATTCTAGGATTCCACTGCCCATCTTATCTCTTCACTATGTTTTTGCAAACTCAGAAATACTTTGTGTGTATGTCATTACTTTTTTAAATTACTACATAGGGGAGAGAAAGAAAGGGGGGGGCAAGAAAAGACTCTGTCCCTTTTCTCTCATTCCTCCCCTTGTGTCCACTCCTTGATTCCATTGTTAGCTATGTTTTGAACTATCAATCTTAAGCAAAAATATATTTTTATTGATTTCAGAGAGGAAGGGAGATGGAGAGAAAGATGCAAACATCAATCATGAGAGAATCACCAATCGGCTGCCCCTTGCACATCCTACACTGGGGATAGACTCTGCAACCGAGGCATGTGCCCTATCCGGGAACTAAACTGTGACCTCCTGGTTCATAGGTAGGTGCTCATCCACTGAACCATGCCAGCCAGGTAATCTTAAGCAAATTTATTGATATTTCCCTTCTAATACTTATGGAAAGGTAAACCATTCTTTCATTATATTCCTTGTTTTTTTTTTTTAATTCATAAGATATTAATTCTCAGTTTGTCTATCGGTTACCCTTGCAAATTTAAATAATATGTTTCAACTTCTATTTCTTGGTCCATCAACTCTAGTAAAGCAGGGACTCTTGTTTTGCTTTAGGCACCATTGCGAAAAAAAAATTCTCCGCTGGGGTTGTCTTGGGAAAAGGTCAAGCCTTGGTGTCACTCTGTGAGATCAGCAGATTCAGGAAGACTACCTGTCATCAGATTGGTCAGAAAAACCTTGGGACCAAGCCACATTGGAAACCAATAACACAGAAGGTTTAGTAAAGTTAAAACTGATAAACCCAGGGTAAAAAAAAAATCAACATGATAAACAGTAATTGGGAAAATCACTCACTTAAAAAAGAAACACTATCCAACAATTAGCAGAATTAGCATCTCTATTGATTCTTGGAAGTATTTTCTCCCATTTAACCTACTCAGATCAATTAGCTTGGCATCTGCCTCTAACTTCATATATCAATATAACTGTTTGCTCCCAAGCCTAACTGGTACTTAGGAGATAATGGGAGAGGTGGGCCAACTTACAAGACAATAACATGGTTCCTGGAGAAATGGAGAAATAAACGGAGAGACTGAAGGAGCCAGATTTTTTTTTTTTCCAAAGGAAGTGATCCATCCCTCTCATGGTGCCTAATACACAGGTGGTTAAACAATTACGTTTATTTTTAGATGCAAAGTTAATTACTTTGAAGTCAATGATATGCCGTTGACAAATACTACCCTCAAAACCCTTAGAAATAACAAGGCAGTCACTCAGAACAGCTAAAATGGCAATGGTTGACATTTATTACTGCAGGGATTATGGTCTTCCTACCAAGTTACCTGATCTTTCTCGTCTTAATTGAACCTTAGCAGGGCTGGATTAGAAGTTACTTGGAGGTAGGGACCAAGAACCCCATTATATTTTTGTTAGGACAAATGACTATTCTCCAAATGCCTTGATTAGCTGTTGAGGCTCTTTCTCTCCAAGGTTGAATCCCTTGATTGTAAATTCCATTTAGGAGCCAGGCTAGTCACAAATATCAAAGAATCTATCTATATAGATACAAGGCTGATATGCAAAGTGTCCCCTCAGGAGTTCAACCAGGAGAACAGGAGTTTGATCGCTTGCTGTGATGTGTGCTGACCACCAGGGGGTGGTGTGTGACATGGTGGGTGACCAGTGGTGGCCTGGCACTGAGGGAATGAGGGAAGGTGGGGAGGCGGGGAAGCAGGGGGGAACTGCGTGGTGACAGCTCATGGGTGGTGAGGGAAGGAGGATACAGGGAGGCAGGAACCTGCTAGGCCCTGATCCTCGGGGATCCCTACCCATGCACGAATTTCTTGCAACAGGCCTCTCTTTATATAAGAGGATAATATGCAAAGTGGCTCCTCAGGAATTCAACTGTGAGTTCGATCACTTGCTATGATGTGTGCTGAACACAGGGGAGCAGCACAGAACATGGTGGGTGACCATGGCAGTGGCAGCGAGCTGAGGGAGTGAGGAAGGAGGAGCCAGGAAAGCAGGGAAGTAGGGAACCATGTGGTGGCGGCACATGGGTGGTGAGGGAAGGAGGACGTGGGAAAGTGGGGAACTATGGGGTAGTGGTGAGGGAAGGAGGAGGTGGGGAGGTGAGGAAGTGGGAAACCTGATTGGCTCTGGTCACCAGCCAGGCCTAGGGACCCCACCTGTGCACGAATTTCATGCACCGGGCCTCTAGTACCATCATAATTGGCCAATGAATGAATGGAAACTTCTAACAGGAATCTGAACTCTTTGCAAAGTTCAGATTCCTGTTAGAAGCAAAGGATCACAAACAATGAGGGGTGGGGCAGTTGAACAGGTGTGTTATCCAAAGTAAGATTTACATGATCATTAAAAATAATGTCTATAAATAATATTTAATAATGAAAATGTTGCAGTCAACAGTTAGGTGTAAAAATGCAAGAAATAAAACTTTCCTGGGAATATAATTTTATTCATGACAGCTACATATGCATCACCAGAAAAGAAAATTAGAAAGAAATATGTTTATCTCTAGAAGATAGATGTGTTTTTTGTTGTTGTTGTTTACATTTTTCTGCATTTTCAAAATAGTCATTAAACACACATATCTTTTACAATATGAAGAAACAGACTATCTTTAAATAATTAAAGGGACAGTTAAGGGTTAGAAATTCAAAAACAAAATTGAATTTCTCCTGCACATATCCTTTTCCTACCTGCTATTTTACAATCTACCGAGGCACAGATCTAGATATCTTCACATTTCTCTGTGCAGTGGATTAAGTCTGCTATCTCCTGGCCAGGTAGCTCAGTTGGTTAGACCAGAGTCTCAACACACCAAGGTTGCAGGTTTGATCCCCTGTCAGGGCACATATAACAACCAACCAATGAGTGCATAAATAAGTGGAACAACAAATAGATATTTCTCCCTCTTCCTTCCTCTCTTTCTCTAAAATAAAAAAAGGAAAGATAAAAAAAGAAAGACTATCTACCTTTCTTTGCCATAGATGGACATAATGAAGGATGGTAGAATAATAGCTGTAAAAATGCTCACTATGTTAGAGGACAGAAAGTTTGCATATTCTTTTAACACAATGTTTCTTGGTGATGGTGGGTCAGTTAGAGGCCTAGACGAAGACAGAGGGCATATCCAGCGGGGGTGGGGGTGACATTGACAAGAACCCGCTCAAAGGGCTATTTGTAAAGATGGCAGCAGACCTAAGGGAAACTTGCAAGGGCGGTGGAACCGGGGAGAGGCCTGTCTGAAAGTAAACACTATCTTCATTGTAATAGGCATTGGATGGATTACTACAAAGCAATAATTTGTAATGAACTATTGATACTCAACAACATTGATAAATCTGAAAATAATTATGTTGAACACAAGAGTGCATATTCTGATTCCGTTTCTGTGAAATTCTAATTAAGGTGAAACAGATCTATAAGGTGGAAATCAGATCACTGGTTTCTAGGCTGGGAAGGTGTGGGGACTGGGAGACTAAGGCTGTTTGTAGTGATGGCACATTTTCTTTCTTGACTGAGGTGATGGCTACACAGGTATGTACCTTTGTCAGAACTCATTCAACAGATCAAGTAAAAGGGGTTTTACCACATGCAGATAGAATTGATAGAGAATGAGAGGAGGGGGAAGGAAGGAAGGAAGGGAGGGAGGGAGGAAGGGAGGAAGAAAGGAAAGAAGGAATGAAGGCAGTTCTAACAATTGGTTTTCAAAGAGGAAACTAGAGGCAGAGAAATGCCAATCTTCCGCTCTTTCCACTCAGTACTCCTCACTGCTGTCTCTCAGCCTATCTTACCCAGAGGCCCGAGGACAAGGGGGCCTATCCAGGCAGGATTTAGAGGTCAGCCTCTGGGGGCCCTGGGCAGCGTGGAGGGGATCTGTAGAAGCAGGTGGAGATTACTTAGTACAGAAGGTTTCCACGCAGTGTGAGCCCTTAAGGAATCCCATGGGGAGAAAAATATTAGGCAGGAAAGTACCTCTTGGGTAAAAGCCTTACAAATGGGACAATTGACAACAAGACCAAATTGACTCAGGGACCCTGTCTGTCCTAGGGAAGTACAGTGTGAGACTGTAAAAAGTCCCCCAGGTGTGCTCTGTTTCTTGTCTCTCTCTGTGCACAGAAAGAAAAACCCAGGTCCTTCAGTTTGAAGCTCCTTTCTCAAGTGGCCACATAGTCAGCTGCAGAACCCCTTGTGTGACAGTCCTAAGGGACAAGCATGAAAGGCCAGGGACTACTTCACACTGTGGTCCCTTCGTATCCATTAATGTAGTATTTTACTTACCTCCTGTCACTAAGAGGACTGTATATTTGAACTCAACGGAAGACTGAACTGTGACATCACGTGTAATTTTTAATGCCAAATCCCAGTAAATTTTGTAAAGTTATGACACTTAGGGGAGACAAAATGTTAAGCATAATGTTTGGCATCTTTGGAAGTAGCCTATAAAATTGTGATGCATACATGGATGCCATTGGAATATATGGAATTTCCTTCCTCATCTCTAAATGGCCTCAGATTACTCTTTCTATTGTTTAGATTTTAGTCTCACTTGTTATCATTTGTCTTTTTTCTATGTTTTCCATTATTTGAAGTCAGTCTGACTATGCAATTGTCTGAGTCTAATGGAGGGAGGACTGAAAAAGTCCATTTCCATTGTGGTTAGAATTATGTGTAAACTTAGGGTGAATGGGCACCCAGAGACTGAAAGATACATAGAAACTTTGTTACACTAATTTTGCCTTTTAAAGACTCCTGTTACAGATTTTATAGATAAACTCTGAATTTGTGAAGGCCCTTTTAGTTAGATCCTATCTAATAAAAGATAAATATGCAAATTGACCTTACATCTGCCACACCCACCAGCCTATCAGAACAAGTATGCAAATTAACCCAACCAAGATGGCTACAGAGGGAGGGTTGAGTTGCCCCTGGCGATGGAGGAAGCCAAGCTTTCCACAAACCCTGGCTGTTTAGGCCTCCGCTTAAGGCAACAAAGTTTCAATGGCTGTGCAAGCAGAACACTTGGCTCTGCTCCAGGCTACAAAGTTTGAATTGTAGAAGATAAATAAACCCCAGATACCAGGGCCGCCACTTGGGACCTGGGGGGCATGGCCAACCTGCAAACCACCACAGGCCCCTTGCCCAGGCCATCCCATGCCCAAGGAAACACCCACCCTGATCCAGGACACCCTTCAGGGCAAACCAGCTGGCCCCCACCCATGCACCAGGCTTCTATCCTATGTAATAAAAGAGTAATATGCAGATTGACCATCACTCCAACACACAAGATGACTTGCCCCCATGTGATCAAAAGATCCTGTCCTCATGTTTACAAAAGATGGCAGGCAGGGAGGTCAGTTGACAGGGACTAGGCCTGCAAGGGAGGGCAGTTGTGGGCAATCAGGCCAGCAGGGGAAGGCAGTTAGGAGGGACCAGGCCTGCAAGGGAAGGCAATTGGGGGTGATCAAGCCTGCAGGGGAGGGCAGTTAGGAGTGACCAGGTCCACAGGGTAGGGCAGTTAGGGATAAACAGGCTGGCAAGGGAGCAGTTAGGCATCAATCATGCTGGCAGGGTAGTGGTTAGGGGGTGATCAGGCTGGCAGGCAGAAGTGGTTAGGGGCAATCAGAAAGGCAGGCAGATGAGCAGTTGGGAGCCAGCAGTCCTAGATTGTGAGAGGGATGCCTGACTGCCCTGATCCAGGAAGGATCGGGCCTAAACAGGCAGTCAGACATCCTTCAAGCGGTCCCAGATTTGAGAGGGATCAGGCTGGGCTGAAGGACTCTCCCTCCACCCCCCTACCCTGCACGAATTTTGTGTACTGGGCCTCTGGTATTTCTATAGTTCCATTTCATCATATCCCATGTCTCAGGTTTATATGTCTCATGTTTGTTACCTATTTTACAAGGTCATGTTTTAAGTTTATTCTTCTCAGGCTGTCATTGATTCCTGCTTCCACATGTATTTAGGGGATGGGGGAAGTCTGAGAGCTAAGCGTACCTCAGTTGATGTTACAGGCTTGGCTGTTGTCATGCTCAATTGGGAATCCCTGCCTGTAGGATTCCACTCTTTTAACACCAGTCACTTGCTTTTCTGTGGGATTCTGGTAGTTGACCTTCTCTGTTGTTTTTCCATTTAATGATCCTGTTTTTGGAAGGATTGGAAATGAGACCATTGTTATTTTTTAGTTTCTTTAGATTAGTACTTATGAACCCAGGGATTGGACCATATAAAACCTTAACAAGGTAGCTATCGTGATGCTTATTTTACTAGTGAAGAAATTGAGAACTTGGAGAGATCCATTTGCTTACTCCGGATGTCTTCATTAGTGAAGAGCCAGGAATTACATAAATTTTTTTCTGTCTCAACACTCTTTCAAAAATAATTATCAGATTGATGATGTTCTCTTTCACTCTGAATTCTACATGAAGACAGCTATGAGTGGTCGGAAGATATGTGCCTGCTTGACTGGAAGGTCCATTTTGGAATTTGGGATTATATCATATTCACTTTCTGATTCAACATTTCATAAAAAAAGCTGTTAATTAAATAAGGAACCTGATTTATACACTTATTTTCCGGTAGTGTTAGATTGCAGAGTAAAGTAAAAGAAGCTGCTTTTATAAATCTCTGATTTCATCTCTTAACAGTTGGTAAAGAGTCATAAGATAGTTACTTGTTATTTTTTTTAATCTTTTAAAAATACATTTTATTGATTTTTTTATAGAGAGGAAGGGAAAGAGATAGAGAGTTAGAAACATCAATCAGCTGCCTCCTCACATCCCCTACTGGGGATGTGCCCACAACCAAGGTATGTACCCTTGACCGGAATTGAACCTGGGACCTTTCAGTCCATAGACTGACGTTCTATCCACTGAGCCAAACCTACCAAGTGTCCTACATCAGTGTATTAGTGACCCATTTGTGTATACCCCGTTATCCCCTAACTTAGTGGCTTAAAACACACAAACACACACACGCATTCTCTCTCTCTCTCTCTCTCTTTCTCTCTCTCTCTCTCTCTCTCATTATCTCTCAGTGTCTGTGCCTTAGGAACTTGGGAATTGATTAGCTGGAATCCTTACTTGGGGTCTCTCACAAGTCTGCAGTCACCCTGTCTTTTGGGGTGCAGTCATCTCAGAGCTCAATGGAGGAGGCTCCTTCCGGGTTCATTCCATGACCATTGAATTCAAAGTCCGTAGGTTTTAATAAAAGGTCTGAGAATAGGCAGTGCCCAGCTCACTCACATGGCTAGAGGGAGGCCTCAGGTCCTAGCTGGATATCGACTGGAGAGGTGCAGAAACATTTTTCCTGCCAAGGGCCATTTGGATATTTATAACATCATTTGCTCAATATGATTCACTTAATATAAATTTATGCTGCTATGAAAAAAGATCTTAGAGGTATTAAATTTAGAACCTGCGGTGGCTTTGGCAGGGCCAGACTAAATGATTTTGGGGGCCTACTATGGCCCGCGGGCCAGATGTTCTGCACCCCTGGCCTAAAGGATGGTTAGATTTTTGGGAACATTATCTTCCTGAGATCTCCACACCAGGAATGAGTAAGTGGACAAATAAATGTGTTATAACCACAGAGGAGCACTCATTGTTTTCCCCTTCACAGAGAGGAAAGGAGCTAAGGAATTATTAAATGTGTTATTCAGATATGTCATTTTCTTCAGTTCCAGATGGAGCTGACATCCGCCCACTAGGAATGCAAGTTAGGAATCATCCTCCCTTCTCAGTAACAGCATCTCTCTTCCTCTCTCTGTTTAGAGAGCGGGTTCTCCACTGCTATTGGTTTAGGCCAGTGGTTGGCAAACCATGGCTCACGAGCCACATGCATCTCGCGAGCCATGGTTTGGTGCTCTGTTGACTAATGAGTTTGCCGACCACTGGACTAGACTAAATGTTACTGTGGAGTTGGAAGCTGTGAGGATTAGGCAATTGTAGCGTATTGTGTGCAAAGCGGTAAAGGGTAGTATATGACAGTGGTTGGCAAACTTATTAATCCACAGAGAGGCAAACCGTGGCTCAGGATCTGCATGTGACTCGTGAGCTGTAGTTTGCTGACCACTGCTTTGGTCTCATCCATGTCCAGGAATATGCAATGGAATTAACGTGGGAAACAAAAGCACTGTCTTCTGTCTCTAACATGGCATAACGTTATATTATTTGAAGGATCTGCTAAAAATAGTCTGATCATGTCACTTCCTTGATTAAAGGCCTTTAATTGCTTCCCATTGCTTTTAGACAAACACAAAAACCCCAACCATCTTCAAATTTGCCTAGAAGAAGTCTCATGTACTGGTCCTGCTAATTCTTTCTTTGTATTATAGCCTCACCGGCCTTCCTGTATTCCCTACCCCCACTCTCAGCACTTATTGCTCAATACTTTGCTGCCAGGACTGAGAATGCACCCCGAGGACCTCCCTTGTGGATTTGGGTTTGCGTGCCTTCCTCTTACTCCGTTTTGTTATTGCCACTCATCCTCCTGATGTCTGAAGTGCCTAAGTTTCAGTGGGGATCAGACACCTAGTTCATTCTCATCATTTGACTTTCCATACTGGTCTGCTTCTTCTCTTTGTAATAACTTTCAAAGTCAGTAGGTTTTAACAAAATGGAATTCATTTATAACCCAGAAAATTGTAGGATATTCCCTGCATCACCACTAGGGGGAGAGCTGCACTGCCCAAGTTTTCTGCTTCAGCGTTTAGATTGTAGGTTATATGAGAGAATCGAAAGAGGAAAATTAAGGGCAGATATCCAGCTGCAGTGCAGAAGTGGGAGATGAAGGCAGTATTAGTGCTGGGGGGTTAAAAGACAAAACACAAGACAAAAGTCAGAGAGGAATGGCCACAGGAATTCCAGGGATTGAAATTTATTTAAATTTTATTAATGAATCTTTGCAGAGGGCCCTGGTAGAGGCTGAAGCTGCACAGGGTTCTTTGCTCACTATGACTTGCACCTCCTTTGTGGGCAAACTGGAGATAATCAAGTGGAAGGATAAACTAAGGATTTTACCACACTCTTGATCGGTCATCTGCAGACTTGAATTTTTGTTGCACACCCACAGAAGGTGGAAAGGGAAGCAGTGCAGAGCTTGAGCTGCTGTGGTTCTGGAGTCTCTGACCAACAAAGTACATTTCCCTGTGCCTTGATTTCCTCATCTGCAAATTGAAAGGGTTAGTTTTAGAAGGGTTATTATAAGAATTGATGACAATTAAAACCTAGCCGGTTTGGCTCAGTGGATAGAGAGTTAGCCTGCGGACCAAAGATGTCCAGGGTTTGATTCCAGTCTAGGGCACAAACTGGGTTGCAGGCTCCTCCTCAGCCTGGGTCCCGGTCGGGCTTGTGTAGGAGGTAACCAATAGACGTGTTTCTCTCGCATTGATATTTCTGTCTTTCCCTCTTCTTTTTCAATCTTTCTAAAAATCAATGAAAAAATATCTTCAGTGAGAATTAAAAAAACAACAATTAAACAAAAACAAAACCAGGCTGATTACATCGAGCTTATTCTGAGTGTGTTATGTCTGAGTTTAGTTCTCAGTTCAACCCTAGGACATATATATTTTTCATATTGTTATTATTATTATTATCCCTATTTCACTGCTCCAGAAACTGAAGCATAGAGGATGTAGAAATTTGCCTAAAGTCACATACCCAAAAGGGGAAGAGTCAGTGTTTGAACCCAGTAGTCAGCCAAACAACACGTATCTTTGTTTTGATTTTCAGGATTTGCAGCCTGGAAACTAAGCATAGTTTTTCATTGAATGCTGAAAGGTCAAGTGTGGGGTATAGGGCAAGTTACTTTCTTCTATATTAAAGTTTATTATTATTTTTTTAATTTAGCAAAGATTTAAAAACTTTTTTATTTAGAATGTCACAATGCAGGTGAAAGTTTTTAAATAAATACAACCAAACATTGTTAATAGACATAGAAGTGATACCACAGTTCTGGAATGTAATGAAGTTTTGAACCAATAAAATCTTACCTATGGGAAACTGGATTCAGTTTAAAATAAGGTAAAAAAAATATAGATAAGCAGTTTGAAAAATTCATAATGGGATTCAGCCACATTTCTTTTTGAAATCCTCACTGGAGGATATGCTTATTGATCTTTAGAGAGAGGAGAAAGGAGAGAGAGAGAAACATCTATGTGAAAAAGAACATTGATCAGTTGCCTCTCCTTACCTGCAACTTAGGTAGGTGCCCTGACTAGGAATTGAACCAGCGACCTTTAGGTGTAAAGGGCAATGCTCCAGCCAACTGAGCCACACTGGCCAGGGCCAGCCACAAACATTTTAATATTGTTTTGCTTTCCATGAATTTTCTTTTTCTCAAGTCAAACTTTGTATTTAACAGTATTAGACTTTTAGCTGCTTATCACAGATGAAAAAGTTTGGAGTGTAGACTCATATAGGACAAAGAATACTGAATCTATTCTGAATGGCCAGACAGCTGTGTGAAAATCAAAATGAGGTCAAAGTCTCAGTGGAATAAAACTTCCTTTCCTGTAAATTGTAGAGAGCTCAACTAAATTATGTCCAAAATGACATTAGTGCTGAATTCTATGATTTCCAATGTGACACCATGTACATTCTTGTCAGTTTGGACTCTCATTGCCATGGGTGATGACGTCGTCTCACCGTGACACCTGACAGTCCCTACCTGGTGCTCTGAAGAGGCCCTGGACCACTGATTAATATGTTGGAGGAGCAGTGACTGGAAGAGAAATATATCAGACCTGAATTCACAGCTAGCGGTTCAAACACAACAGAGACAATTTTGGTAGAGATGCTTTAAAAACATGGAACAGTCCACAGGACTGGACATTGCTGGGAGAAGAGACTGTTAGCTCATGTATGTTGGCATCTTGAAAGAAGTTGCAGAGAAGAGATAATAAAGGAAGAGGAGACCTAATAGAAGCAAGAATTGCATGGGGAGAAGGAAGGATAGACAGAAAAGGAAGGAACATAGGGACAGATGAACCGTGAAGGAAGACAAACTCCATGTTGTGGGGATTCAGAGATGACTTTGGAAGGAATGGATCTGACTCTCAATTCTGTCCTTTGCTAATTGTGTGCGCGTGGGCAGCTACTCAGGCTCCACATCCATTGGCATCTCAGTGCCCTCACTGGAGGGCATTCTTTGTCATGACGTGGTAAGAGGACACAGATAGGGCACTTGGCTCAGAGCTGGGCAAATCCCTAGGAGCGTTAGGTGTTGTTATTGTTGTGGTGGTGAGGATTAGATGGTAAAATGTCTCTGAAAGTTTTCAAAATAACCCCTGGCACCCAGTAAGCAGTAAACGGTAGAAAGGAAAGGGAATATAATTAATACTAATTGAGAATGCATGAATAATGGTCCTACTATTGAGCACTATGCTGTCACCACCATGACCTTGTAAGGCTGGATCATCACTTGCACTTTCTGGGTGAAAAAACTGAGGCTTAAAGGTTACCTGCCCACAACCATTCCACCGGGAAGAGGAGTGCACTCCGATGTGTCATTCTGTCTAGCTGGTTGCTTACGCTCTCTCTTGAGACATTGCCAGACACCCGCGTTGTTGGACCTTTCTTAGTTTATTTAGTTGTTGAAATAACTCTGAGTGGTGAGTATTCTGCATTTTATTTATAAAAAAGTCCCAGAAAAAGAATGTAAACTGTAATTCTCAGATTCCAAAGCCCAGCCTCTTTCCACACTAGTAGCATACAAGTGGATATTTTATAAACTGTTCATGTATAGCTCTGTGAAGGCCAACACTATCCAATGGAAATATAATACGAGCCAAATATGACACAGTTGCATGGTTTAAAATTTCCTAATAGTCATAGTAAAAATAAGTAAGATAAAACCAGATAAACTAATTTTCATAGTATATTCCACTCAACATATCTAAAATATTTTTATTTAAATGTGCAACCAATATCAAAATACAAATACAGTGGTACCTCGAGGTACGAGTTTAATTCTTTCCGTAACCTTGAGGCTTGGGAAACTAGGAGATGCTCGAGTCCCAGTAAACTGGTGGGTCGTGTGCAGCCGGCTGATCCACACAATTACTCCTATCTCAAATGTTGCTTGTATTTCAAAGCAAAAATCGCTCACTTGATAGCTTGTATCTCAAAAATCTCATATGTTAGGGCACTCATATCTCGAGGTACCACTGTAAGGTGGTTTACATTTCTTTCCCTTTGCTTGGTCTTTGAGATCTAGAACATATCTAACATGTATTACAGCATAACTCAACTGGGACTGGCCACATTTCAAGTGTTGAAGTCCACATGATGAAACATGTGGCCAGCGGCTACCACATTGGTAGCTTTAGACACTTCCTCTGTCCACCTGGATGATTCTTCAAGTTCTAGAAGGCATTGGTAGCCACAGCAAGCATAACAAAACAAGGAAAAATGGATCAAAGACCAAATGAATTAACCCTGCCAATGACATATTAGGCCACACTTGCTAAATCCCAAAGAAAACAAGAGTCTAATTTATTTTGCCCTTAAAAATGATTTGTTCACTCAAAACAGAAACGTGGCTGCTTTTATCCTTTCATAAGAAAACAAAATTAAAGGTAGTTAGTCTTCCATGTGGGACAGAAGGAAGTTTTTAGAATTCATTTACCAGATATTTAGGGAACACAAAACTGGGAGCTTGGAGAATGAGAAGTGTGAGGATGCCACGAAAGTCTTGTCTCAGCAAAGCTGTCACTTTATAGAGACGTAATCTGACAGGCACCAGGCTGAGTTTACTTTGGCTAAGAGCTCTCACATGGAAGGTAATTTCGTGAACTTTACTCAGGAATCCATGGGAAAAGGCAGGAGACAATAACACATGCTTCTGCTTCTTTTATTTACTTACGTCACATGAACCAGATGTCAGAACTCTTAAATTTGGAGATTTTAAGTTTCATAGTGAAGGAGGTAATCGTTAACGTTGACAGCTAGGGCCAAGGAGTTTTTCGAAGGTGCTAAACCTCTTGACACTCAGAAGCCACCGTTATAAAATACTTCACTGGAGGGTTTAATAGTTCCAGAGAGTCACAGTGGGGTTCCAAGAGCATCCTCCCCAATCCTGGCCCATCATCAGCTCCGTTTTTATCTCTGTGATCAATGAACCAAAATATGTATTTGTGCCTGGGTTTTATATACTCATTTTAGGTGCATTCACATCGAAATGCCGTCTGCCCATTTTGTATTTCTTGCTTGACTTTTTCATCTACACCGTTTGCTTTATCAACCTCTCCTTAATATTGTTATAATTCTAGAACAATTAGAAATAGTAGTAATTAAATTACTGAAGTCTGCTTTTGTAGAGTGAGAACATTTCAATTCCATCAGTATGGGTGTTAATTATTTTAGGCAAGCTGTCATTTAGGCTTTCTAAAGTGGATTTTGTTCTTGCAGTCAAGAACATTGCTTAGTGCAGAATTAATTAATCATTATAAATATAAATCCTGCAGTATCAGCTCCTGTGTTCAGATAGGTTTCAAGAGGCAAGGTTGAAGGAGTCAATAGGCTGCTGAGGGAATCTTATCATACACCCCACCCCCAATCTGATAAAGGGACAATTAAACCATGCACTTCATTTTTTTTTATAGGACCTTCAAGTATCAATTCAAAAAATTGGAAATGTCTACTTTTTTAACACAGGTCTTTTTTTTGGGGGGGGGGGGTATCTTATTTTAATGAAATTTCAGGAGACAAAATTGATGAAGTAAGGGCTGAAAACTGGACTTTTATTTTAGTGGAGAGAAGATTCTCCTCTCCCCACCCAGACCTCTCAATTTCATTCTTTAGCACTATGCAGAATAGAGTATATATCTTCTGTGGGCTCTGAATTTTCTCAGATACTCAGTGGCGGCTTAAGAGATGTTCTATAAGGTCATCATAATAATTGTATTCCTTACACGGAGGCTCATCTTTTGTAAGAGAAAATATTTTTTAAAAAGTCTTTTTTTAAAAAAAATAATTGTTCCACAAAAGTCTCATTTTTCTGCTCTACAATGGAAGTGAAATTCATCCAAGTTACCCTGCGATACATTGACCAACACACTGAGATCATGCCTGTATTCTTTAACAATTGGCATAACAATCTAGATAATGACCGTATTAACTAACATTTAATAAGCCAACTATGTAAGAGCCATTCTAAAAGTGCTTTAAATGTAATGACCTTGGATAAGCGCTTTTTGTGTAATTGTCTCATTTAATTCTTACCACGCCGAAGCAAAGGGTATTCCCCAATATGAAAAGAATTTGCTCATTTTTAATGTGCTTGGGCTAGGTCCTCAAAGTTAAAAGAAGCATTTATCTATTTAAAATTATATATTGAGCTTGGTCCTTTCCAACGCATTTCCTAAGAACAAGACAAAGTGCTCTGCTTCTCAAAGGTCAATGTCTAGACAGAGGTCCTGAGCATCTTGTCACCTGGGTTGGTCTGGGGTCCCACAGCTCCAATAAGCTCCCAGGTGATAGCGATGATGCTGGTTTGAGGACCACATTTTGAGAACAAGGACAGAGTCTCCGTTTAAAATAATGTTGATGCTATAATAGCCAAACAATGATGTCATAATTGTTCTGAGGAGCCATTAGTGATTGCAGCTGAGGGAATCGGGCTTAGCTTTGTCCAAGGAATAAAATGTGAGATGGGTCTTGAATCATGGATAAAAGTGAGTGGAGGGGACGTTGCTTAGTATGTTCTAATTGGTTAAATGTTTGATAGAAAATATGTAAAGTAGGTCCTCAACCATGTTGGGATATCTATAGGGCTTTTGGCCCTCTCGCCAGCGAACCAATGGGGATCTCTCTGATTGATTGGTGGTCTCACATACACTGTACCATCTCTTCCCATTGTTCCTTCTTCAGCAATTACAGCATCTGCCTACATCAGGACAGGTGGTGACCGGAAAGTATGATGTAGTCTCTGGGGCACAGGGAATTAATTAGACGAGCACCTCCATTTTTAAGTTTATTTTAAAAACTACCATTTTATGATTTGTATCACTACAATTAAGTTTCAGATAGAATTAAACTGTTTTTGAATCCAATTTAAGAAAACCTATTTTTAAAGAATATCTCAGTTGCTGCGACTCGGAAGCCACGCCAGCTGGCACAGTACTAGGATAATCATCAGAGCAGAATTTGAATGCATTCGGGATGAGCAGTTCGGGGGATTGATGGGTTGAACTATATTTAATATTTAAAATCTATTTTTAGTGTTTTGTACTTCTCCAGACTATATCAATTTCCTAATGATATAAATGATCATCTTTATGTTTACTAGATAAAGTTCTATGGTTTTCTGGGTAAAAGTTATCACTATGCTTTTGAGAAAGGAATATTTTTCTGGTGCACAGAACCCCTTTGTCCATATATTGTGTCCGTAAATTAATGTTTTGTGTTTTTTTCTCTCTCCAAAGCCATGTGGTTCAAAATATCCTGAGTAACTGTGTGATCTGCAAGTCTGCATTTTTTTGTCAGGTGGTTCTTTCCATGTTCTAGATTTGGGGAGCATTATTGCAAGCCCTAACAAGGCTGCCCATGGAGCTGGCTTCTTCCTCCCACTTTTACCTGTGATAAAGGGGATACTTGTCCTCCATTTATCTAACTTTACTGCTTTTTTCTGAAGAGATGGATGTAGGAAATAGGTCTGATTATTTATGATCCCAAATCTAGACGTATATTAAAGAGTTTATCCAGCCAGAGTGTGATAAAAATGCAAAGGAAGCATTTATGTAGTGAAAAACAACACTAACCTTCGAATCAGCCCTGAATTCAAATCCTGCCTCTTTGACTAACTAGTTATCGACCCAATTACTCAACCTGTCCAAACCTCCTCTGTAAAATATTGATAACAAAACCTATCTCCCTGGATTGTAAAGATTAAATGATATAAGATGTATAACTCACTTCATTATCTCTCTATATCACCGAGGCTGGCATGTAGTAGAACTCTACTGTGAGTTATTTTCCTCATTTCTCTTCTCTTGAACAAGTAAATTTATTTATCTTCCCCCTTCTCCGCCCCCACACATACACATTCTCTGTACATTCATAACCCTATTTCACTTCATCATAATCACTTGACCTACTGTGGAGGGAGGAACATATTTGTTGGGAATGCAGACGATCCAGTGTAACATCTATCATACATTCACTCAATGAAAATTATACTGTTGTGTTTTTCTTTCCTTACAATATAGCCCTATTGAAACTCGGTTTTTTTTTCCCTTTACAATACACCTGCATTTTAGAATGTGATAAAAATGGTTTAAAAAGCCAGTCTCCTCATTTGCAAAATTATGGGATTTTATCATAAGGCTGGTAAAGAATCTTTGTGTTAAAAATTCTATAGTTAAATAAAATGCCACAGTGTTGTTACCCTCGAAACTATTCTGTTTGTTGTTCTGGTTCCATGTAATTTCCATAATAATTAGCCAAGGCTTGCATTTATAGTCCTTTTACACTTTCTTTCATTACATATAAAGATAGAGAAAAAGAGAATTATTTTTCTTTATCAGCAAAACCGCAAAAATATGACCTCAGTAAGTTATAAAAACTACCCAGAAGCACACACAATAAAGCCTATTTAAATGTGCAATTGCAATGGGTTTGGCCTGTATTTATTAATTATTTCATTTAGTGCACATTTGCTGAGCTCAACTCTACCATGTCTAATAGATACTGGGCACGGGGAGATGAATACAAGTTGCTACTTGCCCTTAAAAGGCTCTTGATCAAAAATGGCCAAAGAAAAGGTGGTAGCAGTCAGCAGCTGTGTGTCGCTACAGGATGCCTAGGACCCAACCAGAGAGGGTCTGACCTGCATTGCTACCTACCATTTGTCCACCACCCAGATACCATTGATGATACATACACATAAGGAACTGTTTGACATTGAAACTGGAACTCATAACTATTGGACATTGAAAATGAGACTCAAACATTTTTTGTTCTTATAAGTTTATTTCTAGCCTTCAGAGGCAAGATGTTTTTAAAGAAAAGAATCGGGGTGGGGAGGTCGGAGGGGGAGAGAAACAGATACAGAGGCAAAGAAGCAATGAACAGACTGTCATGCTACAGTGGGAAGGCAGGGGAGTTTAGGGGGGTTCTTGTAAGAGATCAACCAAAGGACATGTATGCATGTATGTAAGCACAGCCAATGGATACAGGACAATGAGGCGGGGCGGGGGGGGCAGGTGAGGGCATGTACTGGGGGTTGGGGAAGGCCGGGGGGAGGTCAATAGGGGATAAAAAAGGAGACATGTGTACTACTATTGGTATTACTTTAAACAATAAAAATATATATTAAAACACAACAACAAAATAAATAAAAAAAGAAAAGGTGGTAGGCTCAGAAAACATATCACATTGGTGGCAATCATTGCTTAGAGGAGCGGAACCAGCAGGAAATACACACTGTGGATAAAAGAAAAAGGAAGGTACTGTAATAAATCTAACCAAAAGTAGCCTCCCAGGGTGAGTGATTTCATTATAAATTCCTAACTGGGCAGGTCATGGAGAATAGCCATGCCTCAGGTCTGTAACTTGTTTAGTAAAAGGTTTAAGCCAACCCTGTCCATTGTTATTGTGCATCTGGGTTAATAATACCTTGGAACTGCCAGAATAATTATCTTTCCCAGACCCCTTAAAATTGTAACCACCCTCCAGGGAGCACTTGGGTTCGTGGTTCCTGGCATTTGTCCTCAGTTGGATTTAAGTAAACTCATAAAAATTCCGTACAGGTTTGGGTGTTTTCCTATGTTGACAATATTAAAAAATGTGCTGCAATGAATTGGCTTATGCAGTTGTGGGGACCGTCTAGGCAAGCCCCCAATCCATAGGGCCGTCATCGGGGAAGGCCAGCTGGAATCCATGGGCTCTGGGGAAGCCGCTGTCCCCGGACAGAAATGCTGTTTTATCAGGGAAGCCCCAGCTGCAATTCAAGGCTTTCGGGGGATTGTAATCAGGTCCGGCCAGATTATCTAACACAACTTATTTAAAGTCAACTGGTTATGCACTTTCATCCCAGCTCCCAGATACTCTCAAAGCAACTCCTAGATGAATGTCTGATTCAATAACCTCTGCTAGAGCCAGCCAAATTGACACATAAAACTGATCATCACAATCATCATTTGCAAAATCCTCATGAGTCTAATGTAGATCTCTTCCCAAATCACAGACAACGTCTGCTGAGCAAATATTGCAAGAATATGTTTCCTAAAGTACTATCAATTTACCTCAAAATTATAATCAGGAGTTTTACTGTGGCTTCTGAGGTTCAGGACTCTTGATGCTATAAAGTCTTTAGGGAGGAATTAAGTGGAGACGTGAGTTCTATATTACCCCCTCTCAACCATGTGTGTGTAGTGTGGGAGAAAATACAAGTCTGGATTTCTAAAAGAAATAGAAATGCCCAGTTCTAATAAAACATATCCCTTTGTTATAAATTTACTGAATGAGCCTACTTTTGTAAAGTAGGAACACTAATTTCTTTAGATGAAAAGCTTGTTTGTGATATTATTATCTATAAATCTATTTGCATTTATATATGCCTTTAAATGAAAACATGAATTTTATGATATACTAGGGGTCTGGTTCACCAAGGTCCCTCAGCCTGGCCTGTGGGGAGTGGGTCCAAACCAGCTCTCTGACATCCCCAGAGGAGTCCCAAATTGCAAGAGGGTGGTTTATGGGTGACACACTCCAGAATTGGGCTCAGCCTCTCTTGCGTTGAGCATCTGTACCCTAGTTGCCAGTGCATGTCATAGCTATTGGCTAGTTGACTGGTCATATATATATATATATATATATATATATATATATATATATATGTAAAATAATAGAGGCCTTGTGCATGAAATTTGTGCATGGGGGGTGTCCTTCAGCCCAGCCTGCTCCCTCTCCAATCTGGGATCCCCTTGAGGGATGTTTGACTGCCTGTTTAGGCCCGAACCAACCGCTTCTGCCTGCCAGCCTGATCACCCCCTAACCACTCCCCTATCAGCCTGATTGATGCCTAATTGCTCCCCAGCCAGACTGTTTGCCCCTAAGTGCCCTATCCTGTGGGCCTAGTCATCCCTAACTGGCCTCTCCTGCAGACTTGATCACCCCCAATTGCCCTCTCTTGCAGGCTTGGTCCCTGCCAACTGCCTCCCTGCTGGCCATCTGGTGGTGGCCATCTTGTGTCCACATGGAGGCAGCATCTTTTGACTACATAGGGGCAGTCATCTTGTGTATTGGAGTGATGGTCAATCTGCATATTACTGTTTTATTAGATAGGATAGAGGGCTGGTACAGGGTTGGGGGCCAGCTGGTTTGCCCTGAAGGGAGTCCTGGATCTGGATGGGTGGACTGGGTGAGGGTCCTGTGGTGGTTTGCAGGCTGGCCACGGCCCCCAGTTACCCAAGCGGTGGCCCTGGTATCTGGGATTTATTTATCTTCTACAATTGAAACTTTGTAGCCTGGAGCTGAGCCAAGCCTTCTGCTAGCTCAGAGGCAGCAGCCATTGAAACTTTGTTGCCTTAAGCATGGGCCAGGGTGTGTGGAAAGCTTGGCTTCCTCCATTGCTAGGGGCAACCCAAGCCTCCCCTTCTGCTTCTCTGTGGCCATAGCCATCTTGGTTGGATAAATTTGCATTCTTGCTCTGATTGGCTGGTGGGTGTGTCTGGTGGGCATGGCTTGAAAGTGTAGTGGGGGTATGGTCAATTTGCATATTGCTCTTTTATATAATCAAATACATGGGAGAAATGTTGAAACATTTAAACAATCTCCTTTGCCATGTATTTTTTTCAAGTCTTAATCTGTTGACATTATCATTTTTAAGAGGGAGATTTTAGTCTGGCCAATGTGGCTTGCTGGTTGAGTGTTGACCCATGAACCAGAAGGTAATGGTGCAATTCCTGGTCAGGGCACATGCTTGGGTTGTGAGCTTGATCCCCAGTAGGGGGCATGAAAGAGGCAGCTATTTGATGATTCTTTCTCATCACTGATGTTTCTCTCCCTCTCTCATCCTCTCTGAAATCAATAAAAACACATTAATAAAAAAGGAGATTTGAAATTAGCTTTTGTCAGATTCACTCAATCATGGGGCACCTTTATTCAAGGGCTTACTGTTTGGATTATTATTCGTTTTAATGCACCTTTAAAATCTATGTAATAAAGTATCATTTATGGGGTAAGGGATGGGATGGGTTTGCAATTAAAGAGCTATTCAAATCCATCAGAATTTTTTGTCATAACCTGAGAGAGGTGGAAGAGTGCTTCAAGGTTGTCTAGTCCTATCACTCACTGGATGGACAATACTTTTACTTTCTTTCAATCACATAGCTGATCAATACTTCATATATAAAAGAAAGTGCAGAGTCTGACAACATGATCCATCACATTGTCTCCATCATTATTTTGATAATGCCATTTGTCACTGTCAAAGGTCTCCAACAAAAATGTTTCTAAAGAGAAAACCAACAGATTAAGAATGAAATCAATGCCATGCAGGGTGTTTTACCTAGCATTTACTGAGGGTCTGTTACAGGGAGGGCATCTGGTAGCTCATCTCTCTCTTGGGGGGATGGACCTGCTCCAAACTATCATTATAATAAAGCACACATAATGTCCAGGTGTAAACAAATGGCACAAAAATGCAAGTGGATAGGGCCATTTCTTCCACTTTTAGAATTGTATGTATTGGGGGTGGTAAGGGACTTAACAAAGGTCATCACTGTTGAGGTTGATGTTTTTGATGAATAAGATTTAAGTAAACTGTGTAAGATATAAAGAGAATTCCATGGGCAGAGGGAAAAGAATGAGGAAATACCCAGTGGAGTCAAGAGTCCCAGCTGATTTGGGGAACTGGGTGTCAAAAGGTTCAGAACATAGGATGAATATTGGATGAGAAAAGGGAGGTGTTATGGATTGAATTGCCACTCCCTCCCCTGCAATGTATATGTTGAATTCCTAACTCCAGCACCTTAAAATTGATTTTACTTGAGATAGGGTCTTTACAGAGGTAATCAAGTCAAAAGGAGGTAATTAGGGTGGGTGTTAATCCAAAATTACTGGTGTTTTATAAGAAGAGGAGATTTAGGACACACACACAGAGGGAGGGTGACAGAAGGAGGCAGGGAGAAGACAGCCATCCATATACCAAGGAGAGAAGGCTGGCACAGGAACCAACACCTGATTTTAGGCCTCTGGCCTCAAGAATTGTGGGCCAGTACATTTTGGTTGTTAGGCCACCCAGTCTATGGTACTTGGTTAGCAACTGTAGGAAACTAATGAAGGAGGTGAAGCCAAAAATATACATTGGGATTGGACTGTGAGACCCCTTCTACTATGTATTCAGCATCTGAGCATTGGGGAGCTTCCTAGTCAGAGGTACAGTAACAAGCTAACTTCTCAGCAGTGGAAATACTTTAGGTTGGAGGAGGCAAGGGATGTGGCTGGAAGCCAGAGCCTGGGCTTCTTCAATGGGCCAAATGGAATGTGTCTAAGGCCTAAATTAGGCCAAATACCCTGGGTGAGATTTGTAAAATGTTGCCTAGATAAATCTGATAAACCATAGGACAGAACCCACAAAGAAGGAGAAAGCAAAGCCCCCATAAGATTTGTAGTCATCTCCCCCTCAGATTAAGTTAAAGTGGGCAAGAATGAATGCACTGGTTCAAACACAATGGATTAGATTTGACTATAACCCTCTTGGGGCCCATAAGGCTTTGCAAATCCACTCTTCTATTCTCATCTTCCCTCTTGGCACCTTATCTATGGCTTCCTTTGTGATCTATAAACATGACTATTTCTTTCTCAGCCAGGGTCTTTGCATTTGCAACTCTCAATGCCTAGAAGATTCCACTGTTAATGGAGGAAAATGTGCCTCCTCTCCTCTGGTTGTTGCTGAAGGTGGAGTCCTTGCTATAGCCCAAGAAAAAGAATTTTCTGAGCATCACACAGAAGAATGAGTGATATTTATTTGTGTGGAATGAAATCCCTGCATTTTCAAAGTCCTATTTCCCTTAGTTCAGCCATAGAAATGTAGCTAAAATCAGAGCCAGTGTCCAGAGTTTCCATTACATGTTGGAACTGGATCCAGGACAGCATCAGGCTAGTAGCAGTCCATTAGTCCAATGTATGTGGGGGTCTGCATGGCTATGGACCACATGGGAGAATGCCAGGAAGCCAAGCATGAGCCATGAGCCAAGTGTGTCAAGATAAACCAAGAGAGTGAACTTCTTTTGCTCAGGTGATTATATACCACAAATATCCCTCCTTTGCAGTGGCCATATGCATTCTGGTCAATCATCTGTATTCCCAGGTGTGACTGATAAGCAAGTACCTTCCTATGTCATCCCAACTTTACTGGGCATGTATCTATCTTCCCTTTGTTGTATCTCTCTCCCAGTGCTTTGCAGGGAATATGCCTATAATGTCTGGCCTTCTCTTTGCTCCTTTCCTATTATTAATAACTAGCTAATTATAATGTTATCACTACCAGGCATCACCCAAATGGCTCATTCTCTTCCTTCTGGTTTTAGTGCCCTTGTCACTTCCTTGGAAGGACTGTCCCCTTTTCTGAGCATTCTGCCCTTTGGGTTCTTTGAGGCCTCAAAGTACTTCTCAGACTCAGTGTTCAGATTGCTTATTCATTTACCTTTGTTTATCCTCAGTCTCTCACACTTAAAGTCTCTGCCCGTCCCCCCTCCATTCCCCCCAATATAATGCAAACTCTTAAGAATATAGGACATTCTATCTCATTGTATAGCTCCTTTCTAAGTGTAGTGGAGTCTCTAGTGCATAATAGGTGCCCATTAAGTAGTGCTTGGAAAAAAATGAATGTACCAACCAAAAATATTTTTCCTTATGAGTGCCAGGAAGTGATATAAATGACATAAAATATTGAAACGGTTGTAATTTTCTGAAAGTTGAAACCTCTTCAGTATTTTGTATCATTTTACTTTTGCTCAAACAGATGATATCTTGGGTTAATACTTGAGAATTAAATAGATCATCCTAATAATAATTTTTTGGAAAGAAATTAAATTTCCAAAAATGTAGCAACACTCAGCAGTGAGTTATGAAAAGGTGAATTTTGACTTCAAATTTTCTCATGAAAAATATTTTAAACCAACTAACATTTAAAAAATTTGTATAAAGATCTGACCGAGACAGTGAAAAAGAAGTTTAATGATGGCATCTGTTATTTTCTCTCCTTCCTTGGACTCTGTGAGTCTGTGATTGGCATTAGGCTGTGCAACAGCAGATAGGCAAACTCTGACTTTTGGTTCGAGTCAGCCTTATGCACGTGATGGCAGTCTTTCATTAATTTTGGTAGAGCAGCAGTCCTTCTGGCAGGGAGGAGAGGACATGGTTTGCTTTTCTTCAGCAAACTTCCTACCATATAGCTGAGACTGTTTCCCAGTGAGAGGCAAAACTGAGCTGAATGTTTTTCGAGATGAGCATGGTGACTTTCATGAAGGCAACATGATGTGGGGAGATGGGCTCAATGAAAAGCAGAGAAAAGAGAAAGCAAAAACGAAGGGTATGCATGGTCTAGATACATTCAGGGATGTGGGGAGACTACTTAGAGAGCAGGATGTGAGGCTCATAGGCAGGAAACAAGTTCCCTGTGATTTATGTTGTGTTAAAATGCAGTACAGGCAACGGACCTAAATAGAAACTTTTCCAAAGAAGACAGAAGGAAGGCCAAGAGACACAAGAAAACATGGTCAAAGTCACTAATTATCCGAGAGATGCAAATCAAAACGACAATGCGGTACCATCTCACACCTGTCAGAATGGCTATCATCAGCAAATCAACAAACCACAAGTGCTGGCGAGGATGCAGAGAAAAAGGAACCCTCATGCACTGCTGGTGGGAATGCAGACTGGTGCAGCCACTGTGGAGAACAGTATGGAGTTTCCTCAAAAAACTAAAAATGGAGCTCCCATTTGACCCAGTGATCCTACTCCTAGGGATATATCCCAATAACCTAGAAGTACCAATCAGAAAGGACATATGCACCTCTATGTTCATAGCAACACAGTTCCCCAGGATTAAGATTTGGAAACAGCCTAAGTGCCCATCAGCAGATGAGTGGATTAAAAACCTGTGGTACATCTACACAATGGAATACTACACTGTAATAAAAAAGAAGTAATTCTTACCATTTACAACAGTATGGATGGAACTGGAGAGAATTATGCTAAGTGAAATAAGCCAGTCAGAGAAAGATAAATATCACATGATCTCACTCATTTATGGAATATAATGAACAACATAAACTGATTAAGAAAAAAAACAGATCCAGAAATGCATCAGTCAGACCATCCAACCTCAGAGGGAAGGTAGGGGAGGGTGGGGATAAGGGGGAGAGATCAACCAAAGGACTTGTATGCATAAAAGCCTAATCAATAGATACAACAGGGGGGTAAGGGCATGAGTGGGTGGGGGGTTGGAGGGTGATGAGGGGATGAGGACACATATGTAATACCTTAATCAAAAGAAATTAAAAAACAACAGTATACTCTGATAAACCAGCATTTTCTTCCTCCTTCCTCCTTTCTTGTCTCCTCCCCCACCGCCCCCCACACTACTTTCAACTTCACCCAGTCTGGGAGTAAAATATACAGTTTTGGTAGAAGGGTGGATATTTCTCTCCAGCAAGAATGAAAAGAACACAATGGAACAGGAAACTTTTTCAATGTCTCCTTCCCCATTCATTGAGCCAACATTATCTGTGGCCTTGTTGATATAAATATTAAGTAATATGCATGCACTATGTGCTAGGACTGTGCAATGTACCTTAATTGCATTTGTCTTCACATCATGAAGGCACTCAGTCAGTGAGGATTTAGTGACTTTCCCAAGTCATTTTGGCAGGCAGGAGGCAGAGCATGGATTTGACTTGAGACCTAAGCCCTTCCCACATTTTCCTTGTGGCTCCTTTCAATTTTCCAAACAGCAGCCAGGGTGCATTTAAACATGCAAACTCATTTTTTTTTCAGATGAGCATAATGGCTTTCCTGATAACCTCCCTTCATACCTGCAATAAAATACAACTCCAAGCCCCAGTTTACAAGCCACACATGAATTGTCCATGTCCACCTCTCCAGCTTCTTGAGCCATCCTCCCCATCATACACTATCATGGGTTGGAACAACATAAGCTTTTTCTTGCCACAGGGCCTTTGCATCAGCTATTTCCTCTACCTATAATGCTCTTTCTCTTCATTAATATGAGTTATACTGGTTCCTTCTGGTTTTTAGGTCTCAGATTGAATGGCTCCTCCATCAGAAAGACCATCTCTTTCTATTACATCTTTTAAGAGTATACCTTGTCCCTTTCTGTCATATTGACTTATCTTAATGTTCTGAAGAATCCTTATTGCTGTCTCATTATTTCCTGTTTTTTCTTTGTTTGTTCGTTTTGTTGGATTTTTGCTAATTATATATTTCCCCCAATTAAAGTCAGCTTCCTAAGAGAAAGAACCTTCTTTCTTCTTTACTGTTGTAGCACAGGGATAGCAGGGACTCTATAGCCTAGAATAGTGCCTGACATATTGGCTGAGTGAAGAAATGGACTTGATAAGTTCTCCCTGTGTCATTTCATTTAATTTCACATATTTATTCACTAGACTAATTCCAATAATAATTTGTATAAAATCCTATGACTGCCTTATAATGATGTCTGAGCCCATATTATATCATGTAACAGGTAAGACATTCTTCTAAGTCTTGTTTGTTTTGTTTCAATTTATGAAAAGAATAATTATTTTTAACCCTGATATTTTTTTTTTTAGTTTTTCCATCTTTAGTTTTTCCAAACAATTGTATAGTTTTACAATAACCCCTTATTGATTTTGCTACTTTTGTCTTTCCATAATTGTTATCCAAATTATAATCAGAGAAATGTTTCTAAAATACAAGTATAATGCCACTGTACTACACAGCTCTCATCATATTAAAATGAAGTACAAGATTCTGCCTTTTTGGACACTAAGAAAGTTGCTTTTTCAGCTTATACAGTTATGTTGATTCCTTCCCATTGAGTGCTATTCTTACAAGTGAAGTACATTTTATCTTTAGAATAGTCCAGCTAAGAAAGCTTATAGTGCTCTAACCCATTTTATAGATGGTAAAATCAAGACCTAATGCATTAATAGGGTTGGGCAAGATCAGAATAACTGAGAGTGATCATAAATTTCTCACTTTCTCAATTCCCTCATTTAGGCAGTCATCAAGTTCTATTGATTTCACTTCAATGTCTCACACAGATAAAAAGGACCACTCTGGAAACTGAAATCTTTTGATTCCTGAACTGTGTTTTATTTCTATCTCACTATAATATATATATATTTGTCTCCCTCATGAGTTTTATCCAGGACTCCAAAGGACCATTATTCAGTGTTAACCAGGTCTTGGTTGCTTTGAAGATTAACAAAATATTTCTGTGTCCTTAGAGCTAGCTATAGGGCAGTAGGGATAATTTGAGGAATAGTTAAGTTTTCTGCAGGGTAAGGATCTTTCCCATGACCGGGATCATATTTCATTGACTGTCTTGCCTTGTACCAGGCACTATCCTAGGAGGATAAAAGATTAATAACAATACTTTTAGGTGATATCTATTGAGATAAATATACCTTTCAAAGTGTTTCAAGTAGAGTTGTTTGGATATTCTGTGTTTTATTCAATTTTTATAACAATTCCATGATGTGACTACTATTATTATTCCTGTATTACAGGCAAGAAAACTGAGGTAAGTGAGGTTAAGAAATTTGACCAATCTTAAAGGAAGTGCAAGGACACAGGTATTAACTCACAGAGTTGTGTCTCTAAAGCCATGACACTGTAGGATTCTCAATGGGAATAACATACAATCCCTTTTGATAAAGATTTTCTTGTTAGTGTGGAAGAGAGACCCATCAATAGACCGCAATGTGATGATTGTAATAGTTCTTTCAACAAATATTTCTGCTGACTGCTATATGGTATTTGTAATGTGCTTTCATTATATAGTATCGTAGAGCAAAGGATACAAACTCAAAAATTGGAGAGTTTTTTGAAACCTTGAGACCTTGGGGGAGTTATTTAACCCCTCAGAGCAGTTTCCTTATACTACTATATATATTTCAATAGAACATGAAACCCAATGTCTATTTCAAAATTTTACTATTGGTGTTAAGTAGGTTACTATATATCAAATACACATAGTAGGCCCATATGAAGACTTTCATAAGTTGGAGAGACATTAATGAAAGAATTATGTATAACATGTCAGATGAGCATGAAATAAGAAAACATCTATTTAACCTGGGAGATGAAGTGATGGTGCTCCCCACAATTGTTGGAACACTGGAGCTGGGACTATATCTTTATTGAAAGATGTACTATATGTTTATTACTTTCCATTCCGCATCCAATTTTTTTTCTCTGGGGAACCACTCTTTCCTCAAAAATGCCTCACCCCATGCATACCTGGCTGATGTTGATATTCATTCTGTTACCCTAATTTGAGTCTCACAGATACCAAAATAGGTGTTTCAGAAGGCAGGGGAGAGTGATGACAAGAAAGCAGACTCTTGGCCATGTCAATGAGCCAGCCATTTGTTTAACCAATATGAGTCCTGTTAATCTCTTGACTTTCCAATCTGTGAGCCAATAAATACATATATTTCATTGTTAAATCCTATTTGAGCTGAGTTTTTTGTTACTGGCAACTAATCCTCTCCTAACTGCAGAGAAATCTAGATGGGAGAGTTGCATGTGCAAAGGCTGACAGAGTAGAGAACATAATGGGTTTGGGGATATTACATCGAGAAATAAGGCCAGAATGTGGGCCAGTGCCAGATCCTCAAAGGCCTTGACTGCCATGTTAATGAGCTTGGACTCTAACCTGCAGGCAGTAGGGAGCAGCATTTTTTGAGCAGAGAAATGACATGATCCGATTTGCTTCTTAGAAAGATGACTCTTGCTGTGAAGTTGAGTTTGGGTAGGAGTAGGAAAGGCTGAAAGCAGAGAAAAGAGGAGATAACTGCAATGGAATGAAGAAAAGACCACGGTAGTGGGGACAGACAGGTAAGGACTTGCTATCATTTTCTTTCTGGATCCACCTTACTATTACCGACTTATTCAAATGGATTCTCCTTGGCTTTTAATTCTGGGCTTGCGAATGGCTCACAGTCACCGACAGACTGGCAGACAGGGGACTCTTGCCTGCTGATTGCACTGCACAGCCTTCAAAATGCAAGATATGAGGCACAGGAGCTTTCCAACTTTTAATATTTCCTTGCTGTCTTATTACTACATCATGGTGATGCTCTTCAGCTGGACATTAACAAATGGCACCAAAAGTCTGCAATCTTCATGGACCACAGTTCAGGAAGCCAATTTCAGTAGCTTTCTGAACTCAGAGATGAGTTCCCAAGTACCTTTTCTTTCATGTAGTAGATGTTTCAGCAGGGAGTACCAGAATACTGTCATAAAATTCATGTTATCGCCTCTTTTTCCTGTATCAGAGAATCTCCAACCAGTTTCCATGGAGTTAATACTGCTTCCCACTCTTCTGAGGTATTTTCAATAGAGAAGTGTTGGAATTGTATGGAGGCAGAAATACTTAGCAGTAGAGAGTTTGATTTTAAAATATATATTTAATAAAAAAACAACAAAAATCAAACAATCAGGCTTTCATGTCCAGTCTTTCTGGCACATGCTTTTATTTGCTGCATGCAATTTGGTACAAGTTTGAATGGTCAATTAAACATCTGTTTATAGGACGAGGAAGAGTGATGATTCCCATGTTTCCATGACTACATATCAGCTATGTTGTGTTACTCTTCTGCTGAACTATGAAGTCATAGCTAGAATCGCATTGTGGGTCCTCTAGAGATTTAGGCTAGGAAATTCCATTTCCAATCTTCTACTGCCACCACCACCACCACCACCAATTAATCATATTCATATTCCTTAACATGGAAGGATGGAACAGTTTAAAAATTTTAAGTTAAGAGTACTGAAAAGGACCTTAGAAATTATCCATTCTAGAATTATTAGTTAATGAGTTCAGTTGGTTTTGCTGAGACTAAAGTTAATAAAAATTACATCCAAAATGTGGAGCTAGAACCCCCATGCAGGACTTTTCCTAAAGGAGATACTTCAATTTTGCATCTATACTATGGAAATATCTACCTCTAATGGCTGTTTGAGGGTTAAATAAATTAATGTATTTGAAGTGCTCAAATACTGCTGCCATATATTAAGTGCCACATTAAGTGTTAACTGTTAGAATAGAATATGGTTGTTTGGAGACCATATCAGGTTTGCTGACAAATTCCTGAATGGATGGGCTGGCTGACCAAATGCTCAGCTGTTAGAACATAGGGGAAGCAGCCACTTGGTAGTCTGTTTGGGTGAAGAGAGAATGAATATTTCTTATGAATCTGTATGGCTATATGCAAAGGAAATATGTACAGAGCGCTCTAAAATCTTGTCCAAAAGAGGTGAATAGATCTAACCAGAGAGAAGTTGAAGATGTTACTGGATTCCTTCGGTGGGAAGAAAGGAGTAAGAGTCACCCATGATAGAGATGCACTCACCCTGCCTGTGAAACTGAAAGCAAGACCCGTTGTGATTGAAGGGATACCAAGTGATTCTGGAAAGCATTTTAAGGGAGTACTTTGTAAACATCTGACAACTGCAGAAAGAACTAATGACAGATCTACACAATAGTGTCAGCTAATAAGACATTGTCTCCTCCTTTTACTCTTCTCTAACTTCACTTAGCATTGGGTTTTGGAGAAAGCCATCAGAAACATTGTATGGCAAATTGAGAAAAAGGGAAAAGTCTATACGTATAAGAGAGAAGGCAATCCAACCCCATATGACTATAGGCTTATTGTTTATACAGTGGTTGGCAAAGAAGAGAAACCTTTATTTTAATTGGAGATATACTGATACATGGAACTATACATTTTCATTACTGAACTGGGACAGTGTTTTGCGACTTCAAGTCACAAGAAAACTATTTATATACAGAAGGATGAAATAAGAGCTTTGTGGTAGAGTTAGTACCAGAAAAGTGGGTGCAAAAGGACAATGGGAGACTAAGGTTGTTTTGTGATTACATACCATGAGTTGTGTCTGTTCAACACAATGGCTATACAATTAGCTAATATTTATTGAATGCTGCTCTGCTCAGGTTATAGGAAGAAACAAAAACAAATCCCTGTTGTCTTGGGAATTAAATGCTCCAGAGACAAATGGAATGCAAACCAATACAAATTGATTACGTAAGTAATAGGTCTGAGATTACTTTTAAATGCTAGTTAAAAAAGAAAAAAGAGAGTAAGAGAAAGGGGTAAGGAGAGGGTAAATTTGGGAACATGAAGGATGTTCTCTTCTGATTGCTTCTGTCTTCTCAGTGGACATTATGAGGGAGTAAGGAGGAGGGGGTAAGATTGCTATTTGAAAGGGAAGGAATAAAATTGTCCCCAAGGTTCAATGGGGGAGAAAATAGAGTTAGGAACTGTAGTAGGATTGTCAGATAGCTTTAAGGACTCTCTTGAGAGCCATGGTAATGATTGTAAGTCACAAGAGTGATCATTTCTGCATGTTTTTCTCCAGCTAAGTTTAATTACCCTGATGCAGGCTCAGAGAAAATGGGGAATTAAATTTATTCAAGGTTAGGGTTTGGCCAGGGAATCATAATGGAGGAAGAGCAGAGAAAGGACTTGAGCCTAATGGCAAAGAACTATGGGTTCTAATTTGGATATGAGGGAAAAGGAGGACAAGAGAAGAATTAGTCTAGGATGGATGGCTTCCTGGTCTCTGTGGGACTTATTAATTGTTTGAGTCATGACACAGAGTGAGTAAGCTGCACAGAGGAAGTGTGGTGTGAGGAGAGGATAACTGAAATGGAGAGTATGGTGATGATGAAATTAGGGCATTGTCCTGAGGATTGGGTGACTGAAGTTGAGTCCATAACTCATCACAAAAGGGTGAGGTCAAGAAACCCCAAACTAAGAGGCCAGAGTAATAAAATAATTGTGTGCATATTGCAAACCAAGGATCATGGCAGATGCAATATTGAAGACTACTGATGATCCAGCCACTATAATGGTTAATAAATGAGGGTGTGTGTCTATGATTAAGACTAGATTGAGGAGGGTAGTAATGGTAGGAAAATCTATAGTAGAGTTAACAGCTGGGAGTTTCAGTGAGAAGAAGAGACATTGACCTAGAAATGGACAGGAGGTACACCTTACCTCTGTCTTCAGTGGTAGAAAAGGTACAGAAGAGAAATGAATCACTACTTAATAAAATTATGGGGAATCTAGTGTCTTTAGCACAAAACAAGATTTTAATTGGAGTAAATCAGAGAAACAGAAGGGAATGATGATAAAGGGAGGCATTAGCTGATATTGGACCATGAATTCTAGAAGGCTCACAGGGAGGAGTGGGAGATGGGGTCAAATTATAGGAATGATAGGATGATGAAGGATGATCTGGGAGATGGGTTCTCTGGTGTTAACTGACCTACATATGGACGTAAGGTAAGATCAGTTCATCCTTTTGTCCCAATTTAAGCTGATTACGGTGATGAGAATGTTGGACTGGAAGGAGTGGAAGTCTTGCTTGGAGAATTCACTGCTCTAGGTAGTGCCATAGTCCAAAAAGAGTATAATAATCCAATCACATTGTGTTGGTTGGCTGGAGTAGACTCATACATCTGAAGCAAAAACTTTCATCATAGCTATGCCCAACTCAAATTAATTAGAATAGCTGCCTGGTGCTTTAGGGTGAGAAATAGCCAAGGATGTATTAATGAGGTGAGCCAGGGACACATGAGGTAGAAGTTGTTTGTAAGTTGTAAGGAGGTGACCTTTTATTTTTACATTTTTGAAAAATATAAAGAAGTAAGTGCTTTGCTCAAAAATGACAATTACTTAATGACAGAGTCAAGACCACTGTACCAGGAAAAACCCTATTTAGGTAGCTCTCATCATCAAGTAAATGCTATTTTGTATTTATATTCAGTTGATGAACATTAGTCATAAACACTGAATCTTGGCTTTGCCACCCAGCTATCTGTGTAACTGTGGGCAATATATTTAACTGTGTCAGAAGCAGATACCAAGATGGGGTTACACATGCCAGAGACTTACTGAGGGGAGATGCAGGTGATGGAAAGAGTGATGAGGAGAAGGAGTAGGTAGGGGAGCAAAATGGAAGCCTGTCATGTGAAAGAAGAGAGAGAAGTGAATGAAAAGAAGGCCCCAATGCAGTGCTGTCTGAAGCAAAGATTGCCTACTAGGTGGGTCCTGCTCTGGGTAGAATGTTCCAGTCCTAGCACCCCTGCTGTGTTCAATCATTTCCTTGGAGCAATCCATTGGAAAGCATGGCCTTGGGACATAAATACAGGGGGGAATCCATAAGTTTGGCAGCTAGAGGAGGTCAGCTTACTACTTTCCTTGCCGCAAGTCCTGTTAGAATGAGTATAATGTCTGATACTACCTCAGACTCTAATTCTCATTTAAAATTGTTAAATTTTTAAGAAAATTGAGGTGAAATTCACATAACAAAATTAACCAATTTAAAGTATATACTTCATTTGTATTTAGTACATTTGCAATGTTGTGCAACCAGCTCCTCTATCTAATTTCAAAACAGTTTCATCATCCCCAAAGGAGACCTTGTGCCCATTAAGTAGTTATTTCTCATTTCCTCCTCCCCCGTCCCAGGCAATCACTAATGTACTTTCTGTTTTTATGGATTTACTTAGTATGGATATTTCATATTACTGGCTTTATACAATATGCGATGTTTTGTGTTTGGCTTTTTTCACTTAGCATAATGCTTTTGAGGCTCATTCATATCGTAGCATGTATCAGGGCTTTGTCCTATTTATAGTTGAATAATATTCCACTATATGAATATACCACATTTTGTTACCCAATCTTCCATTAATGGTATTTGCATTATTTCCATGCTTTGGTTAGTATAAATGACGTAACTATACACATTTTTTGTATCTATACTTTTGAGTATCCACTTTCAAGTTGTTAAGATATTCAGGGGGGATAAAATAGGTCTACAGTTGTGAGTACACAAAACATAGATTTTACTTTTGTTTTATTATTTATTAATTATTATATTATTTCCCATGTGAACAATGTAAAGCCAATTTTGCCCCACCCTGTACACCTAGGAGTGGAATTTCTGGGTTATATGGTAACTCTATGTTTGTCTTTCCAGGAACCACTTAACTGTTTGAGAAACCAAAAACTATTTTTTAAAGCTCTTTTTTCTCATCTATTACTTCATAAGATTGTTATAGAAAGTGAATGATAAAATTTTCATAGAGCACCAAGCACAATGCCAGGGATACAACAGAAAAAAAGGCTCATAAATGATAATTATCTATAATAGATATAACCCAACAGACTCCCAAAAATTGATATTATAGTTTTATGGCTCTTCCATGCCTCCCACCCCTCCCCGTAAAGAGCAAGTGTGTGAAGTTAAGAATATTCTTTGCTCTTGAAGAGAAATAGACCATAATTCAACTTGATTCACTGTGGCTTGTGGAAGTGAAGAGCCTTCAGGATTAAAAACATGATCATAGTATGGGTCTAAGGTTCTACTGGAGATGAGTGTATGCTCTCCTATCTCACTAGAGACCACACACTCTCTGCAAAGAATTCCCTCCTAGCAGAATGGTCCTTGAAATATCATTTCTGGGTTGTCACACTGGTCATCGCCTCTCACTTCTCACCAAATTTGGGCGTGCTCTCCCTGACACTCATTTTGGCACCTATTTTTTTTTAAGGGGAAGGGGAAAGGAAATGTTAGAAGAGTTTAAAAAAGGAGTTATCACCTTGGCTTCTGGTGGGGGAAGAAAAGGATCAATAGCTTAAATATTCCACATGTGGCTTGGGAAGAGGAGGGCACAGACTCACTGACAAATTTCTTAGTGACTGGTGTAGATTACGAACGAGCATGGTCTAACATCCCTGTCTGCAGGCATTTAAAATATTGAAAACAATCCGAACATGTCCCCTGGCCTCTGACATAAAACTTGCCTCATTCTGAATGATGCTGATACTATGACAGTATAAACCATGAAGACTTCTTTGATGGACAGTTTTTCTTCCCACCTTTCTCTTTCTGTTGGTTTGTTTTCTGATAGAGTTGTTGTATCCCAAACAATATTTGGCTAGTTGTTAAATATCCTTCTTCATCAATGAGTGTCATGGCCTCTTCTTAGTGTCTCTTAGTCACCTGAAGCCTGTTTAGAATATTGATGAAACACAGATTAAGTGGGTTTGAACCCTGGCAGTATCACTCAGGAACTGTAAGATTTGGGGCAGTTTACTTAGGGTACAAATGAAGATAATATTAATCACTCTCTCAAGAGGTTGATGTGAGAGTACATGAGATACGTTCTGTGACATGCTTGATAAATGCATAGCACATGATAAGTTAGTAGATGTTAGCTACTAGCATTAATGTCTGTCTGAGCTTGCTGGCTTTGTTTTTTATCCATTCAGGTATTATCTCTCATAGTAGAAAACCATGATTCTTGAGAGTAGTGACTGTGGCTTATATACGTTCAGTACCTATATAGAAAATACACACACATACATGCAAATCCTATTGACCAATGGGTCTAATGCTAAAAATGGGTCATGGGAAGTGATGAAATCCAGATTTTGCATAAGCCAAGAAGTTTGCAAAAATATATATAGAGAGATAAAAATAGAAAACATCTGGGCAAACCAAAGTCAATGGTTCATTAGAATGTAATCACCGTGAAGGCCAGGTCATGCTCCCTAGCACTAAGACTATTCGCTGGTACAGAAGAGGTATTCCATAAGTTCTGAAGAAATGAATGAGTAACATAGTTAGCACTAAGAAATATCAGAAATTCTGCCTACACTTATTTCAGTCTTACAAGACCATAAGATATAATTGTCCCTACATATTTAAGAATTGAGGTAGGCTGTAATTGGTGAGATCTGACTATAATGGTGTAAATAATAAAGGTTTGATTTTAACACTAATTCAAGAAAGTCCAAGTGTCACTGGCTCTAGTTTCCTGGTTCATCGTTCAGGACCAGGGAGGGTCTCTACAGGTTTTTCTGCTTTCCTTATGGTCATAAGGTGGTGGCTGCAGCCCAACCATGGTGTTCTTGTTATAAATGGGAAACAAAAGAGAGCAAAAGCACTTTCCCCAAGGAAGGCAGCCTCCTTTAAGATTTCTTTAAAAACTTACATTAAGAATTCCCACTTACACTCAATTGGCCATCTCTAATTCAAAAGCAAATGGGGAAAATAAGGGATTCCTTGACCTCCCACCTCTCCTCCTCTTTACCCCTCTTCCTCTTTCTTACTTGTGTACATTGTTCACACAAAAAACACCTGTTATTAAGGAGGAAGGTGAGACTGATAATGCTCCCATTTTATATACACAGGAAACAGGATCAGCCCTAAGAAGCTTCTTACTCTTTTTACTGTGGCTTTTGAGGGTTTTCTTTATCACATCCCACAGTGATGTCTTTGGAAGTCCCTTTTGACAAAACCCTATGGCTAGTGATTCTCTGAGCAGCCAGCGGCCTATGAAAGCTGTAGATTGTGCCAACAGGTGTATCTCTTTCTTTACTCATACCCACTGCTAAGGAGCTCCAGGAAGAGCAGAGACTGCCTATGTGATTACCAATCATTGGGGGACATTCTAGTCTAGCTTCATTTCCCCCCAATATTTTCTTGCTATACTACATGCATTTCTTTAAGGTACCTGAAACTATGTTGAGGACCAAAGGAGGATAGTGAACAATAACATACTCAAATCTCCCAAATATAGAAGAACATAGCAAAGAGGCTCTGAAAGTTTGTGTAATTAGCTGCCATCGTGGACAGTTAGGGATGAGTCAGGACTCCACCCTACTTCTCTGACTCCACAAGCTGTCCTTCCCCTCTCCCCCAGGGTCCTCAACCCTGCTGCACATTTCAATCTGCTGGGAGCTTTAAACCTCTCAATGCTCAGGTCACGCCTCAGACAAATTATAAATCAGAGTCTCTGGAGGTTGAACCCAGGCATCAATATTTTTTAAAAATGTCCCCTGATGACTTTAATGCACATCTAAGGTTGAGGATCACTACTTTTCAAATTCCCTTAAGTAAAATAATTGAAGTATAGTGTCCTCTAAAGAGTACTTAAAAAATTTATTTTAACTTCCCACAGTGGTTTTCTTAACCACTTCCTTTTCTCCTAGTGGGGCCACCTATATGTAAAAGGAATAGAGATTCCTTCATGGAAGGTGGTATGGGTGGTGGTTGTGGGGAGGTCTAATTCCCCTTTCTTACCCCTCTGGCCACCTTATCCCTTTCAGATGGACCCTGTTGCTACTCACAGGATAATTACTGATATACTTCAATACATTTTATAGAGTCGACTTTGTTAGACAATCTTACTATCACAGTAACATGCATGACTAGGGAAAGCCTCGGTCATATGGGTGATGGTGCTGTGGGCTTCTCTTCCTCTGTAGATAAGTTTCAGTCTCCATCCCTTTACCTGTTGCTATTCAGGGGTCAAGTTGCTAAAAAAAGTTTTAGTGTTAATAACAGGAATATACAAATATTGTCCAGGTAATGCTTATGTGACCATGTGTGTATGTGTGCTTATGTGTGTGTGTGTGTGTGCATAGATGTGTGTATGTATCTTTATCCTCAACCCCCTAGAGGGATAACTAATCATGTGGATCCATAGGCAGAGTGCTTAAATGCAAATGCCAACAGTGGCCAGGCATAAAGCTGAGCATCCATGTTCATGTTTATGTGGATTCCAAAGAGAAGTTTTATATGTTTTTCCTAAAGGCATTTGTATTTTTTTTTAAATCATAACTATGTGTTAGCAAACAAACAGATCACACATATGCATGTGCACACATATTTTTGGGCATAAGGCATTTTAATGAGGTGCTTGGTGAGGTGGAATTTATTTATTTTGCTTTATATTTTAGCTATAGAGACTATGAGTTGCCTTAGTAGGTGGGCCCAACCTACTAAGTATTAGTATTAACTTTCAACTGGTGTATGGGGAGAATTTTTAAAGCATGCAAAACCTGACTAGTTAGGGGCAATGTCCTTTTTTCCCTTAGATTGTGAAATGAAAAAAGAAATGACAACTAACATAACCATAGCCATCTGATGCAAATGAATCAAAATTATATTTTTTGTTTTTTGTCAGATCGGTAGAAATATATTTGTTGGTGTGCTACTGAATTTTTGGTTGTGTGCCATGAGCTGAAAAAGGTTGGAGATTACTGGTTTTGAGCATTGCATATTTTCAGGGAGGAGTTACTCAGCTGTTAATTGCAAGAGGAGTGGAAACATATTAGTCTGGGACACAATATTCTGAACTCTGATCAAACTGTCTTGCCTAAGCCACTTGGAAAGTAGAGTTGAGCAGATAAGCAGACCAGCATGAGTACAGGCAGATTTTCATGGTGGCCAAGGTATCGCCTCCAAGAACAGGATACACCTTGAATCTCTGATGGATTGAGATGGTCCCAATTGATTGGCAGGAAAGAATCCAAAGGTCCCAAAGGCACCACAATAATTTCCCTGAGGGGAAAAGATGGATGAATAACAGGAATCATCTCATGCCTAGATGTTGTGATGTGAACACTGGAAAGATCCTTCATTTCTCTCTCTCACTGTCATTTGGAAACAATACTGGCCCATTCATTCATTCATTCATTCACTAATTTCTTTATTTCTTTATTACATTCTTACTGGTTTCAGAGAGGAAGGGAAATGGAGAGAGAAAAACATCAATGATGAGAGGATATCATTAATTGGCTGCCTCCTGCACGCTCAACACTGGAGATTGAGCCTGAGACCTGGGCATGTGACCTGACCGGGAATCAAACCAGAACTTCCTGGTTCATAGTTTGATGCTCAGGACTGAATCCCTGAGCCATACCAGCTGTACAGCACTGGCCCCTTTAGAAGAGTACATCCCTCTAAACAGAACACCGTATTATAGGCAATCCCCCATAGAGAACCCAGATTTACTGCTTTTATAGCCATAGCACTATTTCAGTAGTCATTGGAATTGTGATATGCACATTGAGGTTGGTGAAGCAGAACAAACTGGGATCAGAACGAAGATTCCTAATGAAATGAAGACATGCATTCCAAATGTATTTCCCTTAACAGACATGGCAACTTAGGTATCATAGGAACATCAAAGATATGTATATCCTTGTCACAAAGCTGGAAGTGTGGAGGAAGGACGAGGTGGGAATAGATGGCATGGGTGACCATGTGTGATGGGTTTGGCAGGGCAGATGAAGCAGAGAATGAGAGAGGAAAACTGCCAGAGTCACAGACATGCCAGAGATGCTCACTCAGAAGAAGGGAGCCCACGTAGGTGGAGACAGTTTCCCAGAAATGTAAACATCCTAAAAAATGTCATAATGAGTAACCTGGCAGAATTAAGGAGATAAGAAGAGGTTCAGAAGGGGTTGGCAAGGAGTGCAAGTCTGAAGGCTTAATAAGTAACACCTGATATTTTCCTTCCTGAGTTTGGAGCCCACAGGGAATAGAGACAGGAGTTAGACAAATTGGGAGCACAGGATCAGCTCTGTGATGGATAACAGTGATTGGGGGGTGCAGCTTGGGTGTCTGCGCCTCAACTGAGTTCCCAAAGACTCTCTTTTACTGACTTAAACTTACTGAGTCAAAGGCAAAAGCAGCAGTTGCTCTCCTGCTCAGTGTCACCAATAGCAAGTGTCTTACAGAGCCACAGAGGTGGACTGTAAGGAAAGCATCCTGAAAAACAGGACTGAACAAGCTCAGCCACTAGTGTCACCACCCAGTTTTACCGATATCCTCCTGTCCTTCTTCTGGAGGGGCATGAGAATGGGGAAGAGAGGCCAACATTTTTACTCTAATTGGACAGGAGGATGGAGAGTCTCCTCAAACTCTTTCACAAAATTCTCACCCCCAAACAACAGAGCAATGAAACCTTCCTGGCTTAATTGGGCTCAAAGAGCATGAGTCTTTCCCCTCATTTCTACTAAAGTAGGTCTTTATCCTTTGTGGTTCATCATGCCAACTTCTAATGTCTCCAGTTTGTACATAACCATACCGTAGTCCCCCTCTTTTCCATGGCATCACTTTCTGTGGTTTCAGTTACCTGCAATTTCATTTACCTGAGATCAAATGTGGTCTGAAAAAATGAAATAGTGAATTTCAAAAATAAACAATCTATAAGCTTTAAATTACATGCTATTATGACTACCTCACTTTATATCATCATGAAGGCATCATCTCATCTCACGTCATAAGATGGGTGAGTACATCATAAGAAGTACAATCATGTATTTTGAGAGAGAAAGAGACCACTTTCACATTACTTTTTTACATTTTATTATTTTAGTAGTTATATTTTATTATTAGTTTTTAATATCTTACTTGCCTAATTTATAAATTGAACTCTATCATAGATATGTATGTATAGGAAAACATTGTACCTACAGGTTAGGATTCAGTTTAGGGGTCTTGGAACATACCCCAAGGGTAAGGGGGCTACTCTATTGAAGAGGTGACTTGTTTTCTGTTAAATCCCATGCCTGTAGGTATTTTCCAGTCTTTAGAAGCACAAGGAGAGTTATAGGCCTTTTTCATCTCACACCAAACTTTTATCTCTCACTTGAGGATCATTTCCCTCAAAGAAACAAAGGTTTTATCACTCACTAGAGTAAGTGTGTACATAAGTGTACATAAGATGAATAGAGAACCACAAACCCGTGTTGAGATGCTAATGATAGTCAGTTAGCTAGACTCACACACCAAATAAACAATGAACCCAGCAATCCAAATTTGTGTAAGGAGAGCCTTCAGCTCATTACAGAATCTGTGAAACTTTATTTAAGTCTAAGAATTCCCTGGTGTCCTCCCCAACATATTTCTATGTGAGTTATAAATGATTTTTAATGTCTCTTTCACCTTACCCAAACCTTGAGTCCCATGTTAAGTCCCAAATTCTATGGCCCATAATATGCACTCAATAAATATTTGTCAAATGGATGAATGAAGACTTATTTATAGAGCAGCATAGTATTCATCTTGGACAGGGCACTTGAAGGAAATGGCTGGGTGGAGAGCAGTATGCTAACTAACATCAGTGTGTATTTATTGTCTCTGTATAAACTTCATTTATACTTGAAAACACAGATGACAGTACTGTCACTGTCCAGGCACTCAAATGTGTTCATTCCGTACACTTGCTTTGCTTGTAGACACATATTCAGTCTTTGCTTCCCTTGTCACATGGAGCTCTCACTGAGTGCGCCCAGATTTCTCTCTTCTTATGCCAGTCATTAGATTAGGGCCCATTCTAATTCAATCTAACTTCATTTTTACTTCATTACATGTGAAAAAAACCTTCTTTCCAATAAAGGTCACATTCTGAGGTTCTGGGTGAACACAAATATTCAGAGGACACTACTCAACACAATATAGGGCCTAAGAAGCTATAAGTGAATTCCATCAAAACAGTGGGGTCCAGGATCAGGATATAGGACCTGTGATGAAAACCAGGAAGCCAGAGCCACTGAGAAGAGGGTAAGCTCAGGCACCTCCATATGAAGGGGACACAAAGGGTGGGGCCCAGGTCCTGGGATCATCTTGAATGACAACCATTCTTTCTTGTTAACGTCAGTGAATTTATCAGGCTCCCTACATTCCTCATCCTATCCCTGGCCTTGGTTGCTTTGATACAAATATAACTTAAGCATGTTTTTAATTATAAGAAAAGTTCATTTTCATGAAATAAGTGGTCAAGGTAGACTTTACTGAAGACATTATAGAGGATGGCTTTAGAGATTTATACTTTGCACCTCGCAGCAATTAAAGAATCATAGCACACATTTTTCTTCTCCTAAAACATTGCTACTGATAGTTTTCCTCTCTTGCCTTCTTTTCTCCAGAGTAGGTCTGGAGTGTCTCTCCTCTTATTCTTTCTCTGCCTCCAACTCCAAACTCATACGTATTCATCCCAATGTTCCCCAGAACTGAAACTCTGTTACTGTCCTTCACTAAGCTTTTCAGAAGATAATCAGTATTAATGGAAGCAAATACCGCCTTTTCATGGTGCCCCTAAACTAGGTGGCACTTTGATGGCCATATAGACTATTTTTATCTTCATGTACTCTATAGCACCAAGCAAGGTGCTTCCCACATATTAAAAACTCCGTAAATGCTGGTTTAGAATACTGTTGGTGCCTAAGTTTGAATTTGTTTTTCCACTAAAGGCTTGTGGTACTTACTGTATAGGTATCACCTTAGTTGTCTTTTTGAAATGCCAAATCTCTAAATAAGTTGTTGAGGATCAGAGAAATAATCTTTAAAAAGTCACTCATTCCCCTCATAAGCAAGTTTCTAAATATGTTTGTGTTTGTTCTAAGAGGGATTTTTCAATCCAAAAATATTTATTAGATGACAACTTTGTGAACAAGAGGAGATTAAAAAAATATGAGATATAATTTTTTTCTGCACAGGCTTACATTCTAGAAGTTATTTTTGTGCATGTAGGAGGAATATAAATCCTTGCCACTTGCTGTGATAGACCTGGCATTTAAATTCTCACTCCACGACTAAATAGTTTCTTGACTTTGAATACTTGTCTAACATGTCTGAGACTCAGTTTTCTCATCTATAAAATGGGGATAATACCAGTAGTACACAATAAGGTCATTGGGGGCATAAATTAAGACGATACTTCCTATTTGGAATATAGTGTTCACTTGGTGAATGGTAGGTATCATTATGATCACTGTTTCTTATTAATGATGATGACTGTAAGTGCTCTGGGATTTCTAGCACTTTTTATTTTATTTTATTGGGAGGCTCAGGAAAGGTTGCACAGAAGATGAAGTTTTTGAGGTGGTCCTATAAGAATGGTTCCATTTTCAAAGTCTAAAATAAAATATTCTTTAAGTGTTAATGCAAAAATGCAAAGACAGATTGAAGTAGACTACCCTATGCAAAGAAGAGGGTATTGGCAAAAAAAGTAGCCATTTTCAAATGATGAAAGCAGAGTTCTGTGGTCACACAACTGCATCCTGTTTGACCCTATTTCCTGGCCAGAGGACAGTCATTGGTGATGTTCTTTACCTCCTATAAGTATAATCACCTGGTAGGTACAAGCTGGTGAAAAGCATGGAGTTCAAAACTAGTTGAACTTGTCCAATTAAATAGTCCTAGCGCTTGATGTGTGTTCCTATGACTTGTTGCAATCCCACATTTGACTCCCTTCTAAAAGTTTAAATTAAAAGGAAGCAAACTTCCAAAATTAGAATGGTAATTAAAATTTGACTTTGATCAGTAGCTGCTGAGAGGGTCATTAAGAGCCATGAATATGCTGACACAGGGGGGTTGTTGGGAGGATTAGGTGAGGAGGGAAGCTGGGAGATTGGAAACAAATAAAAAATTGTTAAGGAGCATTATCAAATTGCAAATATCAATTATTATGCGTCTATGGATGAGCGATTATTATATTAAAAACATTCTTGGCAGGCAGCCGTATGGGCGTAGATAGCTGTGACTCCTTCAGGCTTGGCTTTGTTTTGATTTTTGCAAACATGTTTTTTGGTTCCTTTTCCTTTGATTGGTTCCAAAGAACACTGGACAACAGCTGGGCAGAAACTTCATGTAACCCTTTAGAAAACCGTGGAAAGATATTTTTCTGCCTCCTATAAAGCTTGGAGGACATCATCTCAGAAGAGGATGTTTGAGGGAAGGAGGAGGGAACATTGGTGACAGTGGAGTTCTCAAGCTGAGGGTACCACAGAGGGCTGTGGCCCCGGAAACAAGGAGCAGGGATGAGGAGACACAGATGAAGAAGCTCAGGGCTTGCTTTTGTTTCTTGAAAAAGAAGAACGACTCCCTGGCATGAATGATGAGGGTCGATGTGGCAACACAATGCAAGAAAGATAGTGGTTTTAGCTCCCTGTGAGCCAGCTGTGTGGTGTGGCTGCCAAAAAGACTAATATGATCATAGGCTGCAATTATGGAGGATAGAAGAAAATGATCATTCCCCTTTCTCTGCACACCTGGAGTGACACATTCACTTTTTAAGTGTGTGAGAGCCCCCCTTGTCTGCCTGGTGTACTTCTATTCATCTTCCTAAAGCCAGCTCAAGGTCACCTCTTTTATGACACCTTTCCCAACCCCATGATCACCAGGCTGATTTAATCACTGCCATTTTGTGCTGGCTCAGTTGGGCTATTACATTCATCACCTTGCTTTGCCACATTACTAATAAGTCTACCTGCCCTGAAGGGCAGAATCCAATTTGCTTATGTAACCTCGAAGCCTGGCACTTAGTAGGTGCTCAGTACAGGCATATCTTGTTTTATTGCATTTTGCTTTATTGTGCTTTCCAGATTTGTTCTTTTGCTTTTAAAATTATATTTTTATTGGCTTTAGAGAGGAAGGGAGAGAAATAGAAACATCAACAATGAGAGAAAATCACTGATTGACTACCTCCTGTATGGCCCCTACTGGGGGGATCTGTGTATGTTCCCTGATCAGGAAATGAACTGTGACCTTCTGGTTCATAGGTCAATGCTCAACTACTGAGCAATGCTGGTTGGGCAATGTGACTTTTTTCTTACAAGTTGAAGGCAAGACTCTTCACCAGCAAAAATATAATGACTCACTTAATTGCAATATTTACTTTATTGTTGTGGTCTACCACTGAACCCATGATATCTCAGAGGTCTTCCTGTACATACTTTGGAGTTGAGTGGGGCAGACCAACAAGAGAGTGTTAGAGAAAAGCATATAGAAAGGTGAAAGAACCTGAAATGTTGAATCCCAGCTGGAATCAAGTCATGCTGTAGTTAGCAAGTTGACAAATGATGGTCTTCTTCCTAGCAGGAAGGAGGGGCCCATCTCCTCAGAGGAGAACCATGGGAAGGTTCCATAGATTGACTTGGAAGAGATACTTCAAGAGAATCCAAAAGTGATCTCCATCTTGTCCCCAAAACAAGGATAAGAGAGCTACATGTAAAGGGAGAAAATAGTTATGCCATGCAAAGAAAGAAGTTATATACACTGAGTGGCCAGATTATTATGACCACCTGACGTTTGTAGGCAAATTAGCCATACACTGCATCATATGGGATATGGAAACCAAAAACCTGTTCGAACACCGTTGCTGTCTGCAGTTACCAAGATAAAATGTCGCCAATTCACATGAGAACATAAGGATTGGACAGTTGAGCATTGGAATAAAATCTACGTGGTCTGCTGAATCACATTTTCAGTTGCATCATGAAGATAGTAGAGTGAGAATTTTGTGGAAACAGCATGAAAGTATGCATCTCACATGCATGAGCACACCCTTCAAACTGGTGGGGGTAGTGTTATAGTTTGGGGCACGTTTTCCTGGCATGATTTGGGCCCTTTAATTCGTGTGAATAAGGTCTGCATAGCGCAACATGCCTAAGTATGATTGCTGATCAAGTACATCCTATCATGTTGATGGCATATTCCAAAGGATATGGCTTCTTCCAACAAGGCAATGCACCATGCCACGGTGCTCGTATTGTGCAGGAGTGGTTTCCAGAACATGAGGGAGACTTTACCTTGCTTAGGTGGCCCCCACAATCACCAGATCTCCATCCAACTGAGCATTTGTGAGACAAAGTTAAAAGAGCCATCAGGCAGCTGGTTCCACGACCATCAAATCTCACAGAACTGGATAGTGCTATTCACCAGGCAGGGTGTCAGATGCCTCACATCACCTTTCAACATCTCGTGGAGTCAATGCCAAGAAGAATCACTGCAGTTTTGAAGGCAAAAGGTGGCCCAACAAAGTATTAATGGGCTGGTCATAACAATCTGGCCACTCAGTGTATGTTTTTTCTTTTCCATTTGGCAACATATGTCCATATATATTCAAAGAAACATAGATAGCCAAACACACAACTGAATTTATGCAGCAGATGGAAGTATTTTCTGTGAATCCTAGAAAGTAAAGCCAGTAACCAAGATCCCAAGAATGATAAAGGCCAGAAACACCACATTTTCTTTAACAGACATCAAAGCATAAGTCAAATTAAGGAGACTTGAAATACCTCGGTCACCAAGAGTGAAAGAGAAGATATAGAAGGGAGAAATTCTGTGGCATGAAAAATTCGTTTCTAATCATCATATGGCAGTTTGTTGGTTATCATATATAAAGTTTTACAGTTCTTTCTACAAAACCTTTACCAACCACCGCAAAGTGCTAAAATGCCAACTGGGCAAGCATTTGTTGTATTTGATATATTTTCAGGAAAACCTGACAGTGGGGGAAGAGAAAGGAAATGAGGAAATAAAAGGGGACTTGACACATAAAAGAAGTTGAAGAAAGGTGAGCTGGCTTCTTAAAAGTCATATAAGGCACGACTAAAGAGAAATATGCTAAATTATCACATATATAAAGGGTTATAATATTAAAATGAGAGTATGCTTCTTTATTTTTTCTCAGAAAGTTAAGTACAAGACCAGTGGGGTTTCAGATATACTTCTTTTTTGGTTGCAATTAATATAAATTGACTTTGTCTAATTTGGGGCAAATCATCTGCCTATTTGGCCATCATTATCTCACCTCCCCCTAAAAAAATTCAAGTTTATGAGAAAGTGTGGGGTGCTCAGAGATATGAAATTAAAATTGTAAAATCTGATCTTTCAAGAGAGCAGACCTTCAAGTACTGTCATTAGGATAAACTGGTTCCAACTATTTTCTCTTACCCCTAACACTCAGAATTTAAATCCACAAGAGAAAGATTTAGATGGTCATAGCTTGGATCACATGAGCGCTCCTTGGCTCACAGAGAAGAGGTCACCTTGACTGATGGTCCCATTAAAGCAGCATTAGATGGAGAAGAGCAATTCCCCAAAGGAAAAGCAAGGTGCCTCTTTCAGCCAAAGAGGGAATTCGAGATGTAGAGCTAAATCAGTAGTCATCTGCTGCAAATGCGTAGATTATTCCAGAAATTCCCTTTGACTCAAGGCATGCAGATGAGAGTTGAGTGACTATTTGTCAAACACACAGGGAAAATTCAATAATTGAATAATTTCAATACATGATCTCCTTTCTCACCCTAAAATTTTACATCTCTGTGATTTTGGAAAACAGGATCAAATCATAAGACTCCCTTTAGAAGGAATAATGAAACCATCTTTATATTATTCCTGTTCACAAGTTTACTTACAAGTATCCAGGATCAACCTGTAGATACAACAATAATTTATCGATATGTACCCTGCAGTGCAAACAGCTGGTAATGAAAGAACTAGACTAATGCAACATTTTCCCACTTACCACTCATCCACACTGAACCTTCCATTATCAGACAATTTTGTTAGACACAATAAATACACACACACATGTGAGGATGTTTAAATATATGTTTCTAAATGTAAATGAAGGGTCTTTATACAGCAGCTCTGGGTTTTGAGCCTGGTTTATATTGGCTGAAATTGCAGTTGAAAGTAATTCACAGATAAGGGCATTTCTCCTCCATTGAGAAGTCTTGGAAACATTTTAATAGGATTCTTTTAAGTTTGAAGATAGGTGGATTCTGTTACCTGACAGATATTAATGATGGTTACTCTTCTGATTATATTACGGGACCACAGAATTCTAAAGGTGGAGAGCATGGTGAATTGCCATCCTGCCCAGGTCCCTGGGGAACCAAGGACATTATTTTAGTTGGAATGAGGAGGCATCAAATCTGGAGATGTGGGCTCTACTCAGGGAAAGGTAGAGAGTGTAATATCTCTGAAACATTAGAACTTCAGGGGCCATTGACTGAGCCAGATGTTAGAGTGGTCCTTACTTACCTTCAGAATTTAACTGAAGCATATTTCAAGCTACCCTTAGTAACAGCAATTATACGAAAGCAGTGATTCTCAAATGTGGGAAAAGGGAACGCTTAGAGCAGCAGAATATTGGGGATACAGAGAAGGGTGCTTGAGATAGCTCCCTCATTGTACCTCATCACTTTCATGTTGAGGATAAATGAATTGTGGGACAAATGATAGATGTTTGACCCTGAGTGTGATTGGCTTACCATTGGGGACTAAAAATTAATGACATTTTCATGTTCCTCTGCAAGCCTTCAAAGAATTGAGAGAAACAAATGAGCTAATCTTTATAATGCACAGAGCACCATAACAAGAACAGAGTAGGAATGCAATAAATTATATCATCTCTTTATCCCTACCATCAACACTGTTTTCTCAGTTATCTCTAAATGCATGTCATTGTCAAATGCATTTTACTCATTTAAGTATGCATCTACTATGATAACCAGATATTGAAGTTAAACCTTGATTTCTATCACTAGGAAACTGACCCACTGTTCTATTCATCCTTGTGTAAGGGAGGACCTATTTCTTTTATCCTTTTCCCATCTTAGATTCATGGGCTGAGATCTTGTAAATTAAAGACAGATTAACAAGAGAAAAACAAACAGAAGTTTATTAACAGGTGTATCACCCATACACAGGGGAGCACTTAGTAGTGAGTAACTCAAAGAGGGTGGTTAAAACTTGAGCTGATGTAGCATCTTAGCAAAGAATAGTCATTTTTAGAGAAGTAAAAAGACAAAAGGATTGAGCTTCTGGGGCAGACACATTGTGGAAAAGCAAAAATATGGGGAAAGTAATGGCAGAGAAGGGGTGATTTTAGAAAGGCTAATTGGTGTATATTCCTCTAGTGCAGTTTCTGGGCTGATGAACGTTTAGAGTTGCCTATAGGAATTAACTTCTATCCTTCCTGGGAAAGAGGAGAAAGGGGACACCTTTGCAAATTATGTTCTGGCTTTATTCAACTTTTTTTTTTATTCAAAAAGTTTTCAAGAGCTTCTTCTCAATTGCTTTTGCTCACAATAATCCTTATGCCAAAGTGACATATTTAGGGGCGGTGTAGCCTGCTACACCTCCCTGACATAGTCTAATCCTTCTTGGCCACAGAGTTCTATTGTTTCAGTTTCCTGGAGAGCTGAAGTCTTTCCTCTTCGTTGCCATGATGACTGGCAATAGTTGGATGCTACTTGGAAGGATTGACTGGCTGTCACAACTATTTTCATGCCTCATGACTTTCTAAAAGGAACATGTTTTCCTAGAGCGCAGTGTAAGTTTAGGGATATCAAAGGCAGTTGGTACTCATCATAATTATAGGTTAGATTTGCTGACCAGATATTCCAATCATCTTCTTTTTCTGGGAGGAGGGTTTGGTTGATTAAAACATTTGAGGCAGCATCTGATACAAATATCCCAGAGAACGTGTCATGGAAAACAACCTTCTGAAGCCAGGAAGTCAACTTCGTCCAAATAAACATTCTGAGAGGGAAGGATGATTGACTTTGAGGCCCATGTATACGGATGACTGGTCTTTTGTGATCTTTTTTTTTCTCAGTTCATGGCTCTGAGACAATAGCTGGATTTAGGACAGCATTTCCGTGTCCCTGTACCACCTGGACACACATGAATGATGATGTTCAGAGCCTGTGTGCATGGCATTAAACTCCCTCTCTCACACCCCAAAACACCATATCCTTGTGCAAATGAGAAAGAGTGGAGTTTTTCTTAGGGCAGGGTTCCACAAAAGAGTGGTTTTAGGTTGTTCGTAGATGGGAATCAAATAACATTGACTCACATAGTCACTTAATCCTATTTAAATTCTCTTTCAGTTCTTCAGATTACATCAAGGGGAACAGCTCAATTTGTTGCTAGTGTTTTTTTAAACATCTCAGCTCTCACTGTCTCTCTGTGAACGGAGCAGAGCACCATGTCTGCTTAGAGTTCCCAGCGAGCAACAATATCTAAAATTTAAAGACACTGTTTGGTAAATTTTTTTTATATATATTTCAGTTTATTTTCCATTTTCATAAGCGATACTGGTCTTTCATTTATAGTAGTGACATACGATTTCTTCCAGAAATAAATTTAAGTCAAAAATCTGTTTAAAGAAAAAGATTTCAGTAAATAACAGTAAAGATATGTCCTGTAATACATAATAGTGCAGATATCCTCTAAGAAAAATGCAGTTAGAGAGAAAATTCTGATACTAGTACTTGAGTTATGGAAGTTTAGAAAATATTGCTATAGAAATAATCTTGAATTGCTTCTACTTTTTCAGAAATAATCTCCTACTTTTCATACCTTGATGATTATTAGTAACACATTTCTTATAATATATTTCATAAATGTTTGAGATATTACTCTGGTTTAGTATTGCTGATCTATGTGAATTTATTACATAGAAAACATAGAATATTGGACTGTTTCTATTATTAATCTTTGAAATGTTTTACTGTGCTCTTTTGTAAAAAAAAAAAATCAGTATTAGCAAATATTTCTACCAGGCTCATGTTGGGGAAATGGCTAGTTTTCTGTGCGATGCTCCCTTTCTCTCTTCCATTATGACTACAGTATATCCAGATATATGAATAACTAGTTAATTACATGTTTTTACATGTGGCAAAGTTCTTGCCCTTAATGGGATCATGCCTCTTCCCATTCTGTCTCTGCCTCCTGGGAGCTGGAAAATGGATAAGGTTCACACCCAACTTCAGTCATACAGAGAGTACACCTGAGCAAAGGTGTAGCGGCTAGACAGAGGAGACTGGGTGTTTGAATGGCCAAGAGGAGCAGAGCGGCTCACGTTACCCAGATTCCCACATGACATCTGTTATGTGACAGAAATTAAATATTTTCCTTTTTAAGCCCTTGAAAGTCCCTTGGTTACAGCAACTTAGCTTTTACTCTAATATAGTATTTCCCCATCATCCAAACCACTCTCTATTAACATCTATAATAATGAAAAGGTAATATGCTAATTGGACCGGATGTTTTCCGGACATCGTTCTGGACATCTTTCCTGATGAAGCTGGGGTTGGAGGTCCTGGGTGCTTGTGGGTGGCCCAAGGGAAGCCAGCCCGGGTTCTGGATGTGTGCATGTGGCCAGAGGAGGGAACACGCTGGTGTCCTGGGTGCCTGCAGGCAGCCGGGGGAAGAGAGACCTACTCTTGCACAAATTTTCATTCATCAGGCCTCTAGTTTGATATAATTCGTTAGCATGAGAAAAGGTGCAAAATCAGGTGCATCACCTTGTGCCTTTGTAAATAGATTGCATTTGAATCCTACACAGTTTCTTTCTCTTTAAGACTCAGAAGAAGTCTGGGAGAAGAGTACTGTGGAGCAACTATTTACATACACGTGATCACAAACTAATAAATACCAAATCCGTTGCTTTACTCTTTGTATACATCAGATATTGATTGTGTACGCATTAAAGGAAAACATTATTACAAGGATTTAAGAAAGCTCACATAATCATGGGAAAACTTGAAGGATCCAGGTTGACTAGAGCATGGGCATAGGAAGGGGATAGGTTTGGAGAGCAAAAACCATGAATGATTTCTCTCCAGCCTTTGTTCTTTATTTGTGCTTTACTCAAGATTCAGATTTTTTGGCCAAAACCGGTTTAGCTCAGTGGATAGATTGTTGGCCTGTGGACTGAAAGGTCCCAGGTTCGATTCCGGTAAAGGGCATGTACCCTGGTTGCGGGCACATCTCCAGTGGGGAGTGTGCAGGAGGCAGTTAATCAATGTCTCTCTCTCATGGATGTTTCTAGCTCTCTATCCCTCCTCTCTCTTCCTCTCTGTAAAAAATCAATAAAATAAAATAAAAAAAGAAGATTCAGATTTTTGAGAAATGACTCTATTGGACTGGGTCTTAGTTCTTATGGTTACTCCTCCAGGCTATGGTGGGACACCTTTATTGTCAAGTCCGCCATGCAATGAAAGATGGGTAATTCTTCAAACACAGTTGCAGCTTTTTCACTCTGTCCTCAGTAGTGTGTTGGAACCAGCTTGTACTGTCTCAGGTTGGCTGAGGTGCAGCTCTTTCCAATTTAGTGTTAAGGGACACTCCCTGGGGCTTGCAAGCAACCATGCTGGGAGTTTTACACCATGGAAGCGGGTAAATTATACAAATCAGGCTCCTTTCTTTAGAGAGCTGGTTGTCAGGCATGTAATAGCACACCATTGCTTATACTTCCTTCCTTCTTTCTACCTGCTACTTGCTGTAGCACTCCTTACTACATAGACTGAACTTGCATCAGACTGCACAGAAATCAGAGTTGTTTGTTTTATAAACATGCTACCAAATCAACATTGTATTACTTGATTTGAACATTAATTTCATCTGCCAAGAACATGAGTCCAATTTAAATGGGCTTTGGGAGTGCTGATTCAGCTTATGCAATTCTTAGAAAGCTTAGTGGCTGAGCGTCAACCTATGAACCAGGCAATCATGACTAGATTCTTGATAGGGCACATGCCCGGGGTTTCAGAAGGCAGCCAATCAATGATTCTCCCTCATCATTGATGTTTCTCTCCCCGCCTCTCCTTTCCTCTCTGAAATCAATAAAAACATACTCTTTAAAAATGTCATTTGGTTTGGAGACAGAAAAAGCCTGGCTTTAACGTCTGAGTAGCCCTCATCAGATGTTCTTTGATCATTTCGTATGTAGAAGGATAGCCTTTCCGGTGCCCAGAAGCCAATAGCCGTCATGGATATGGTTATTTTTAAGGAAGACTGATGAATGGGAAAGGGGAGGTAGGGCTTCTGATTTGTTGACAGTCTTCTATTTCTTGCCCTGGGTGGTAGACAAATAGATATGCTCACTTAATGGTAATCCATTGAACTCTATAGTTCCAATTTTTGCCTCTTTTATATGTGTGTTTATACTTCAATTATAAGTTAAGAAATATTGATTAGAGGGATGGTAAGAAAAAGTGGTATAATTGAGGCGAGAAACAAGAACAGGCTAAAAACAAAAAGCTGGAGTTGAAAAGAAAAATGATTTCTAAAGCTGCTCTAAAATAAAGCTTTCAACAAACATAAAAAGTTCACAAGCCAGATGTGGCCCAGAGGCCAGTTTTGTTTACCCTTCAGCCAGCTGCTGGTAATGCTAAAATAACTAAAACGCAGTTTTCCTCCATATCCCATGCTATTTATTCATTCAACATCTCTTTCCTGGTATCTTCTGTGTTTTGTAAGTGGATGAGACAGATATATAAACTTGTAAACTACAGTACAACATGAAGAATAACCTAGCTGCCGAAACTGGTTTAGCTCAGTGGATAGAGCATCGGTCTGCGGAATGAAAGGTCTCAGGTTCCATTCCGGTCAAGGGCATGTACCTTGGTTGTGAGCACATCCCCAGTATGGGGCATGCAAAAGGCAGCTGATCCATGTCTCTCTCTCATTGATGTTTCTAACTCTCCCTCTCCCTTCCTCTCTGTAAAAAAATCAATAAAATATATTTAAAAAAGAATACCCTAGCTGAGGTTAAACCAAAGGGCTTGAGGAAAAAAAAAAAGTTCAACTTTCTCTTCCTGAGATCAAATTTCAACTGCTTTTCAAGTAGGTAGCAATTAACCAGCAGGAGAAAAAGGGAAAGGCATGCTCCATAGGGGTACATCATGAGAAAATCCACACAGGCATTATATAAACATACTTAGATGCTAAATTTATTGTCTTATATAACTTTGTGTGACTCAATCATCATGTGTGTAGGGTGACAGAGGACAAGGCTAGAGCAAACTTTCCTCATCATGTCACATGTCTACCTATATTTGTTTGGAGTTTCAGGTCAGACCGATGAAGCCACTGGTGACTGGAAGCCAAGGGCCCAGGAACTCATGCTTTCCCAGCCCCCCTAGCTACTTTGGGGCCTGAATGCAATGCTCTAGTCCAGTGGTTCTCAACCTTCCTAATGCTGCGACCCTTTAAGACAGACCCTCATGTAGTGGTGACCCCCAACCATAAAATTATTTCCGTTGCTACTTCATGTCTGTAATTTTGCTACTGTGATGAACTGTAATGTAAATATCTGATATGCAGGATGTATTTTCATTGTTACAAATTGAACATAATTAAAGCATAGTGATTAATCACAAAACAATATGTAATTATATATTGTGAATATTTCTAATTACAAATAAATGAAATTTTGTCTTGAATTGTGGTGTAGCATGGGCAGCAGTCTTCATATGATAACAGTAAACTACATTGCTACACTTTGCTACACGGAGGAGCAGTCTGTTGGTTCCTAAGATCATGGGAAATATGTGTTTTCCGATGGTCTTAGGAGACCCCTGTGAAACCCACAGGTTGAGAACCGCTGCTCTAGTCCTTTATATCCCTTGACATTTCCTTGGGGGAGTTCTGGAGTAACCAGGGAGTGAGTGGGTGGAATTTAGGTAAAGAGGGATTTTGGTGGCTTTGAGCTGCCCAAGGCTAAAGCTCAAATTCTGCTCCTGTTACTTATTTGTTGAGTGATCTCAGCAAGTTATTATTAATTTTTCTTAAAGATGAAGGTCTTTTGCCTTTTATTTTTTACATATATGTTTATTGACTCCAGAGAGGAAGGGAAAGGTAAAGGGAGAGAATGGGGGGTCGGTGGGAGGAGAGAGAGAGAGAGAGAGAGAGAGAGAGAGAGAGAGAGAGAGAGAGATTAAAGATGAGAGAGAATCATTGATCAGCTGCCTCCTATACAACCCCTATTGGGGATTGAATTTGTAGCAGGGATATATGGATATTTGCCCAGACCTGGAATTGAACTGAGACCTCCTGGTTTATAGGACGATGTTCAACCATTGAGCCAGGCTGGCAAGGTCCTCAGCAAGTTATTTTGAAATCCCTTTGCTTCCATTTTCTCCTCTATGTACTAGTAAAATGTTATTGGTATCTTGGAAGAGATCTTGTGAAACTTAAAATTAATGAGACACTGTATATAAACCTTTTGCTGCAGACTCAACAATCAACAGGTTATTTATTTCTTCTCTACATCCTCCCAACTTCCCTATTTACAATAAAAAGATCCCCTGACAAGAAAATCCATGCCCTTTCCAATCTCTATACTAACTGGCAGGGGATAGTAATAAGGCTTTTCTGGCATGGAGAAAAAGATAAGTGAAAAGAAACCATAAAATAAGTACATCTATGTTTATACTCTTATTTCAAATAATGTTCCTTTAGAAGGAGAGAGGCCATCAACTCCTGGGACACTAAGATATAAATTGTGTTTTTGTGTTAGAGGAGAACTTCCTTTCTCTCTCTCTTTTTCCCCTCCCTCTCTACCTCTTTCCCTCCTTCCCTCTCTCCCTTTCTTTCTTCCTTTCTTCCTTCCTTCTTTCTTAGCTCTTTCTCTTTTCTATAAGCCAAGGTACAGAGGAGTGGGCTGTGCCCTGGAGGTGAACTGAGGACTCTGATTAAAGATGGTTTTGGAGGAAGCTCATCAGCTGACTTCAACAGGAACATCTGTGAGTTCATATTGGCCAAGTCCCTCGAGAGCTTTTCACTGCTGAACACGCTACTTCCCAACTGTTCCAGATAGTGGCTCAGAGCTGTGTACATATTTGGAGATACATTCTGCTGATTGGATTATTTTTAAAGCCTATTTCTTATCTAAAGTATTTCCTTTAATTGCTTCTTTTGGGCCTGATGCTAGGTCTCAGTGAGGTTATTCAAAGTCTACAAATCACAGAATAATACTCTCAGAAATTGGAAGTAGCCACCCCATCACTTTCCAGATGTGGAAACTGATGTCCCTTGGGGTGAGGAATCGCTCAGTTCATACAGATACCTCCTACTTTATTCCTTCTTCCCTCTCTCACCCCTTTTCTTCTTTTCTTATTTACTGAATAACTCCCAGATGCCATGCACTTTTCTCAGTGTTAGCGAGACAAAGAGACACATGACACAGCCTGCTGAACTCCTAATCTAGTGCAGCAGCAGTGATGTAAGCAGGTTATGACTCTAGGCATGATAAGTAATTGGGTAGAGGGGCGCACAGGATTCTAAGAGAACCCACAACTAAATCAGACTTGGAGAGTCAGAGAAATTGACTTGAGTTGAGTCTCAAAGGATGTGTTGGATATGAATAGGCTGTGAAGGGAATAAAGTTTGAGATCAGAGATGAGAGAAATGACCTTCCAGACAGAAGGAAGAGTACAGTGTAACAGCATCAGATGTACACTTCATCTTCCTGAATTCACTTCCGCAGAGAGAAGTAGGAAGGAAGGGAAGAAGAGAGGGAAAGAGAGAATTAGGGGAAAATAAAGGAAAATTTAACATGAAGGTTGACTCCTCTCACTCTCCCAGTCCATGCTTCCATGCTGTGCTTCTCTCCCAGCCCACGGGAGTCCTGAGTCTTACACTAATGAAGAAAGAGGAACAACCCCACAACCACGAACACCTCTCACAGGCCTGTGTTAGCATCTTACCAATCCAGAACTGGTTTGATTATAGGTGATTTTATATGCTTAGTGTAGACTGACACCCCTATAAGATGCTCTTCCATGTCTAAAGTCATTCTTTCCTGGTACTTATCCATAAGTGTTTTTTTGGTTAAGGAACACTAGTTGCCTGGGCTGGCTTTAAGAAATGTAATCCTTTCTGTTGATTCAAAGAAGATAAATTTTATGGCTTCCATGCACCATCTTCTCTGATCTCTTTTATTGGAGGTGTTGTTGAAAGAGCTGTGAAGCCAATAAACAAAGTTAACTAAGTGCACGACTTTTACTTTCCTCGTGCCCATGGGAGCTCAGAGCTGGTGTTATCCTGAGTACAATCTCCCCATAGGTCATGCCTAGGGGCTGCCATTATCTCTAAGCAGCACACACTCCAGAGCATCTTATTAATGATATTTAATTACATTCAAATTAATGATGTTTTTCATCGAATCCTGGACTGATTTTACAGCTGGCAGAGAAGCTGGGGTGACTTTGGCTGTTCTATCTCTCCATCTCAGCAGGCAAGTACCCACCCCCCCTGTATCTCTGTTGACTCTATTTTTTGCAGGTGCCCATTTCCTCCACCTGCACTTCCTTCTCTGACTACCACCCCCTCTTTTTAGTATGTATTAGCTATCCCGAAGCCACAAAAATACTCCATTTCTTTTTAAAAAATATATTATTATTGATTTTTAGAGAGGAAGGGTGAGGGAGCAAGAGATAGAAACATCAATAAGAGAGAATCATTGATCACTTGCCTCCTGCACATTCCCCAGTGGGGATGTAGCTGCAACCCTGGTATGTGCCCTGCCCGGGAACTGAACCATGACTTTCTGGTTCACAGGTCGATGCTCAAGCACTGAGCCATGCCAGCTGGGCAGAAATGCTCCATTTCCACATGAGGGTTTCTGATTATATGAACAATGCAGGTTTTTTTTTTGTCTCTGTTACACAGCTTGTATTGCATATACCCTGGTTATAACTTCATTAGGTCTTAAAACAGAGATTGTCAAATGAGTGCTATTTGGTAACTCAGACAATACAATAGTTTTAGCAGACTCTAATCACATCATTGTATACTTGAGTGCTCTGGGTTTTGCTGATTAAAATCTTTACAGAAGTGGAATGGAGTATTCAATTCTCAGGTTCACGAATTGTTATTAATGCTCAATGAAAATAATGGGGATTGTAGATAGGATTTACCAGGCTTGAACTGTATTAATGGTTTCTGTTGTGTTTGAGCAAAAACAGATGTTTTAAGAAGTGGGGTGGGAAATAAGCATTTCTGTTGTGAAGTATAATACAATAGCATTGAGGATGAAATGTTTAAAAACTGAATATGTGACATGCTAATGATAGTGAATTAAACTGTGAAAATTCTGACACTGTTTTAAGAATTAAAGAGAAAACTGGAAACATACACTGTTTGAATTTTCTGTTCTTGGGAAATGGTAAAAATTACAGTCTTAAAGAATGCTTCATTGAATTGATAACCCAACTATTGATTTATTATGGCAGAAAACAAGAAGTAGTACATCAAATAACTTCTCTATTTATTTTTCTACTTGTCTCAAATCTTTAAATCTCCTCTCTTCCCCTTAAAAAACACCAAAAAATATCAGAATAATAATAACTAAAATAAAATAGCTCAATGCGTCCATTCAAGTAAATATGAACAAAATAGATAATTGAAAATTCTCCAATTATCTCTGCATCTGATCCTAGGATTCATATCCTTTTCTTCTTCTATACTTTTTTGGTTTGTTTATTCATTTATTCATCCATTCACTTAACATATATCTATAGATACTTCCCATCAAGCAGATATTATGATAGACCCTGGGAAAACAATGATTGGCCAAACCTAATCTCTACTGATACAGTAGAGATCTCTACAACCCAGTAGAGTAGGTTGACATTAACCAATATATCATACCTATTGAAATATAAAATTAAAATCATGACAAACACTAAGAGGGGCAGGTGAATGGTACCAACTGAACCTATATAACTAAGGTTTGATTTAACCTGGAGGACCAGATAGCGCTTTTTGTAAAAGCTGTTATGGAGCTGAATATGAAGAAACAATAGTTATTTGGGGACCAACAGAAGATGTTGAAGGTGAGTGTTTTTCAAATGGAAGATGCTACATGGGCATTGACCCCAGGTGAAAGGGGAAATAGTGAGATAACATATCTCAGCCTTACCCTTTCAGACAAAAGTCTGTATTTGAGTATTTCTCCTTTCTCCTTTCTTTACCATTTATACTTCTGATTCCTGAAGGTGAAATTTCTCCCCCTGAGTGCCTGGTCCTCAAAGGAGAAGAATAGGATCGAGAAATTTTCCTGCTGCCAATCTCTCTTTCTCCTTGTCAGCACTAATGAAAGAGTGGCATGCTAACATAATCCTACCTGGACCAGACCTATGAGAAGGTGTGTAAAGGGACTAGCTTCCAATGTAATTTTTTGGTTGACAGGAAGATGAGTGGGCAGAGTTTTAGGATTAGACTCAAAAGATTGGGCTTTGCAGGGAGAGTCATGTAACTTCTCTGGGTCCCAGTTTTCCTCCTCTAGTGGGTGCTTATGAGGATTAAATGAGACAGCAGTGCCAGAGAACATAGTACATTATTCAAATACTAGTGGACTGGTGCATGAAATTTGTGAACATTAAAAGGGAATTAATTTTTTGTTGTTTTTTTGCATCTTTTTATTTTTTTTTAAAATGTTTGACATTTAATATTTTTATTTTTTCACATTTTAAAATTAAGGTATTACATGTGTACATATCTTCCCGTTTTCCCCCACCCCCACTGTCATACATGCCCTCACCCCCCAGTGTCTTATGTCCATTGGTTATGCTTATGTGCATGCATAAAATAAATAAATACATAAATAAATAAAAGGGAATTAATTGGAGGAAATATTTTAATATTGCTATTTGCCCTTTCTCTATAATAGAACTGTCAGAGATGAGAGAAAATTAGTAAAATGTATATGAAAATAATATATAAATTTATTAATAAATAATTACAACATGATGTAACAACGAGAACATGACATAAAAACAACAAAAATATGATGTAAAAACAACACTGATATAAACAATGACTGATAAATTGATTAAACTTATTCTAATATCTACCTGTATACCACATTAAGAGTGAAAACACTTTCAGATTAATTTCCTTTTTGATGAAGTATTTACAACTTTAACTTTAACATCACATGCTCTTCCAACTTGAGAGAAAGCAACATATAATTGAGTATGTGCAAACATGGGTTCAGGTAGGAATATTCCCACTCTGTCTAGAATTTGTCCTTGTGATTTATTAATAGTCATCGCAAATGCTTGCATCATGGGAAACTGTCTTTGAATTAATTTAAATGGGAGGCTAGGGTCAGATGGGGACAAATCAATTCTTGAAATCAGAACAGCCTCTCCTTTTGCAGATCCTGTTAATACTTCAGCTTTGATAATGCTAGGTCGCAATCTTTTGATAATAAATCTGGTACCATTACAAAGACCCCATTTACTATTAAGATTTCTCAGTAGCATGATGATTGCACCCACTTTCACTTTTAATTTATGGCATGGCATTCCCAAAGGAGTAATACCATTAAGAAATTCGATGGGAAAATTTTCCTTTTCAACATTATCCGTTGAATCAATGGGGTCATCACTCAAATATGTGTGAAAATCTCCATTGAGTATATCTAAAATTTCTTCATTTAATTTTTGAACACGCTCATTTTTAGGACAGAGAATCATGCATTTAGATATATTTTTAATATTTTCTATAGATATAGTATTTCCAAAGGTAACTTCAATAATAAATCTATTACAAATCACTTCACAGGGGAGTTCAATAATATCCATTCCTAAATGAAAACTGCTATCTAGTTTGCCATCTCCAAGTTTTACTAACCATTATATTACAAGCAGAATTCTCTGATCTCATATTTGTTTTAACAGACAACATTCTGAAACATCCCCAAACATTACAGTACTTTAAACTAGTTTGTACTATAGCTGGTCACATAGCATGCTGCACAATACTGAGACATTCTCAAAAATCCCCTCTGAGAAGGGGAACATTCCCACCAAATGCAACATTCAAAGTCATAATTTCTCTTACTAATCTGTCTGTGGCAGTTATAGTATGACTAGATGTCATGGTGCATTCATCGATAATGAGAAGTTGGGCCTTGTTAATGGTTTTAGCAACTTCACTTTTTGTATTGAGTCTAGAAATGGAAGTTTCATTTAATGAAACTCTTAATTTATGTTGGGAATAAAAGATTCTTACACCGAGAAGTAAATTTACAGCAATTCCTGTAGACATTGTGGGTAAAACAGTACCACCACGATCTCTAATATAGTGTATTAACACTTAATAAAGATATTTTTTTTCCACTGCCACCTGGGCCATCCAAGAGAAAGCATTTGGGGTGTACAGTTTGATCTTTGAAGGCTGAAGTTACAATCTGAAAGTCTGCCAAATGTTCATCGTTCAGAGAATTTATCAAAACCTCTGCCTGTTGTTGCTCATATGATTCATTACATGTATTTGTATCCATTAATAAAGGATAGTCTGAAATGTGAACATTTTATTCCATGCAATATGAATACCTCTTGAATTTCGTTAAGGGTATGCATTTCACAGTTCACACAGGCACCTTCTCTTCGGTGTAATTTCCAACAAAATTCTTCAATAAAATAAGAATAATTTGTCTGCATCAGAAGGACATCCAAACACACATATAATCTGAGTGGCCAGATTATTATGATTTATAAATGCATAATAATCTGGCCATTCAGTGTATATCCTATATAATAAAAGGCTAATATAAAAATTGTCCCCTCTACTAGGAGTTCGACCAGCAGGCAGCCGGCCAACTGCCCATGTCCTCTCTCTGTGGCTAGGCTGGCTGGACCCCACACATGCACAAATTCGTGCATCTGGCTTCCAATTACACACACACACACACACACACACA
>JAAGEH010002528.1:5115187-5225402 GCA_011751065.1 Lasiurus cinereus
ATATATACAGTAAATGGAATTTACATATATACACTGAGTGGCCAGATTGCATTCATAGATCATAATAATTTGGCCACTCAGTGTATATGCAAAAAGTTTTCATAGTTGTTTGAGCATATTAGGATGATTGCATTGTCAATTATATCTTTCCAGATAGTGTTGTCAATTAATAATCCTCAATCTTTAGCAGCTTCACAAACTGTATCATAAATTACACCTCCTACAGTTTGCAGATCATCAAAACTTATCCCACCTTTTACATGCAGAAGCAAAAGTCTAAGATAATATCATTCTGGTTCTTTAAAGCTCTCAGTGAACAGTCTACCTAATACTTTATTCCTGTCCTTTTCGTGTTTTCTCCACGAAGAATTATTAAACACATAATTTTGTGGAATCTCCCAATATAATAATTACGTGCATTGGAATATTTTTCTGTTCAATAAAAACCAAGCCATCAAAGTCGAGTTATGCCTTTTAGCCCTATAACTACAGCAAAATCATTGGTATGAAAATACAAATTTTGTCCATTTGGCAAAGAGCATTCAGCTTAATATTAAAAACTTTGGCTACTGAGTCTGATCTTTTTTCAACTTTTTGCCAGTGTGTAAATTGTTTGTAATATCTGCTCATTTGGGGTTGCATATCATGGTTATAAATAAATCAGGCTTGCCAAACTTCATTACAATTGCCATAGCATCCTGATATCGCCGATGCATATTTCTGGAACCACCTTGAAAAGATGATGAAAGTATTATCATTTTACCAATCAGTACATTGTCATTTTCAGATCAAGATGTGAGATCAGACATCAAATCTTTATATTATTCAACACTCAACTTAGATTGATTTGCTTAAATAAAATTTATTTGATTATCTTCCATTTTTGAATATGAATGAACAATAAACTGTTGAGTTAATTTTCCTCCATATCAAATAGGATTGAATGTGTCCTTCATAGAGAGATGAAATCTATAATACTGCATTTGTGTGACTCGTGTCTTTATATTTTGTCTAGTATTATTGTTAATTATACAGTTGTCTCTGAGTCTTAATGCAATATCTGTTCCCAAGCCTATTTCACCATGTGGAAAAAGAGTAGGATATGTCATTGCATCTAATATAGGAAACAGGATACATTTGTTTCATTTTAGTGGAATTTGGATATAAGCAAGTCCCTTTCAAAAGGTAGTTCTCCACCTTCATTTCTGAATATAATAGCAACCTCAGTTACAAGGGAAGCATTATATTTACTCGGGTCACTGTCACCATTTTATTTAATCGCCATTGTTACTTCTGTGGGAGCAATACCTTTTGCTGCTGGTTCAGATTGGGCTTCCTTTTCTACGTCATGTAGTATCTTGTATGATTTTGTTAATTCATTTATTTCATGCATGAGGTTGTTGATGTTGATCATGAATATTTCTGAGCAGCCCTGGTTTTCTGGCATTGCTAATCTTTTACTCATAGCTTTGGCCGTATCCAAAATATAGTTGAGCAAACTTCTAAGAAACACCATGTAAACTTCCGGTACAGTAATAAACTTGTCTGTATATTTTAAAACAGTATGGCCCATATACTGATGGCGATGAAATATGACCACCCATTGAAGCAAAAGCAAAAGAACTATTTATGAACAAATATTTTCCATGAAATCTTTGTTTATCATTACATTTTTTAAATATACTGGGTATTCTGGAAAATGTATATCATTTGGACAAACTTTACCTTTGTTACAACATCGAGTAAATTTTCCATCAGATGGTTTTTCATCAGAGAAATTTAGTGATAGGCAAAATTGATATCTAACAGTCATTTCACTACAACTATGTTTGATAATTGCATCCTTATTTACTCCATTTTTGCTGTGAAGACAGTTCCTACCAGTATTGGAAGTACTTGTTGATGACTGTTCTTCGTCGCTGTTACCTTCTTCCAACTTCAGAGGCACATTGGTCTTCAGACATTTTCTGTTGATGATGCTGTCTTCTTTTGGCTGCAGAAGTACATTCTGCCGATCGCTGGTCTTCAGATACATTCTGTCACCGATGCTGGCTTCTTTTGGCTTCAGGTGAATGCTGTGCTAATAGTTTCTCTTTAGACATATTCTGTTGATGCTGCTGCTTTCTTTTGGCTGTGCCAATCATTGGTCTTCAGACATATTCTGTCGCCAATGGAGCTTCTTTTAGCCTCAGAGATACCTTGTGCCAATAGTTCACCTTCAGATACATTCTGTTGACAACAATGGCTTCTTTCGGCTCCAGAGATACTTTGTTCCAATAGTTGGTCTTTAGACATAGTATTCCCTCCTCCCTGCGGTAAGGGTCTGGGATGCAGGTGAATGGGATTCCTGGCTGGAAGGCCTCTGACAGCAAACTATCCAACAGCCAATTCTGCGAGGAATGGGGCTCCCTCCTGCCTCCTGTCAGGGTCTGGTTTGAGGCTGGCCATGCCTCTGATCTCATAAGACCCAGAGTTCAACTGTGCCAGCTGACCAGGGCCCACACTGCAGTTCCTGGCCCCCATAGGCCTCCTTCCCATCCAGGCCTCTTCAGGCCCAGTCTGTTTTGTTTCCATTTCTCCATCCAGTCTCTCCCAGTCTCTGTCTCTCTTTGTCTTTCTCAGCAGTCCTCCAGGCCTCCCTGCCTTCCTCTCTCCCCCTTCCACTTTCCTGGCAGGACCAGTGGGGGCAGCTCCACCTTCTGCCCACCCTCATTCTGGGAGGGACTCTGAGAGCGAGCTGGGAGTGAGGGAAAGAAAGGGAGAAAAGGCTGTGAGCTGGTGGGCATTGTGTATGTCTGTGCGTGTGTGTGGTTGTGAGTGAGTCTGAGTGCTGGCCCCACCTTCCCCAGCCCCATTCTCACCCCCTTCCACAAGTCCCCACCCACCAGAGCCTGCTGCTGGTGGCCTGGGCGTTAGGTTGAGCCTGTGGTCGTTTTGGATGTTATGGACTGCTGCTCTTTATATATATATTTTATATAGATAGATAGATATAGATAGATAGATGTAAGGAACCATTTTATTGTTATTACTCATTCAGAAGTTTTCAGCGAGTTTGGCACACTATTCAAATAGAATCTCAGAAAGAATATTTCAACATAGTTTTAAGTATCTTTTAAAATAGTATAATGATTTACTATGTCCCCAAAGTGACAATAGTACTAGGGTTGGCTGAGGTGCATCACACTGCTGTTTCTTAGTGAAAAGGGTCACCTGGGCAGTTCCACTTAATTCTATTTCAAGTCTACTTCAACTCACTCTCCACATGTGGACACAGCTGGCGTTTGCCAACACAGCATTGGATCACTTTCTGAGATGACTCAGATCTTCAAAGTATTTCAACTGAAATACCAGATAAGTAAAGCAAAGGGTCAACTATGCTTTAAAACAGAGTTTATCAGGATGTGTCTCTTCTAGATCTGACACAAACAGGTTTGAAGGCCTTCTGGGCCTCACTATTTCTATTAATGAGGGGATTAAAAAAAATGTATAACATTCATTGTAGCCCCGTGTGGCTCAATGGTAGAGCATTGGCCCAGGAATCAAGAGTTGGCCAGGTAGATTCCAGGTCAGGACACATACCCAGGTTGTGTGACCCATCCATAATAGGGGTGCATGCAGGAGGCAGTTGATCGATGATGTTCCTCTCATCGATGTTTCTATCTCTCTATCCTTCTCTCTAAAAATCAATAAAAACATTAAAAAATAAAATTTATTCTAGCTATAATACTCCATGCAAAATTCTTATAATCACCATCAAGAAGCAGTAGAGTAAAACAAAACTGGCTTCTTTTTTATTTTATTTTATTTTATTTAGTGTGTACAGTATTTACTGACAGAACAAACTTATGAGAATCTGTTGAAACTTTCAGGGGATGGATATCCATAGAATTTTTCCCCCCCAAGCCAAACTGTATCCAGCTTTATTAAAGATACTTTTCATAAACACTCATGCTATTTCAGGCAGGACACGGCAGACAATCGTTAACAGTATACAACTTCCAAACTCCCTTCTTCAATGAATTACCAAAATCAGAAAGCCACTATAAAACCCACTGAAGTCTTCAGCTGATGCTCTGAACAGGGGAAATGGAGAGTGAGGGTTGCTATTTCACATTAAGCATGTTGTTTAACAACTTCTCACAAACCGACCCTGACTTTCAAGAAATGCAATGAAAATGGCAGAGAATATCAATCTGTAGATCCACCTCTAAAAAGGAACTGCAGCTCTTTTGAGGGATGCCATCTCAATGGTGACACTGGCAAGTCCAGATTGCCCAGCATACTGGCAATCAATTTTTGGGGGGTCAGGTCCCAATAGGTCTCTGGGCTTAAGAGAGCCAAAGTCGATGCTTAAAATGGAGAGGGAGAAAAGGACATAAAAATGAATTTTAGTTCTCCCACATGACAAGGTGTTTGTGCTAAGATGGCAAATGTGTGTCAACATCAAGAGATCCCTCCTCCCAGGAACCAAGAGGTAGTTTCTCAAAACTAGAAGGGAAATGTGTTTTTCCCCCAATGTCGTCCAGCTTTGGAGACATTCTATTAGCCCTATATGTCCGTTCCCCGCAAAGTAAAAATGAAATGTTCTGTGTGCTAACAGCATAGCTTAAAAAAAAAAGTAAAACAGAATTCTGCATTTTTAGAAAACTTAGTAAAAAATAGTATTTCAAACTGTACAGTCACCAGAAATACACAGTTATCAAAGATGCACACACTTCACTTGGCATCTCCAGCACCTTCGGCTTCCTGTGCCCGGTCTGCTTTGGCATCTCCATTGTCTGCAGGGTTATTCCCATCTTTGCCAGCATCAGCTTTCCCCTTTTTCCCTGTCGGGACTTTCTCTCCCTTCTTTGCAGGGGCCTTTTTAGGCTTTGGCTCTGGCTTTGGAGGAGCAGGTTTAGCTGATAACCTGGCGGATCTTCTCTGTTTCGCCTTTACCTTGGTCTTATCTCCTTTAGCATCCTCTTCAGCCTTTCTCTGAGGCATGATGGTGATGGTGGTGGGACTTCCGGGTGGGATCCAGGGGTGCAGCAGCATGGGCTTTGCTCAGTCCTCGGTCCAGGGGTCATTCTTGCCTCCTCATACTTTATAGAATTTTCCATCAAGCAAGGAAGGATGAGTATAAATTACCTCTACTGACCCATTGGTACTATTTTAGATTTATGGGAGGTTATTGATAACAAATTTATTTGAGAAGTCTTGCTTATTGTCCAATGTTAAGCAACTTAAACATTAAGGGCTTTTAAAATTCATATGAACAACATTTAAAATAAAAATTACTTTTCTAAAAATATATTTAGTGAGAGAGCAGCATTGTTTTATATTTTTAAAAATGCTTTGTTGAAGTATGATTAATGTACATAAAACTGTACATGTTTAATGTATATACCTCGATGAGGTAAATATAAATTGAGATAAATATACATTCATAAAATCATCATCATAATCTAGGTCATGGATCTATTTCTCACCTACCAATGTTTATTCCACCCTCGTATTTATTATTCTTATTCTGTGGTAAGTACAGAACATATGATTTGTATTCTTAGAAATACGGTATTATAGGCCATAGAGTAGATCTCTGTGACTTATTTGCACAATGGAAACTTTGTACCCTTCAGTTAATTCCTTCCCGTTATCCCTAACCCCAGCCTCTGCCAGTCACAATTTCACTCTCAGTCTCTGCAATCAACAGACTTGACATTTTATCCTGATTCTGTTATTCATTGTCTGTGTGACTTTGAGGAGGTAACCTCGACCACTGGTCGGCAAATTGTGGCTTGCGAGCCACATGTAGCTCATGAGCCCTGGTTTGCTGCTCTGTTGACTAATGAATTTGCCAACCACTGACTTAAACTCTCTAGTTCTATTTCCTCATTGTAAACAAAGGTATTTCCATGAAGATAAATTGGCATGAATATGAGCTAGATTTACAAAAATATCTTGGGCATATCTTTGTGCACTAAATAAATGTTTGTGTCCTTCCTTTTTGTTTTCTTTAGTACTTAGTCTATATAAGTCTCTTTGGTCTTATAAGCTTTTGTTCTTTAAATAGGCCTCCTCTACCTGAGCCCTTCCTGAGCAGAATGAAGAATCTCCCAATTCTGCACTGTTCAAAGCCAACAACCTTCATAACATAGAGAATACTTGAATGTCCTCAACACTAGGAAAGTGAAAGAAATTTCCATTACTTATAATTATTTCCCTTGTAAAAATTAGGTATTAATCTTATGACTCATGATATTGCCTTATATTGAAATATAAGGAAGAAAAATCATAAGAAGGTGAAGGGAAAATCAGTGTGAGCTATTAAAAAGTTCCCTGTTCATTTCTGAAATAAATTTAGTGTGCTTGTTTTCCAAAGAATTGCCACTTCAGGGGAGAGAGGAGACAATCTATTAAAGGGGAAAAAAAGTTTCTAAAGAAGTTGAGAGGTTCTTTTTATTTTCTTAAACTAATTTTCACTGCCAAGTATTGGCTCTTGGAAAATACGGCTAGCCAGCTATAAAGTCGTAACAGCAAATAATAAAAGCAATGAAATGTACAATTAAGGATCACACACCCCAGACAGCTTCTAGTTCATTAGTCATCCTCTTATCTCACCCCAGAAGGTTTCTCAATCTGTTTTTTACTCCAAGACTCAACTTCAGTGAAAGCGACGATAAGGTTCACTCTTTTTTATAGTGCTTCCTTGCACAAAGCAATGCTCTCTTAAAGATGAAGTTTAATGCTCCCTCAGGAATTACTGTTCTTTTTAGACTTCTTTTCTGCTTGGTCGAGTTCTCTTTCTCTCAGTCAATGTTGTAAACTAGATCAGTAGTCATAAGGATTTTTATTGGATTCATGAGTAGAGGCAGTTCAAACCAAATTGTGTGAAATTTGGGGGAAGGGATTATTCTAGAATTTTTAAGGGTGCTATATGCCAAGAGCTGAATGCAGAGAGCTAGGGAAGCAGGAACCACATGTGGCTGCACATATTTAAAATAAGAGGAAATGTGTACTCCTCTCAAAGTGGTGGTGGGCTATGTAAACAAGTCTACTATAGTTTCCTGGTCTTGGAATAATTACAGGATGTGAACAATTATCCAGATTGGTGATGCAGGGGATGCGGGGTGGTGGGAAGAAGGTCAGGGTCATTGTGGAGCCTAGAATGATGAGAAGTCACCCTTCTCTTCAAAGCATTCATTAGGAGCCAGAATGGTGGGGCCATGGATTCCATATGCCCAGGAGTAAGGTACTTAGTAAAAATCCCAGGGACCTTTAGGACTTCTAACGTTTTTTTCTGCTATAGAATGACTCTGTGGCCTTAACCAGTCACTTAGTTTACTCAACTATAAATTAGTGGGATTGGTGATTAAATGCTTTAAATTTCTTTGTATAAGTGATGCATAAAAGCTTGGGGACAAGAGATGGGGACAGAAGATAACAAACTCTGGCCTGTTGTCACTTCACTGGTGGAGCCCCTTCTTCTTGCCCTTTGATTACCTTCCGAAGCCACTGTCCACCATTGTGATGCTCTCAAACAAGCCTCCTCAAGTAATTCTTCCTCATTGCTGATTTGAACTGTTAAGATTGTTCTTCTTAAATATAAGTTAGAAATGGTCTACTCCAAACAAACCAATATCCCCATTTGGTTCATTCTGTTTAGGGGACTTCCCTTTGTGTTTTCAAAGACACCTGTGCTCACCTTAGTATTAAAAGAAATGTAACTGTGTATTGTGATGGGTTAGTTGTCTACACAGCTTTTGGAAGAGAGAAGGCAGTCTTAACAATCCCTTCAGCCTGACATTCAGCACAGAGATAAGAGCATAGTAAATGTTTAATAAATGTTTGCTGGATGAATGAATAAAGGAATCAATGAGTGAATGAGCTCACATTTTGCTAACAATCTGATGGTTACAAACAGTCTTCAGTTGCACACAGATTACGATATTATTGAGAACACCAGAAAGGTTAAGCCGCAGATGTAACTATGATCTCTATTTCAAGCATTGATTTTGTAGAAAAGTTTATTATCATAAAAATCTCCTGAGATTGATGTGTCCCCCAAATATGTATCTGTGTCAAAATGCCACAAAGTTCAGCAGAAAAGGAAGCAGAAATGATTCAAGGTGGGCTCAGAGCAGGTATCAAAGCAATGTCTCTCAGGATGATGAGCATTTCTGAGATCCAATGACTGTCTCAGTATCTGGTACAGGTGGATGAATTAATGCTTAGGTGGAAAGGTAAATCTTACTGCTTTCAGTAAGATCCTTTCTTCTTGATAATGTTCACTGTTCTTTCTCCACTGATAACCCTTTTGAATTTGTACTATATTTTAATACTATGGTCATATGTTCATGGACATACAGAAAAATTCAGTCAGGTTAAAACAAATAGTTTTAACATTAGAGAAACTAATAATAGGTATATTTGAACTACAGGCTAAGTGCTTTCAGTTTTGCTATCCCATTGACGTTCTATATTCTCATAAAGAAGACACTATTATCATTTTCTTTTAAGATTAGAAAGTTAGAGGTAAATAACTTGCCCAAGGTTTTGCAGTTAATGTCAGAGTTAGCACTCATACCAAGTTCCGACTAACTTCAAACTCCATTCTTTCAAGTTTTTCATGTTGTTTCCCATGATAATAAACTCATGACAGTTGGAATTGATTTAGTCTAACAATCAGGAAATCCATGAAATAAAAAGAAAATTATAAATGGTTAATACACAGAAAAATCAATTACTTGTGTGGATTTTTGGCTTATAACAGTCTTGTGAGACAGTATAATATGTTTTCAGATATTAGGTTTTCCCATAAAAAAAATTAGGGATTTTAGAAATTGTGGGACTTATTTTTTCAGATAATATTTTTGAGCATCTACCATGTGCTTGCTTTTGGGAGCTTGGATAATAGAAGGGAAAATAAAATATTTGCTTTCAGGAAACTAAGAATATAATAGTAGATAGCAGAGACAAAATCTATGTCCTCATGAAACCATCTTTCCCCATATTGTCTCAATTACAAATCAGGTGAAAGCAAATTATCCCATATTATCTAAATAGTTGCTTCTCTCCTCCATTTCACCACTTCTGTGAACTTTACCAGCTTTCAACACCCATTGGGACCCCATGTAAACATTCCTTTGAATAAGAATGAAATTTTCAGAATGGAAGATTAAGCACAATTCTTTAAAATATTTTTTGATCTCCGCACTTTTTCTCAGTGGACAATATTGAAGTGATACAATTTCTGCTTTAGTAAAATGGTAATGAAACTTTATATTCAATTATTATATGGGAACAAGAGAACTGTTGATTATTGTGTCTCAAAAGTTTGTGAATTATTTAGTGAACTTAATATATGCTTCATTAACGCACTCAAACTACATAGTATGGACAATACCCACCAGAAGTCAAGTCATCATGTGCACTGCCTGAGCCCTGTGGACATGGTAGATCAGTAACCTATCATGACATGTCATGATCTGCTTCATTTGGAAACACATTGTGTGTGTGTGTGTGTGTGTGTGTGTGTGTGTGTGTGTGTGTGTGTTTTCAAAGAGAAAAATAGCCACTGGCACATTGTGCATTTATGAGCTAATAGCTTCTCCTCCTTCATATGCTGCTAGGTGTTGATAGATGAGTTATTCCTGGGGAAGTGAATTTTTAAATCTTTGAATCTAAGAATGACCCCCATTATCAAGCATTCCATGTGGTTGATAGGATACTTGAACAGCTTTGAAAAGTTATTTGTGATGACAGCACATTTTAGGTATATAGCCTATTACCTGCAACTTTGGGGATTCTGAGAGTATTAGATTTGTGACTTTGGTGTGTGGTGTGTGATCTTGAACTTGCCTGAAATGTAGAAGTAGTCCATTTTTTTTCAGGTGTGAATTCAAGTCAGCTATTATGGAAAGTAAATGTACATAGAGATTGAGGTATTTATGATAGTGATTTACATTAACTGTGCCCGCATCAACAAAGGATCTTACACAAATTCAGATATTGACTCTGTAGGTCTAAAGAGAGGCCCAAGATTTTGATGTTTTTGCAAGGTGCTGATATGATGCTGGTTCTTAGTGCTCATGTTCAGTGGTAAGGGACAGTTAATAAGTGAACTTGCAGGACTACCCATGAATCACAGCTTCTGTTGTTTTTCTTTCTTTTTCTGTTGCACACACAATAATTTTAATTAAGGTTTTAAGGGAACAACTTAAAAATGTATAGTTTAATTGAATGCATTTTATGAAGCAAATGTATGCTATAGTAATGTTCACAGTTTGAGATTAAGAAACTCTCACTTGATATATAATCCTCATCAATATCCGGGATTTATTGTATACATTTGGGGAACTTCTTTATGAACATCATCTTATTTGTACCTTGCCAAAAATGTGGGTCAGACCTGCTCAGTATTTTTCTAATAACTTTTTTTTTGTAGATAATTCAAGTAAGTAACAGCAGTAAGTGATATCTACAGAATCACACAAAGCACTGTGATGAAGCAGGACTGGACCTATGGGTTTCTGTTCTTATTCTAATAGCAGATCCACTTAACAAATAATTTTCATTTTATCCTACGATCCTGGAGATTGGTTGCTTTGCTTTACATAGCATATGTTTAACCTAAAATTATTATAGATGCCCATAATATTCTTAACCTATTATTAATGTTTTTATCAACCAAAACAAGCAATGGCAATACCTCTGACAGCACTTATTATGTTTAAGGAATATTTTGTGTTTGTTTGCACTAGATATGCAAAGGAATATAGGAGTCCAGTCCTGCCACTCCGATACCATGAACATGTTTTAAGAACTACAGAAGTGATTAGACATGTCAAGTTATAAATATAAAATTAAAATAGTTAAGAGTGTTTTGTTAGATGCTTAGTGCCTAATAAATACATAATGTTACTATCATACAAGCATCTTAACAGTATATGTTATAGAATATTGAAGATTCTAGTAGTCAAGGAAAGTATGGAAGATGAGGCAAGATTTTAATGGCTCTTGGGAAGGAATAAAGTCACAGTGATGAAGAACCAAGATCTGGAGTCCGGCTATCTGGATTTGAATTACAACCCAACCACTCCTGCTGTATAAAATTGGGTTAAATAACTTGATTCAGTTACTCTGAGAGTTAACTTTTAGACTTAGTTTCCTTGTCAGTAAATTGGCGAGAAAATAATAAGCCCTATATTAGAGGGTGTTGAGAAAACTAAATAAGACACTCAAAATACTTAGTTATTACCAGTACATGGTAAATACTTTGTAGTCAGAGCTAATTTTATTGAGCATTTATTTCATTCTAAGCACTACTTACATGTGTCAACTCATTTCATTTTCACAGCAACCCTATGCATGTGTGGTGCATTATTACTCACATTTTAAAGATAAAGAGGACACTGCGGTTCAGTGAGATTAAATGTCTCATTTTTGGAATTGTGTGAGCTAAGATTGGAATCCAGGTATCTGGCCTCAAATATGGGTTCATTACTAACCTATAGCGGCTATACAAACATCAGTTCTACTACGGTTATTCCTACTATTTTTGGTTGATATTTTTGTTATTCTTATTATAAATCAGTAACATTATAGCAAGGTCAACAAAAGTCAGATGAAGAGAGGTGAGTACTAGTGTGAGTAAAGAGAGAATAGGCTTGTAGAGGCCTCTGGGCCAGTTTGACAGGTGAAAGGCTTGTGGAAACAAGAGTGGGGAGGGAGTTTGCCACCAGACCAGAGAAGATCTTTAATATCACACTCATATGATAGGAAATTGGAGTATTTTGAATATTTCTTGGAAAGGGAATGATTAAATTGCATTACTGTTTAGAATAAATTAAAGTGGGGGGAGGGGAGAGAAGCAAGGCGACCAGTTGGACCTATACATGGATTTTAGTGAATTCACTCATTTATTCATTCATTGATCACCATGTATGTGCCCCACTTACTCTAAGGCACATGAATAGTATAGCCAAAAAGTCCTGAACTATGATCAGGACAACAGATATGATCACAGACCCACAAACCCACACTTAGTATCCTGAGAAACACACAGATAAAATGTCACTATAAAGTAATGAGGCTAATTGCAAAAGGTTATTGTGGAATCTGTCTTATTGCTTTATAGCCTTGGCTCATGTATAAGAAATATATCAGAAAATAAAAGCCAGGAAATTATTCACACTGTTTAGAAGTTCTTCTATGTGACTCACTTAGTGGGTATGTGATGGAAGGAACTTTTATAGTGAGGAAATTTCTATCAGTCACAGCTTTTATAACTGCCTATTGATGATATACACAGCTCCATAATGGCAGTGCTAAAATTGGCTTTTACTTCTCTAAACCATCATTGTATTGAGCCATGTAACCAGAAAATCACAATGTGGTGATCTTTCTCTACACTAATCCTTCCAAGAGCACTTAATGACTTGTCTGTTCATCTCGGAGATAATAAACCTTGCATTGAAGCAATAACTGTATGGTGACTTTGCATAAATCTTTATTTGTAAAAGTGAAAGAAAACCTATAGAGAGGAGCCCAGGACTGGGATTGCTCAACTTTCAAGAATTAGCTCTGATAATTGCTGCGAGTGCATTAAGAATACACTGAACAAGTAGATGCCAACCAAAAAGTAAATATTATCTCAAACTGATCAATATAACAACTTCCACCAGAGAAAATGTGATTATTAAATATCCTAGCAAGGTTTGAGCAAAACACCATTGTCACAAAATGCCTGCTAGGAAAGAAAATGGGATACAAGCCAAGAGCTGGGGAGCATTGAGAGTGACTTCCATAGCTAAAAATCAAGGTGATGTGTTGTAAGAAAGTGCATGTGCAAGAGAGTTATGTTATTCATGTAGTACACCTTACAATTTTCAAGCTAGTAATTTCTAATAATTTAAAGATATGATTTTAGTTCATGTAGATTCTCAAGGCAAGAAGTCTAATGGTTTCCCAAATGAGATTCACCCTATCCTGTTTTCTAGCTGTTCTCCCTTCACACCCTCGTCACTGCTGAATCACTCCATTGCTTAGCATCCTACCAACTAAGCTGAGAGAACACAAACATTTTCTTGAAGCAAATACAGATAGAATGTCTCCCAAACACAGATTTATAAGAAAACAAGGCAGGAAATTAAAGAGTGATAGGATGTAGCACTGTATTTAGCCAGTTGCCTTATTTTCATTAGACTTATTCTAATTTATCTTAGACTCTTGTCCCAGGGGCTAACTTTGTTTTTCAAATAGCAGGCAGTCTTACAGTCAGGTAGCTCAGCTGGCAGAAAATGCCCTATGATGAATCATTGCAAAGCCAGGACAGTAACTGCTGACCCCAGGCACAGAAGAGTAAGAACCACACTGGAGAGCGAGAAACTGATAGGGTACCATGCTGATGGACTAGCAAATGGTTCAGAGTCTGCGCAGGAGGATTTTTTATAACCCCCTCATTTCATTATTTCTACTCTTTACACCCTTTTCTGCTTTCTCCTTTATGCCTCCCCCCTGCCATTTTCTCTTCCTCTTTCCCTTTCTTTTTTCTCTCTTTATCTTGCCGTTTAATCCTTCTACCTGGATTGTGGCAATGGCCTTCTAACTGATTTCCCTGATTCTTTTTCTTTTTCTTCTTTGGCTGTATGGTCTGTGCTCAACACTGCAGCCAGAGATATCATTTTAGGACACAGGTCAGTTCATACCCTTTCTCCATAGAATACCTTGCTTAGCTCATCCTTTCATCTATGTATGAGCTTAAGCCTGAGGTGGTAAGATTCTACATGGTCCAACCCTTTGTTCAGTTGCCAAGCTTGTCTCTTCCTATTCTTTTCCACTCATGGCAAGCACACTCCCACTTGAAGATTTTTTAAAAATATATTTTATTGATTATAGAGAGGAAGGGAGAAGGAGAGATAGATAGAAACATCAATGATGAGAGAGAATCATAGATCAGCTGCCTCCTACATACCACCTACTGGAGATTAAGCCTGCAATCCAGGCAGGTGCCCTTGACCAGAATCAAACCAGGGGGACCTTTCAGTCTGCAGGCCAGTGCTCTATCCACTGAGCCAAACTAGTCAGGGCCCCATTTAGAGACTTTTAAAAAATTATTATTGGTTCTTCCCTTAATATCAGAATGACTGACTCTCTAACTTTATTCAAGTTTTTGCTTAAATCTCACCTTCTCAATAACCACTGACTACTCTGTCTAAAATAAAAATCAACCCTCCTGCCCCCACTCCGGCATTCTTGATTTTTTTTTACCCTATTTTTTTTTTTAAAATGTATTTTATTGATTTTTTAAAGAGAGGAAGAGAGAGAGATAAAGGGTTAGAAACATCAAAGAGAGAGAAACATTGATCAGCTGCCTCCTGCACATCTGTTACTGGGGATGTGCCTGCAACCAAGGCACATGTTCTTGACCAGAATCGAACATGGGACCCTTCAGTCTGTAGGCCAATGCTCTATCCACTGAGCCAACCCAGTTAGGGCTACCCTAATCTTTTTAGCATAATACATAATTTACTTATTTATTATGTTTATTGTTTATTGTCATTCTTCTCCCACAAGAATATAAGCTTAATTAGAATGGGATCTTTGTTTCTTCAATGATTTATTCCCTGAGTCTAGACTAGTGCCTGAGAAAAGCATATATATATGTTTGTTGAATAAGTGAAGATAGTCTCTTTTCAAGGAGAGAGACGAGGTGATAAAATGTAATGCAATTGATAAATGTAAAGATAGAGATCTGTAGTTATTTTAAAAACAAAAATCAAAATGTCCTTCTTTGTTAGCTTGCACATGGAGACAAATCTGAGGAGAGGTTGACATAAATGGTAACGCTAATGTGGGAATTGGTAAGAAATTCACCAAGAAGATTAGATTATCAAGGGAATGGAGGCCATTCACAATAGAAAGGACAGCATATGTTAAGATACTGATGTGTGGGAAAACAACCCATATATTGTCTATACTAGAGGCATGCTGCATGAAGATTTGTGCAATAGGCCTGCCTTCCCCTGGCTGCATACGCCAATTTTCCTCTGGCACCTGGGACCCAGGCTTTTGCTGTGGCCACCCACTGCCTTCCATCTTTGCTCTGGCCAGAGCCTTCAGTCTTCTTCACTCAGGCCAGAGTGCAGCTCCTGAAGCTCCCTGTGCCTCCCACCCTCCTCCTCATAGCAAGCACCCTGCCCCTCCCATCTGTTCCGCATCTGCATATACAAATGAACCATGCATCTTTGTTGGGTTAATTTGCATACCCACTCCTGATTGGCTGGTGGGTGTTGCGGTGCTATGGTCAATTTGCATATTTCTCTTTTATTAGTGTAGATATATTGCAAAGGAGACTGCAAACAATTTGCCTGGATATATTATGGGAAACCTGCAGGGTACAGTCAGCATTGAGATTGTATGTGTTGAAAAAGGTTAGATTCATCTCAAAGACAATAGGAAATCATTGAATAGCTTTAAGTAGAGGAAGAATAATCATATTTGAATTTTTAATTTTAGTGATAATATTATAGCATTCAGTAGATAGGAGAAAAGTACTGAGGCTAAAAGTTATTTGTAGGCAATGGAATCAGAGAGCTGAAGGGTTACATCTGAGAAAGATTTGAAAGGAGGGCCTAGCATAATTTAGTGATAATGGCATATGATGTGAAATGAACAAGGATCAGTCTAAGATAAGTCTGACATTTTTAGTCTGAATGAACTGTTGGACTGTGATGCTATTAGCTGTAACTAGATAAAAAAGATATAAGCAGGTTTGAGGAAATGCTTTTTAAGGAAATGTTGAGTTTGTGGTGCTAGAGAACTTCTAAGAGGAGTTATGAGATAATAAAAATAAATGAATTAAATGGTGGAACTTGAGATAGAAGTCTGGGAGGATAACAATAGAGATTTGAACAGGGTTTGTTAATGATAGTTAAATCACTATGATCAGTGTCCTGGTCCTCTCACAATCTGCAAAGTGATAGGAGAGGTTGGTGCTCTTGGGACAGTTACTGTTTAATTCTCCCTGTAAATGGGATATTGAATGAATAATCAATGATTTAGGAAGGTATGATGAAAGCCAGGAAAGGAGGAAATGGCTACATGTTTAGACACTCTGGAGAGGCTATGGGCGAAAAGAAATGTTGAGCCCAAGTGTTTGCCCAACTTACTAAAAAAATTCAGGGGAGCTGTTGGGGTAGAAGCCAAACTACAATGTATTGAGAAGTCTAAGGGATATGATGGGTCAGATATGATAGTTATAGATCATCTTCAAAAAACAAGCTTTGACAGGAAGCATAGGAATAAGGTAGTGATTTAATTAGGACATAGGATGAAGAAGATAAGCTCTTCTTGACTTGCAGAAAGGGGCCCATTCTGTGGGGAAAATGGTAGGAGTTGGGAAGCAGATAATAGGTAGAGGAATAAGCCCCCCCCCACCACCAAAAACAATGTCATGTTCTCTGAAGTTTAGAGGAAAGGATGGTGGTATTTAAAATTGAATATGTCGGAAAATTAGAGTTTTAAAGAATCAATATATATCTTTCTCTTTCCTTCTTCCCTGAGTTCAGAACCAAATGAAGAAAAACACTGTGAGGCAGAGAGGTGAAACTCAACATGAAAACTTTATAAATGATGCATGGGCTGGAGAATGTAGCTATGAGGTAGGGGCACAAGGAATTGGTAATATTCTATCTCTGCATTAGACAGACATGTAGGGACTCGGCATCTGGATGCCTCCAAAACTTCCCACATAAAAGATGATCCTTTCTGCAAACAGAGAGAAACCGGTTAAGATGGGTAAGCTCACTCCTTCCTGCCACACTAGCCAATCAGTTAATTCAGATAACATGAACCCAGTGATCTAGGAAGTCCCTTATCTACAGGCAATTTCATGAGGTCATGGAATTCCCATTTCTATTTATTACTTGAAGTGGAAAGTGAAATCCTTCTGTGTTTGAGGAAGGTGAGAAAATAACTAGGAAGGCTGGGGAAGCATAGTGATGTCCACTGTGAGAAATATGAGTGATCCAGGGATGCAAGGAACTGTTGATGGAACCTGAAGTCCAGCTGAGGACAGGGAGTATATACTTGCAAGTGCCCTTTTCCATAAAGCCTGGCAGATATTGTGTAGGAGATAAATGTTTTAATTTATACTGAATTGAGCTCTTCATGGGAGTTGAAGTGGTAGCAAAAGAATCCTATATAGCCGAGACGGGTTTGGCTCAGTGGATAGAGTGTCAGCCTGTGGACTGAAAGGTCCTAGGTTTGATTCTGGTTTGGGGCATGTACCTAGGTTGTGGGCACATCTCCAGTGTGGGGCATGCAGGAGGTGGTTGATCGATGTCTCTCTCTCATCGATGTTTCTGACTTTCTATCCCTCTCTCTTCCTCTCTGTAAAAAATCAATAAAATATATATAGAAAAAAAGAATCCTATATAATACAAGGGTAATATGCAAATAGGCCAAACAGCAGAAAAACTGAACAACCAATCAAAGCATAATATGCTAATGATATGCTAAGGCTGCTCAACCACTCACTATGATATGCACTGAGCACAGGGGATAGTCAGTCAACTGGTCAATCATTCACTTTGACATGCACTGAGCACCAGGGGACAGATGCTCTGACTGGTAGGTTAGCTTGATGCTGGGGTCTGGCTGATCGGGACTGAGCGAGATAGGCAGGACATACCCTGGAGCCCTCCTGCAATCCCTCCCAGGCCCAATCGTGCACTGGTGTGGTCCCTCAGCCTGTCCTGCAGGATGTCAGAGAGGTGGTTTCAGCCTGATCCTGCAGGCCACTTCCCTTGGGAGGGTGCCAGACACCGGGCTCATCGCTGGCAAGTGCTGCTGTGGCAGCGCGAGCCTCTCTTGATCTGGACTGATTGGGCAGGTGAGCCCACAGCAAGCACAGTGGGGCCAGGATGAGCAGGAGCGGTAGGTAGGAAATGCAGGTGGTGTTGGACTGTGGGTTTCAGTCTGATCCCTGCAGGCCACCCAGAGGGACTCCGCCCATGCATAAATTCATGCACTGGGCCTCTAGTGGTTGAAATAATACATTATGATGTCTTTCAGTTCTCAATTGCTACAAAACAAATAACCACTAAACTTAAGGGCTTAAAATAACAATAATTTGCCCAGCCAGCATGGCTCAATGATTGAGCATTGACCTATGAACCAGGAGGTCGTGATTTGATTCCCAGTCAGGGCAATATGCCTGGGTTGCAGGCTTGATCTCCAGTGTGGGACATGCAGAATGATGAGTCTCTCTCATGATGGATATTTTTATCTATCTCTCTCCTTCTCCCTTCTTCTCTGAAACCAATACACACACACACACACACACACACACACACACACACACACACACAATAAGAATTGATTGATTTTCTGCCAAGAATTCAGGAAGGCTCACCTGAAAAGTCTTCCATTCAAATGGCATCACTTAGGTCACCATTTGACTGCATTCACCTGGACCTAGGCAAGGCTGGAAGATCCAAGATTAATCCATACACATGTCTACCATCCCAAGTAGTCTCTCTTTCTCTCACTGCCTCTTCTGTTTCCTTCCTCCCTCTCTTTCTCCCTCTCTACTCTCTGCCTCATTATTTAATAGTCTCACTAGCTCCTCAGTACCACGGAGGTTGGCTTCCCTGGAGAGCACTGAGACGGGAGCTGCCAGGGCTCTTCAAAGTAAGGTCTGAAATGAGCACGTCACATCTGCACATTCCATTAATTACCAGGCCAGCCCAGATTCAAAGAGAATGATTGAAATATATCCCCACCCCTTTCTTAGAGGATCAGCTGCAGATACAGGGGGGAGGGCCATTGATCACAGCCTCCTTAGAAGACTGTCTATCAAGATGGGAGTAGGGGAAGAAAACAAACACGCAGCCAGGTTTCACAAATACCAAGACAAAACCTGGGATTTCACTTGTTCATCGAGGAGGTTAATTATCAGAGTTTACCTTAGGGGTGAAGTGCTTCCCACATAGGAAACTCGAGTATTTCTTCTACAAGGTAGAATATCTTTTACAGTGTCATGGATTTTCTAGCAGAAGTTTGAGGGCTTAGGGAAAAAAATAATGTGTTTGAAATTTCATTTTGATGTTCAGACTCAGCTCACTCTGAGCAGTAAAAGTAGTTTGGACATGGAAGTGTCACACTTCATTAGGCTCTTTTGGCCTTTTGGGAGATGGTGAAAGTAGAGTTTGCCATGAAAACATGGAAGAATTAGAATCTCATAGGTAAGGCTGCTCTCCCAGAAATATATGAAGTTGGTGTCGTAGATGCAGAATACCCTCTTCTTTTGGGGGCTTGCAACCTTTATGACTGCACTCAACTCCCTTTTGAACCCAGGAGTATTTATGACGGAGGGCATGTCATGCATGATGTGCTATTGTTCTAGAAACTTTTGGCTCCCCTTTGATTTTCTGACCAGAGTGCAATTATTCACATTGACCCTCCATGTGGTTTCTCTATTTGCTCCTTAAGGCGTTAGAGTCTGCACTGGATGTGAATCTCCATCTCTACCTCCATTCTAGTTCAGAGGAACACATTTTTTTTTCATATCTTTCTATTTTATACCAATTACATTTTCATCTTTGAGCCTGTGGAAAATTAAACTAGACATTCGTGGGACTTTCCTTCACTGTTTACCTGAAATTATGCCAAAGTCCGGGGGTCGTTACAAAGTACCAGTGCACTGGTCCCAGCCTCCATGGTTTACTGTGCATTTAAGGACTCTTAGTAAGATTGTGAGCCCTGGTCCTTAGCATCTAGCCTCTCTGGGACACTGTGGCCATTCACCAATTTTTTGTCCCATTATCTGGTATTAAAAGCAAGCAGCAGACAGGTATCCTCAGCATGCAATTATGTTTCCTACCAACTCTCTCCCAGTCTTTTCTAAGAAAATCTTTTCTAGTTGTTGGATATCCCTTCTTATCCTACTATTGTTTTTAAAATATTTTTAAATTAATTTTTAGAAAGAGAGGAAGGGAGAGGAGAGAGAGAGAAACATCAATGTGAGAGTGGAACATGGATTGGCTGCCTCCTACTGGGGATTGAGTACTGTGCCTTGACTGGGAATTGTACTGGCAACCTTTTGATGCATGGGACAACATCCAAACAACTTAGCCACACTGGCTAGGGAAAGCTCTACTATTCTTAATGAACTTAACTTCTTGTCTATAAAAGCCAGGTGTCTTATCACAAATCTTTCTTGATTTGAGACTGTTGCCTGTTTCAATGAGAGCAAAGGATATGGAAGAGATAGAGAAAGAATTTTTAATTAATAATGTAATAGTCTTCCTGCCACATTTCCCCATCACTCCCAATTAAGGATAATTTCTCCATGTGTCTCTACCTCCCAAAAAGACCATTAACTAGTCCGTTAAACAGTCCAATCTAAGTGACTATGATCATTCAAAAGAGTGAGAGAAGACCATTGGGCTCCTATAATCCTCATTGCTGGCATATGTGTTCATTTCAACAGTAGTCTTCTTTAGAAAATGCCTTATTCTGTTAGTCATTTAAGGAAATTACTCCAATGACATATTTTAATCTAGGAAGAATCAGAGGAAGAATAAGGCAGATGAGGGTAGGCAGGGCAAGGTAGGGTTATCTCACTATTATACTTAACTATTAGATAATTCAACTTATTGTTGAATGGAGTTTGTTGATGTGCCCACTTTTGGGTCAAATAACAAAAATAATAATATTTAAATATAACTTTGCAATATCTGAAGCACTTATCTATCCACAATTTTAATGGAACGGGGATTCTAAGCTCATTGCTATTCAAAGTAATTTAGTCACCTTTTCTTCCCACTATTATAGAAATCCCATTGAAAAACATAATAGACATAAATTGTTACTTGTCCTTAAACAATACAAATAGTGGAGCTCATTACTGCATGAGGCCAGGTAATTTAAATGTAAAGCTCTAGTTATTCAGAAGAATTTTAAAATATATATATATATATTTATTGATGTCATAGAGGAAGGGAGAGAGTGAGAGAGATAGAAACATCAGTGATGAGAGTGAATTATTGATTGGTTGCCTCTGTGCCCACAGTCCCCCTACTGGGGGACAGCCTGCAATCCCAGGCCTGTACCCTGACCTGAAATCAAACTTAGGTCGATGCTCAACCACTGAACAACACCAGCCAGGCAAGAATTTTTGTTTTTAACTGAGCCAATAAACGGATCATCCTAAACTCCATACATTGACTTCAGTGTGGCACTTAGAAAAAGCATCAGTCTTTGGATTGAGGCACACATTTATCAAAACTGCAACTTAGCCACTTATGTGTGATTTTGGTCAGATGGCATGGACTTTCTGAGTATCCATTGGCTTACCTATAAATTACTGCTAATCTACTGACCACATGAGATTGTTTAGAGTAATAAAAGAATGGTGAACTCTGAGCTTTATAGCTCACTTAATCTTCACCCGACAGAACTTCATGATGCACATGACCTATGGCTCCATGTTGTGATGTAGCAGTTTCCCATGAAGACTCCGAACCGCTGCTTGCAATGTGTGTTGGCTTCATGCAGACTTCTCCCCGTTCATGCACTGTTCCCAACCTACTACAACCAGGCAACCAGGTATCTCATGCTTTACAACTAGCAACAATCGGGGGTCAGTACCCACAGAGTAAGGGCCTACCCAATGTTGGTGTAGAGCTCATGTATCAGTTTTGCAGACATTTCCATGGCTCAGAGGTTCTTCCCTTTGTTACTGAGTTCTATTAAGATCCCTGTTATTGATTTTATTAATAGTTGACTCCACAGCCTTTTCCTCTTTCTACATCTGACGTCACCATGCATGGCACCCCATCTTCTCAGTTACTTGTGTCAGAAACAGGGATTATCTCTGCCTTTGTCCTCAGTGTAAATGCCACATTCCATCCCTCTCTAAATTCTGTCAGTCTACCGCCAAATCATATGTTAGACCTGTCTCCTTCTCTCTTTCATCCCTGCCACCTGGTCCAGCAGACTTGAACCAACCATCCCTGGGGTGATTACAATAGCTTCCCAAATGAATGATGTCAAGTCAACTGAAAAACTTATACAATGACATTATAACCCAGTCTCTGTTTAAGGAAACTGAGGTCTCTGTAAGATATTTACTAGTAGCCGAGACTGGTTTGGCTCAGTGGATAGAGCGTCGGCCTGCGGACTGAAAGGTCCCGGGTTCGATTCTGGTCGGGGGCATGCACCTTGCTTGCGGGCACATCTCCAGTGTGGGGTGTGCAGAAGGCGGCTGATCGATATCTCTCTTTCATCGATGTTTCTGACTTTCTATCCCTCTCCCTTCCTCTCTGTGAAAAATCAATAAAATATATTTTTTAAAAAAAGATATTTACTAGTATTTCTATCCCACTGTCCCTCCTCTTTTTCCTTTTCCTTTTGATTTTTAAGTGGTAAGTTTTAAGTTACCTAGGAAACTTACTGATGTGGAACCCTGATTTCCTAGGTGTGCTGAGCTCAAAAGAGGAAGAATGCAGTGTTTCTATTCAGATTAATGTTTCAAAAGTTTGCTCCCGTGTGTAGATGGTGATGTGAGGAGCTTCTCTTTTTGTGCTGGAGGCTTTGAAAAGCCAAGCAAAGGTTCCTTCCAGCCCGGCACATAATTGTCACCGTGATGCCTATTTGATGACTCCATATTTATTTTAAGAGGAGCCACATCCCTTTGGGCCTGCCAGGATGAGTTAGCTATGAAATGCATTCCTAAATAGCTAAAAGATTCAGCGCAGGATCCCATCTACGGAATTGACTTCGCCACGCGGCTGCGTGTTTTCCTGTCGGAAAGCCTATCTATTTCGGTGCTGTGCTTTATTTTATAATTCAATATTGCGTCTTGAATAGGTAATGGAGAGAAACTTTTCCTGCCTCACCAAAGCTAGGTTACAACCCAGCTGCCATTAAAATTTCACCCAGGTCGTTGAAAAATTCCTCTGATGAGACCTCATTTATAGGCGGCCTATGTATCCAAAAACATTCGCAATTGCACACTGTAATTTGAAAATAGCAGCGATATGCTCTTGAACCAAGAACCCCTCAAGAGGCTCCTTACCCCCTTTGCATCAATAAAGTACAACAGTTTCTTATCAGAGGCTGACTTTTGCTTACAGCTAGAAATCTGGCTACACCCCGCTTCTAACCACTTAGAGACTTTGAATAATTCCCCAATTATACCCCCTTTCAAAGGGAATATGCTTTCACTAAGTGTTTAATGTTAGGGAAATAATAGTTCACACACTTGCACACCTTAGCGGTCTGTTTTCATCAGAGAGAAAGAGTGGCAGATTGTGCTTTAGCCCTTGACCTTCCCACTTTCATGGAAAGTGCTCAGGAAATGGCTTTTTAAAAAATATATATATTTTAAATATTTTTAACAGACTAAAAGAATTAATCAGCACCTAACCCCTAGTGGCTGAACTGAGCAAACAACTGAGGATAAAAATGTTGGGAGGCCTGGTGATGTAAGGTTATTTGCTTGCAGCTAAGGGCCAGAATACCAACTTAGTTTCCAGATCATTCTCTAGGTGAACTTCATTTGATTTCTACCAAAAATCCCAAAGATTACAAGTAGACTGTGTATGCTATCTGTGGATCATGTTCTGGAGACCACCTGATACTGCAGAGAGAAAAACGACCCTTTCTATTGACAGAATGAGTGATCTGGGTAGGATGAGGGATGCAGCCTCTTGCCAAAGTCAGCTCTGGAGAGAATGAGATCCAGGTTCTAGGTCTCCATGTATATATGGCCCTGCCTTCTCTCTTATGCTTCTAAAAGTTGGCACACATCTCCTTTGTTGTGTACCAACTTCGGGAGAATTGGGAAAAATAGTTATGTGAATATCCCCCCCACCCCCTGGAATTCTGTGGTTTAGATAAGGTGCCCCATCCACCTCATCAAAGAGTGGATTGAGTATCTTTCCCCAAAAAAGGCCATAAAAGTGTCTGTCCCTTTCTCCCCAAAGTTCTCCTGCATATTAAATCAGTGAGTATGGCCTACAGTCTTTCTTGGGAACAGTGAGACCTTTGACCTACCCTTCATTATCGTTCTTCTTAAAAGAGTCAATATTAAGGTAGAAAGGGATGAAGGAATAAGAGACCGTGGAGAGTGGAATGGCACCAGCAAACAAAGCTTAGCATTAGCTGTAGTTTTGAGTGGTGTAGCAGCGGCTCGTGGTTCAGCCAAACAAACGTCCAATGTTTCCATCCATCCAGCACTTTACTGTATCAACTGGGGACATCACCGTTACTGACATCACCTATTCACCTTCAAAGAACCCTTAATTCAACCATAGTCAGATTGGTTTCTTCTGGGCCCACAGGGTTTGTAATTGGTGGCCAACTTGGCCTTGCCTCCACAGCATATTGATGCTTTTAAGGAGTTATTTTCCCTGATTTTTCTCTTCTCTTAGGTAGGTAAACTTTACTTATTATTAATGATTTTGTTTAAAATGTTGGATTTTCTTCATGGTTTTATACATTATCTTCTGAAAATGTTCTAATTTGCCTTAAGTTGTGGTACTTAGAATTGGATGAGTTGAGTAGGTGTGTTATGAGTAGCACAGAGAAAATATCATCATCGTATTTGTTCACGATATGGATTTATTAATGCAGTTTAAGATTCGATTAGCTCTTTTAGGGGCTGTTCCATCTCATCATAGGTACTCATTGAGCCCATTGCCAACTTGAACGTGAAGTATTTTCATCTCTGTTCTGCTAAGCCAAGTTGTCTCTAAGCTCTACTTGTGTAGTTGGTTGTTGGGAGGTCCCATAATAATTACTTTTCTTCCTGTGAAATTTTACCATACTAGATTTAATACAGTTCTTGAGTCTGTCAAAACTTTTTACATGTTGGTTTCATCACCAAAGAATTTGTGATCTTTCCCCAGTTTCTTGTCACTGCCACATTTGATTAGTCTGTCTTTCTAGTTATTATCCCAGGTAGTGGAGTTAAAACGTACATGAACAGAAGTAAACTGTTAAGCAAAATCCTAAATTATAGAAGATGCCTTTGTCGGTATAATGTTATTTTGCAAGTTATATAATTAATATTTATACATTATGAAGTCCTTCATATTAGTTAAATGAGGCAATTATAGTTAAATACAAAATTTTATGTAAGTATTTGCGGATGACAGCTGAAATCAGATCAATCTCATCATCTAATTTAGTGGAATGTATTTGTTTTCAACGCACAGAATTGAAAATATTGTGATTGAAACAGAAGTAGTTGCAATAGCTGGTTTGTTTGTTTGGTTGTAAATTCATTTCCTTGCAATCTCAAAATACCTGTTGAGTGAAATGAACCAGATATTTGCAAGAAATATAGTAAAAATTTTTATTTTAAAATCAAAGCATTGATAATATTTAATGATTGTCCTCATTAATTTATTCAACAAATATTTTTTTGTGACCATACTACGTAACCAGCACTGTTTTAGATGCTGAGAGTAAAGTAATATATAACATAAAAAAGTAATTGGCTTTTGAATTCTATATTTTAATAAGATGAGACAGGAAAAACATTTATGTATATATTCATATAAATGAAAATATTTCTTTGTGTGTACTAAAATCTACATCCCTGCACCTGAATTGGTCTGAAGAAAAATACGTAATTTGCCGATTCTTCTCACTTTATATTATTTTCCACTGACCTGAAGAGGATTCATTGCTCTCTATTTTTTTTATACTACACTTTTTTTTGTCCCTCACTCTTCAATTTTCCTAGAGGACTATTTGATACTTTATTTTCTCTTCTCAATCCCTAACACAGTTTTGCCATCCTCCCTTTCAGCCAATAATCAGGTTTCCTACTCCACTGCTAAAATAGAAATTAACAGAAGAGAGTATTGATAGGGCACCTCCTGACATCTGTTTTCAGTACTACCTGCCTATTTCCATAGGTGAAGCCGCCATGCTTCCCTCTAATGCCAACCCTTCTACTTGTGCCCTGGATGCCATTCTTCTTGCCTGGTCAAAGACCGTACTTCAGCAATTCTCCATCATTTCTCCTATGTTTGCTTTCTATTATGGGATTGATTTCTCCCATCAATTCTCCGCCTAAGATCACTTGCCTCAACAACTACTGTTTCATTTCTTTATTCGTCCTTAAAACAGAATTCCTCAAAAGTATGATTTTAATCATAATCTCTATTTCTTCCCCTTATTTTTTTCCTTATTCTTATCTTTTTTTTTTCTATTGACTTCATTTTTAAAGAGAATTTTTAGGTTTAACATTCAGAGGAGGCCCTTGTCCAAATCAAGTGAAGATCTATCTGGTTTAATGTCTGGGTCAGCCCATTAGCTACATGGATTTTATCCAGTTAAGGGTAGATTTCACTTAAAGGCTTACAGAGTGACACAGTACTAGGAGACGCTTGTTCTTGGAGTCAGAGACTTGTTTTGAGTCTTTATTTCACTTAATTATTGTGTTATTTTTCATTCACCAAATATATATTGAACACCTACTATGTATCAGGTATATTCTGTGTATTTCACATGCATTAGCTCATTGCATCTGAATCTTTAAATTTTAGGGAAACTAAGACTCAGAGGTGTTAAAAACAAAAGCAAAAAATAAATAAACAAACAACCTTGCCCAAAATTACAAAATGTTTAAGTGGCACAGCTGAGTTTCATTCCCTGACAGTCTGGCCAGAAATAAAAATCATGGCCTCTCACGCAGACTAACTCAATAACTGATTGATTCATTTATTTAGCAGCTAACTATTGAGTGCTCACTATGTTTCAGACATTCATTATGTTAATAGCTGGGATACAAGTGTGAACAGAACTGATAGACAGGCACTAACTCATAAGCATGTGGATATAATTATACTTGGACTTTCTTCATCACAGGAGAATTTTAAGGATCAAATGACCACATTTGTAAACACTTGAAACCATTTTTGTAAACCAGAGTTCTCTATAATCAAGAGTTTATTATAGTTATTATTATTTATTTGAGGGTCATATAATTAAATAATAAGTTAATATATTTTTATTACAATTTGACACTTCTTCTATCATTGTTCTTTGATCTTGTTCTTTCCCTTTTATCTAAGAAGGGTAAAAAACAAATTACAGGGTGATGTACTTCAACCAAGCCCAAATTATGGGAATTTGAATTTCTAAAGTGTACTTTGAAAAGTAATTTAAACAATAGATAGCTCTCTTAGTTCATTTAAAATACCATTCAGCATCCAAAGTATTGGATTTGGACAGCCATTTTCAAGAATGTGTGTGTGTGTGTGTGTGTGTGTGTGTGTGTGTGCGCTCAAACTGGTGGGTTTCTAATGCTGAAGCCATTACACAAAGAGGAAACAACAGACAAAAATCACTTTGTCAAACCCTCATATGTTAGCAGCTCTGCCCAGAGTTGTGATTCCTTGATTGCTACCACATTAAACATAAAAATAATAAAAGTTGGGGTGCAAGATATGCATCCTAGTAAGTTGTGCAATAACAAGTCTGGAGACAGATGACAAACCTTATTCGCTATAAGACCTTGATGACTCATTGAACTTCTTTTTTAAAATATATTTTTATTGATTTCAGAGAGGAAGGGAGAAGGAAAGAGAGAGAAACATCAATGATGAGAAACATTGATTGACTACCTCCTGCATGCTCCCACTGGGGATAGAGCCTGCAACCTGAGCATATGCCCTTGACTGGAATTGAACCTAGGACTCTTTAGTCCGCAGGTTGATTCTCTTATCCTCTGAGCCGAATTGGGTAGGGCTCACTGAACGTTTTGATGGGTTGGTTTTGTTATCTGTAAAATGGGGTGATAGTCATCATATACTACTCCTCAGGGTTCTTGTGAGACTCAAGTGAGCCAATATAAGTAAATTGCTTATAGCTGTACTTGGGACCTAGCAAGTTGTTATTTTTATTTCTGCTAAAAAATGAACCTTAAATCTTAAAAAGAAAAAAGAAAAATTAAATTTTGAGAACCTGGCTGTAGTTGATTCTTCTCTGAGTTTTGATTTCTGAACGTCATTTCTCTTGTTGCAAAACAAAAGAGGAAAACAGAGAGAAAGCATAGCTATGTGATTATCTAAAGCTGAAAAGCCACACACAAGTTAGGTAGCGGCCATGAGTGCAATGCTCCATTTTGAAGAGAAGCTTAAAATGTAAGTCAGTGTCTGGACACATTTGTTAAAGTGTCCTTGGCATATTTCCATGTAGATCCTATTATTTCTGAAAATTCCTTCACAATATTGCACTTCTCTTATCTCAGAAGTGGGGTTTTCCAACTGTTGGACTGCAGAAGCTCTTTTTTTATAAGTTTCATGTGGGAGCAGTGATAAGCAAGACAACACTGCAGTATTTTAACCGGCTGCTCTGACCAAAAGCTTGCATTGACAGGTGGTGTAACACCCATTGTTCATTTTAATCAAAGAGAATCTAATAGCTTAATGAAATCATTGGTGTTAGATGTTCCCAGAAGTAGCAAATTGCTGACCATGTTATAGGAGTTCATTTTTCACATGTTAGAGTATTTGTCTTGTATAACTCAGCAAACATATATATCAAAATTTTGTTAGGTGTTGGAAGGATCCTGTTTCTAGTTCATATGCTTTATGTGGCTACTATGCAGGTAAGGGAAAGAACATGTTTTAAATTCTCCATTCATATCAATCTTTGCAAAACTCTATGCTCATACTATTTCTTCCGTTCTATCTGGAGGACACAACATACATTTTTGTTTCCTGACTTTTAACTTAATCCTAAGAATTCTCAAGCAAATCACCTTTCATTTCAATTACTAGTTATATAGAATGATTGGTTATTGATCGGTCACTGTATTGACTCTTTTTCTTTTTGGAATTTTCAAGCCACCCCCTAGGACAGCTGCTATAACCCTAAAATGTAAACGTTCAATCAATGAGCCAGAAATCATATATTAGTCCAGCCTATAGGAGATTTTCAATTTCCATGCAGGAACTAAAGACCTTAAGATGTATTATTAATTTTTAAACAGAACTGAAACTAGGTTTTAGGTTCATCCACTCTTATGTACATCATATATAACTTTTGATTATAAGAAATGATAGCAGCTGATTAAATTAGTAGCTATGTCTTAAACTATACTAGTTAGCCTTCCTTAATAGACTACTGTGTATAAGTTTCTCAGTTAATTAATAGTGCACTTTTAAGTGCCAGCTATATGCAAAGGAATGTGCTTTCTTCATTTGGGTTATTAATTTATTTCCAATAATGTAAGTTCTTTTATAAACAGCAAAATGTCATTTAGTATTTTATTTCTCTTTTTATAAAAACTACATGTTTATAAAATACCTGATGACTACATGTTACTCATTTCTGTGTCACTTCTTACTTCAGACGTCAGCAAATTTAAATAGCTATAATGTATTATCATCTCTGTATTTCTGGAATTCAGGAGTGGCTGGCTGGTGGTCCTGGCTCAGGTTTTTAACAAGGTTGCAGTCAAATCATGCTGGGTTCTAGTCACCTGAAGGCTTGACTGGGATGGGAGAATCGGCCTCCAAACTGGCTCACTCACATAACTTAAAGCTGACCTTGGCCGCTGGTGGATGGTCTGACTTCCTCTCTTTTCCTCTTCACGTGAGACACTGGCAGAGATGTTTAAATATCTTCTCCCAGAGGGAGAGATCCAAAAGACGAAGATAGCAGCTTTAATGCCTCTTCTGACACAGCCTTGGAAATGACACAGTCATTTCTGCTACTGGTCATAGCTAGGCCTGCTGCAATGTGGAAAGACACATTTACGGGTACAATTCCCAGAAAGCAGGAATCCTTAGGAACTCCCTTGAAGGATTGCTAAGTCGCTGAGTTTTCTCAAAGACTCAGATGTCAACAATTTTACTTATTAACTATGAATATACATTACCACAAAGCATTAATTCAGGGGAAGACATCAGAAAAACTGATTATTATTTTTACTGAGATGTAATGGACATACAAAGTTGTATAAGTTTTAAGTATAAAGTGTATTGATTTGATACATTTATGAATTGCAATATTTTTACCACTGCAGCATTAGCTATTACCTCTATTGGGTCATAATTATCATTTATTTTTCATGTGAGAACATTTTTATGGTTTCACAATACTCAGTCACTGAGTTAGTTAGCTGTGAAAGGAAATTCCACATGGATTGGCTTAAACAGAGGGTAAATTGCTAGTTTACATAAAGGGTGAGACTATGGTAGACTTAGACTAGATATAAAACAATGTCATCAAGGTCCTACTGTTGTTTTGGTATTTGCTGTGCCCTCATCCTAAAATACCCTCCTTACATAGTGGTCAAATGGCTGGCAAGTGCTTCTGAGCATTCATTTTTATCCATGTTTGTCCACTGACAACAGCTGTCTGATTGGATCCCCACTATGGTAAAGAGAATAGGATTATTCTGAATGAGCAGGTCATTTAAAGACTACCCTACGATGGGAAAAGATGGGAAAAATGTAGGGAAGAACAATATTGTCCAGTATAGAAAAAAATATTTATTTACTTATTTATTATAATAAGTATCTCTGACTTTATATAACCAGTTACATATAATCTAAACAAAATGGGAATAATTTATACTGTCCTTTCTAAAAAATAAACAAAGTTTCTCAAATTCTGGTGTCTTTCCTAAATACCTGCGGCAGTATATATTGTTCTGTGTTATCATGTTATTAACATTTAAGGATAGCTTTAAATTTGCAATGCTAATGCCTCACTTTAAAAGAATATCATCACTTAATAAGTTTTAATTATTTGAGGTTATATATTTTGGGAGGGATGATTTTGGTCACTTCCCAGTAAATACAAAAGTTAAGTCTGCATGTAGAGAGATATTCAACATTTGAGCTGTAACTATCATGAATTCACTTGCCTTTCTTCTTCAATAGAGTGTAAGTTCCTTGAAATACTATACTATGTTTCTCCTTTCTCTTTAATACTATCTGCTGTGAGACTGGAACACAGTAGTAGACAAATAAATAATTCCTGAGTCGATGGGTGAAATTCTTTATTGTCATTCATACTAATATAACACACAATCCAATGTGTAGTACTGTAGTCAACAGACAGTGTCCGTCTCCCTAGCAAATATAACCTGCATCACTTTCTAGTGTTTTAATTTGCCAGGACTTACTTGAGTCTCTGTCACCAGCTTGAAGATTGCTCTGTCCTAATTCCCATGTGTTAGAATAAAATACAACTGAGTTCAAATCTGTGCTTTGTTATGTAGAAGTTGTATGACCTTCAGCAAATTTGATAACCACTCTCACTTGCTATTTTTTCTACAACAGAATAAATATGATTTTTACTGCATACGAGTGTCAAAGGGTTAATGAGATAATGAACAAAAATCCCTGAGAATGGTTCCTAACTCAAGTACTCCATAATAAACAGGTATTATTGTTATTTACATATGGAGATTTGCCACCATCCTATATAATAAAGAGGTAATATGCAAATTAATCCTCATGCCCTCACATGATGGCTACCTATGACCAGGCCAGCAAGGGGGTTAGTGAGGGATGACCAAACAACTGAACAGCAGGCTGAATGGGGTATACAGGCCAGTGGGAGGGTTGTGGAGGGCAACGAGGCCAGCAGGGGGACAGTTAGGGGCACTAGGCTGGCAGGGAGGGGCCATTTGGGGGCGACCTGGCTGGCAGCCAGTGGCAGTTAGGGGTGACCAGGCAGGCAGGCAGATGAGGGATTAAGAACCTGTGATCCAGGATTTTGAGAAGGATGGCCCTTGAATCGGGCCTAAACCAGCAGTTGGACACCTCCTGAGGGGTCCTGGATTGAAGATGGTGCAGGCTGGGCTGAGAGGACCGCCCCCCGCCATGTATGAATTTTGTGCACTGAGCCTCTAGTCTTACAAAAAAGACAAGCGGATTTCACAGTCAAGGTTCAAAGTTATTTGAAAATCTAAATTGAATAAGGAAACTTTTTGATATTATCTAGTTTTCACTATGGGATATGACATAGAGCATAGGGATGGTATTTAATATAGAATATTTATAAATAAAATAACACTTTGAAATATGTTTTTTATTGATTTCAGAGAAAGGAAAGGAGAGGGAAAAGGAGAAATGGAAATACCAATGATGAGAATCATTGATTGGCTGCACACTTACTTTATAGATTAGAAAACTGAGCCATTGAGAAGCAATCCTCTCTCTTAACTTCAAATCTGGGGCTTATGCCACTCTTTTTCCCTAGTACTCATTTGGCACACCGTCAAATATATGTGCCAAACTGGTGTCTATTGCAGGAGTGGTTCCTACATTTACTGTAACAATGAAAGAAATGAATGTGATAGGAATTTCGAACCAAAGGGAAAAACAACCTGGAGGCTTTCTAATTGGTAGGTAAAGGAATGTTCAGAAACAAGCTTTCTATTTTGGCAAATCTAAATCATACTAGTAGGTGGAATCATTACATTGACTTCCAAGTACACCAGACACATTTGGGTTATAAAAGAGACTAATTAGCCTTGTTCATAAAGTGTGGAAAATCTGCACTGAGCTTCCTTTGCTTAAAAACTGTAAAGAACACTATATTGATAATATAAAGGAGCACTGCACTAGACCATTACATCATAATCAGATTTTAAGTATAATAAACAAAAAAATAGCCATGAAACTGGAAGAATGCACGAATCATTGGCTTGGAGGATCTAAACAACAGGTGTGGGAACCTCTTTCCACATCCTGTATGGTTCAGGGTTCCCGGTTCAAGGTTTGGGTTCTGGAGGAGGCCGCACACAAACAAAAAGAGAGACTAGAAAATATTAATTTGGTGATATAGGGGGGGTCAGGTGGGAGCCTTCCTCTAGTGGAAAGGACTACCACTTGCTCTGGCCTTTCTCTCCTTTTTATTAAGGCTTTGGGACACACCCCTAGCCTTTAGGCAGGAAATAACAAAACAGAAATTAACATGAAACAAACAGGTAGAGGCTGCTTTAGCTAACAATGTTTCAACTAAACAGTGAGTGATTAGCTCTGACCTTTCAGAGCAATTAAGGTTGACCACCCTTCTGGTTTCCTATTTACATCCATTTAGTAAGAACAATGTTTGGTTTCTGGCAAACAGGCAGCATAAAATGTAACCCCCAGAAAGAGAAATTTGCAAGGGGAGCCCCATGATTTCCCTGGTTCTCTGCCTTGGACAAACCCTCAGCTGTGGTACAAGGAGCCAGAATTCAAGAGAAGAATTGTTCCTGCTGAGCTGAAGAAGCTAAGATTTGAGTACAGGGCTCCTGATGTAGTGGGAATCTACAAGACAGGGTATTGGAGATAAAGAAGTTCTTTGTGATGGTAATTCTGTGGGACAGGAATTACCCATGAGTTCCCAACTTTCCCCTGGTGCACATACACAGAAAGAAACTACCGAGGTTTACCAGCAAGCAGAGGCTATGAGTTTAATAGCAGAACAGGGATACAAAAGTTTGAATAATGCTGAGGGACAGTGGAATTCTGAGGAAGCTAGAGTAGAAAAATCTCACTAACACTTTAGGAATCTAGTTATGATACCAGAGAGCAGGTGTCCTTAGGAATTACTTTCCCTCAGGATCAAAGTCTACACCTTGGAACTAGATCTACTCTGGAGCAGCCTTACCCAAGCCAAAATCACACCCTGAAAAGAACTTCAGAAGTGGGAGTTTGGAGGTAGAGTTTACCATTTTAAAAAAGAGCCATTTAAAGATGACCACCCATGATTCACATTCCTATGCAAATAAAAATAAACACCACTCAGGGGAAAAGAAGATAACCTAGAATCTAAAATATTATTAACATCCACAGAAAGGGAGTGGACTGATAATTCTTAGGGGGAAAGGAGTGAGGGAGGTGCAGGGAGAGACTGTACAAAAATCATACACCTATGGATGAGGTCAATGCGGAGGGAGGTAAGGGTAGAGGAAGAGGTAGGAGCTGGGTGGAGGGGAACTATGGAGGGGAAAAAGAGAAACTAATGTAATAATCTGAATAATAAAGATTTAGTTAAAAATAAAATAAAATATTACTATTAACATCCAGTACATAATAACACACACACACACATACACACCCTCAACATGAAAAGAAATAGGAAAATGCAAAACAAATTCAGGTGAAGAGAAAACAAGTAAACAACTATTAGAAATAAGTCCAAAGTGCACTGCTATGAGAATTAGTAGACATGCTGTAAAGCAACTCATATGAATGTTAGAAGAATCATTATGAACTATATTAAAACATTAATAGAAAATATGATCTAAATGCATGGATAGATAAGAAATCTCAGCAGAGTAGAAACTATACAAAATAAAAATAAAAACTCAAGACTGGAGAAATATAATAACTAATTGGATTCCAGTGGTGAATTGGAATATAGGAGGTTTGGATGGGGTAGATAAATAAGGATGGGGTAAAAACTTGTGGTCATATTATTATAAAAAAATTTGACTTGTAAGTGGCAGAAAAAAAACGGCATTGTAAATTGTAAAAGAAACTCATCTGCAGTAATGAGATTGCAAATAACATTGGAGAACACTTTTTCAAAAAGACTTAGTTTTGGAAGCAAGACTAGGAAATACACAGTCCTCTTGTGTCCAAAGGTATCCAATTGGCCTGGCTTATTGTGTATGTCTGTGGATGTTGATAGATAATTTGCAGATCGTGTTGTCAACACAACATTAAATCTGCTCGGAGCAGCTCATAAACAACACTTTGATTAATTCTTTCAGGCCGTGTCTTCTGGACAGAATTTACAAGCTCTGCCTATTTGGATGAAAAATAGAGAGAGACAGGCTGTCAGTATATGGAAAAGGGAATGGGGAAATTTGCTTTACCTTTTTTTTGGGGGGGTTGAATTTAAGAAGTATTTTTAAATCAAGATTTTAAATATTTGGTTCCAGAAGGGAAGGATTTCTTTGTGGAATGCAACAGTGTCAAAGTGGAGTCAGTTAGGACAGACAGAGGCAGGTTGGCAATGGAATACTGTAGAGGGATGAGTCAGTCAAGGCCAAGGCAGGAGAGGACTCTGAATTAGACAATTAGTTCCAGAAACCTGTTGGACAATTACAGCTCAGCGAGCTGACCACTGCACACCCCATGGGATACTGAAAAATTGTGTTGCATAGAACAAGCACATTTAAAAAAATGGACTAGAATAAAAATAGGCTTTTTATAATATAAAATACATGGTAAGTATGCATTATTATTGAGTAATTCTCTCTCTCTCTGTGTGTGTGTGTGTGTGTGTGTGTGTGTGTGTGTGTGTATGTGTATGAGAAAGAGAGAGACTATTATTTCTTCTTCTATTATTACATGCCAGCTTTTGCCCCCTCACCCCCCAACGAAATCTGTCTAGTTGAGCAGTTTCTATTACATTTGCCTTTGAAATAATTTTCCATTAGGGCATGCCTTTGAATCAGCACCTGTCTACCTTTGTTGATTTATCCTAATCAAGATGGGTGAAGAGAGTTCTAAAACACTGCTTATGGAATTTGAAACATGGTGATCATCCAGCAACTTAGGCCTGAAAACCTTGGAAGGAGTGCCATTTGGAACAAGATCCTTCCATAGCAATTATGACACAAGATGTACCGACAGTCTGCAGCTGATAGGGAAACGCGATCCAAGAAAATACCTATCTAATAATTTCAGGGCTGCTAGACACGCGAATAACCCATCGCCACAGTTCCTCCTTGAATTTGTCCCCCTTTATGCCTGTCTCCTCTCAAAGGGCTCGATGGGGATTTTTATGAGCTGCGTTTCAGAACACACACCTTTCTTGTGATCATGCCAAGTGTTTTCTTTTGTTGTTCACATCTGCATCTCTCGATACGATGAGGAGCCGACAAGAAAGGAGATTTTGTTTTGTTCCTTTGACAAGTAAACTTCACGCCGGGACACGATTGGGAAAAAGCAACCATTGCATTCACGCCAGAAAACCAAAGCTGCATTTTCCCTTAGTGACAGTTCACGTTGCAACGTATAGGCGAGTCCCCCGGAAATAGTGACCCAGATTCAGAGATTAGGAATGATATTGACCTTGACATCTGTCCTCATTACCTTGCTCCCAGCTCACCCAATTAGCTCAGCTGAGAATGTCATCATAACCCTGTGTTTTAGATCTATTTCTGGTAGGGAACTCCTTTAGATCATTGCCCTGTGAAAATGATGATATTAAGGACACAGAGGTATACGTGTATCTCATTTCAGTAATTGTGTTGAGAAAGAATTTACATAAATCTCCTTTAGGGGCTTCCTTCTGGTCGATGGCCTTCGTGTACCCGCTTAAACCTGAAGTGATTTCAAAGCATTGTTCTATGAAAGATTATCGGCAATTATTGTCCATGGAAAGAGGAAGGGTGAGGGAGCATCTGAAAGGTGCCCCTGGTGAAATAAACTTCAGGCTTTTGAATTGAAAGATGGCAGAGTCAGGCTGGAGCCCTATGGTTTAGAAACTCTGTTTCCTGGGCTGCCTCGCCCACCCCCTGGACCACAATTCGTTGGGAGCATTATTGTTGTACAAGCAATATGCTGACAGAGTCTAAATGCAACACAGTCCCCTCCTGAAAAATGAGGAACTCACATATGCATACAAAGAGGAAAATACCTAGTGATTTTCAATCTTCTGAAAATAGCAATAGTCTATTGGGTTTATTTTATGATTACAAAAGCCTAATAATCTATGATAGCTGAAAGCAAATGTGATTTATTAGCGTCTCTCCCAGACAGAAGATAAACCCATAATGTGCAGGAAAAAATAAAACTTTTTTCTTTTTAAAGGAATGTGCTCCAAAGAAAATAGTCAACAGCTTGCTTTCTCTGGAGCTCCAGAAAGGGTTGATTTGAGGCTCTGGAATATCAGAGTTGATGAATGGTAGAAGCAAAATGATAACTGTTGTTCGATGGTGAGATAAACTTTCACCTCCGTGAAGAAAATATAGATTGCTGAGACTGATTGCAAGCAATCACACTGGGTATTCTTCTTTCCTAACTGAGCAATGTTTGAATTTGTGCCTTTCCGACAAATGCATTAATAACATTTAGCCATGAGGTATTTGTGGAAGAAATTGGAAATTGTTTTTAATTTGTTGGTTTGGTGAAGCCATAATATATGGAGCCATAAGGTATATGATTTGGAATCCTGTTGGTATATGATTTCTATTTGTATATGTAAATATATTTATGCACCGAATCCTGTTGGTATATGATTTCTACTTGTATATGTAAATATATTTATGCACACTGAGCCGTGTTTTTCTTATAAACTCACCCACACAAACAGGAGGGTTAATAGCCACGGAAATTTAAAAACCTGCATGACCATGTTGTGAAATATGGATTGAACATGTAACTCATTGGAGGCCGCAGTGAATTATGGACCTCATTTACTGCATATTACAGACATTTTTTTCCCCATGTTCTCTTTTCAACAAGGCATATGCTTTAAATTAGTTTCATCTTGGGTTTTCTGGGATATTGCATGACTGCTTTCTGCAAACAGGTATAATACTCTTGCTCTTTCAATTCTGCAGGCAGATGCTATTAAGTGCAGCTCTTTAATTACCATGTGAAGCATTGCCTCAGGACCCTCGTCTGTAAGAGCCACAGAGGAGTAAGAGTTTGGGACTAGAATCCACACTCAGTTGATGACTTCCAGAGGTTGCCACTTCCTTCTGGGTGAAGGTGAATGGGTAAAAGTCAGTGTTAGTTGGTGGGGGAGGAGGAAGGAGGTAGAGGCTGTTGGGTATGAAAACATTCAGACACACCATCCCTTGAGTCAGAGAAGGAGATTCTGGGAGGCAACACTATTCTGAAGGGTTAAAAATATTAAAGAACCCATTTCCCATAACTTAGCTCATAAATCATATTTTCAGGTACTTTACATGATTTATGAGAGGCTGGCTGTCTGATGATCTGTAAGTTGCATTAGGATGGCAATTGGTACTTCCAAAACAGAGCCTTATAAGAATCCAAACCGCAGAGAAGGCAGAGCTCAGCAGACAAGTTACCTGAAAGCTGAGGTAAAGGGAAGCCTTTATACTTTGTTCTCTATGAAATGCAAGAGGTAAAATCAGAATAATAAGTTGTAAAAACACTGGGCTGAGAGTATAACACTTGGGTTTTTATTCTTTTCTCATTATTGTAACTTTAATTAAGTCATTTATTTTCTTTGGGCCTCAGTTGTTTCTCAGTAAAATAAAGGATTTAGGGCCTTGCTATCCCTGAATATATATTCTGAATTGCATATATGTAAATTACATACTCCTAGCATGTATATATGTGTCACACATATATAGTTTCTTATCTATGTATGCAGTACATATTATGTGATATGTATATGTGTGTATATATACATATATATCTCAACAATATCTACATATATAGTGTATGTATATATATAAATGTGTGTATGTATATACATATATATCTCAAATCTAACTATCTATGATGGTATTTCCTTAAAAAATTTGAAAGTAGAAGTGAGTGCATGCATCTTTATATATAGAAACCTACATAAGATATAGGTATATAAAATAATTTATATATGTTACACATATTAACCTGTTATTTTAGAAATCATAAATGCTGAGTTCTAAAAATGTTACATTTATAAATATTCTTATAATTTTTAAAATATAGTTTATTGAATTTTTTATATAGAGGAAGGGAGAGGGAGAGAGAGTTAGAGACATGGATGAGACAGAAACATCAATTGGCTGCCTCCTGCACACCCACTACTGGGGATGTACCTGCAACCAAGATACATGCCCTTGACCGAAATCAAACCTGGGACCCTTCAGTCTGCAGGCCAATGCTCTATCCACTGAACCAAACTGATTATGGCTATTTTTATAATTTTTAATCAAGCACTCTATTCAACATTATAGCTTTGTAAAGGTGCCATGTTGTTTTCCTTAAGAAATAAAAACTCAGAAAATTGCTACTTGATATGAGTAAATGAAAGACCAAAAGATAAGTTTATAAAGAGTGTCTTGTTATTTTATATAAGATTATATTCTATTTTGAGGATGAACTAAAATTCATAGTTTGGTTATTAGACCTTTTAGTCTAATGCAACTCATCCATATTTGGGTTTTATAGTGGAGGGACTGTTACTTATTTTTGAAGCTTTTTTAATTGGAGGAAATTTAGTATATATTTTATCTATAAAGGGCACTCTATCCCATTAGATTATCTGGAAGTTGTGTTTTCCTGAACACACCAGCCATGAGTAAGATTCAACAGGTTGTTGATAAGCCAAGAAGTAGAATATGTATGAGCTCAGAATTACTGACAATGAATCAGTTGAAATTTATGAAGCCTTAACATTTTATTATTAATAGGAATTGAAATACAAACTATTCCCTAATAGTTAATTGTCCTTTACATCAAGAAAGCTGCTGACCTCCGGTATCTGTGCTCGCTAGCTAGAGCCATTGCCTCTATATCCGGCTCTTAATCAGCCATTTTAGATCAGTACTTCTTTAGATTTGGTCATTTGGGCTTGCCTTAGTTAAGTTCAGGCTGTTTTTACAAAAAAACCATAGACTGAGTGGCTTAAACAGAAATTTGTTTTCAAGGCACTGGCCAATTAGGTTCCTGGTTTGTGGAGGGACCTCACGTAGAGGAGGGAGAATGAGAGAGAAAGAAAGAAAGAAAAAAGAAGAAGTGGGAAGAGGAGAAGGAGATTTGATTTCTGGTAAGGGCATATGCCCAGGTTGCAGGCTTGATCCCCTGTATGTGGCCATGTGGGAAGCAGCGGGTCCATGCCTTGCTCTGGCATCGATGTTTCCTCCCTCTCCTCTCTCACTAAAATTCATTTAAAAAAAAAAAAGGAGAGGAGGAGGAAGAAAAAAAGGAGGAGGAGAAGAAGGAAGGGGAAGAAGAGGAAGAGGAGGAAGAGGAGGAGGAGGAGGGGAAAAGAGAAAGCTCTATTCTGTTGCTTCTTATAAGGGCACAAATTCCACTCATGAGACCTCTACTCTCATGACCAATTTCGTCTCAGAGGCCCAGCTCCATGGAGTCATCCCTCTTACCAGAAGTTTCACTTCCTGTGGTCTCAATACCCATGGTCAACCACAGTCTAAAAATATTAAATAAAAATTCCAGAATTAAACAGTGTATTCATGCTGTATATGTTAACCACCCAGTGGGCAGTAAGTAGCCATCCCAGTTATCAGATTGGTTACCAGAGAGAGACCCCATTCAGGTATTATTACAGTATATTGCAATAATTGTTCTACTTTGTTATTAGTTGTTAATCTCTCACTGGGATTAATTTAGAAATTAAACTTGATCATAGGTAGGCCTGTGTAAGAAAAAAACATAGTATTTATAGCATGCAGTATCCCATGCAGTTTCAGGCATCCACTTGGGAGTCTTACAACCTCTCCCCTGCAGGTAAGAGGGGAACCACTATACTATAATATTGGAGATTAGGGTTTTAATCTCTGAATTTTGGGGAGGACACAGATATTCTGTCCATAACAGGTGGTTGGCACCTTTTCTGCAGAAATCAACTATGGGTGACAGTTTACAATGGTTTCCCTAGTGCTGTCAGAACTAGTCCCCTTCAAGTCAAGAGTTTCCAATGTGTTTTTAGAATGAGTATCTTGTTGGGCATGATATAAAAATACATATTAATCTTATATACATCTTTGGCTCAAGCATGCTCACCATCACTTTCTCCCATTAGAGTCCTGAATAACACATTTCAGAGCCAAATGTGAGTTGTCACTTGAAAGCAGAAACTTTTATATATGTACATACCAGAATATTATTGTTTTCATAAGTAGAATAGTATTTTTGGTGCTAATAAAATAGTAGAATTTAGTGAATTCACTTAATGTAAGTTTTTACGTTGTGCCTACTGTTTTCCAAATAAAAAATACAATAAATCAAAGGCTGGCAGAATACATAAAATAGATGCTATAATCCCCCCATGTATTTTCTAAATGCTAGTATATTGATGAGCTGCATTTTGGGTGTGTGTGGGTGTGTGTTTGTGTGTGTGCATGCGTGTACACACGTGTGGGTAAAATGTCTACTAATATAACTTCCAATAGCCAATGTTTTTATCTTTATCTGAGGTGCAGAGGAAGATGAGGGGGTAAAAAACAGTACTATAGTTTCCCATCTTACTTTTAAGTCTTTTATCCATTTTGAGTTTGTTTCTGTGTACAGTGTAAGTTGGTGACTTGTTTCATTATTTTGCATTTATCTGTCCAATTTTCTAAGCATTATTTATTGAAAAGACTGTCTTACTCCATTGTGTGTTCATGCCTCCTTTGTCAAATATTAATTGAGCAAAGTGGCTTTGGTCAATTTATGGATTCTCTATTCTATTCCATTGATCTGTATGTCTGTTCCTGTGCCAGTACCAAGCAGTTTTGAGAACAGTGGCCTTGTAATATAGCTTGATAACTGGTATTGTGATCCCTCCAACTTTGTTCTTCTTTCTCAGGATTGCTGCAGCTATTCAGGATCTTTTTCTCTTATTCCAGATGAATTTTGGAGAGAGAGTGTTTTATAGGTCTGTGAAATATGCTGTTGGTATTTGAATGGAGGATTGCATTGAATCTACAGATTGCTTTGGGTAGAATGGACATTTTAATGAGGTTGATTCTACCAAACCATGAACATGTATATTCTTCCATTTGTTTGTCTTCCTCTAGCTCTTTTATTTTGATAAACTGTATTTTTTCGAGTACAGTTCTTTTACCTCCTTAGTTAAGTTTAATCCTAGGTATCTTAATTTTTTTGCAATGGTAAATGGGATTTTTTGTTTGTTTGTTTGTTTCTCTTTTTTGTGAGTTCATTATTAGTGTATAAAAAAGCCATAGATTTCTGAGTGTTAATTTTGTATCCTGCTACATTGCCAGATTCATTTATTAATTTTAGCAATTTTTTGATGAAGTCTTTATGTTTTCCTATGTACAATATCATGTCATATGTGAATAATGACAGTTTTACTTCTTTTTTTTCCAATTTGCGTGTTTTTATTTCTTCTTCTTGTCTGATTGCTATAGCTAACACTTCCAGTACTGTATCAAACAGGAGTGGTGAAAAAACATAGTATTCCTATCTTGTTCCTGTTCTTAGGGAAATGGTTTTGGTTTTTCCCATTGAGTATGATGTTGGCTGTAGGTTTGTCATACAAGCCTTTTATTATGTTGAGGTATGATGCCTCTATTCCCACTTTGCTGAGAGTTCTTATCAAGAAAAGGTGTTGAATTTTGTCACAAGCTTTTTCTGAATTAATTGATATGATTGTTATTTTTATCTCTCAATATAAACTGATGAACAAAAATAGATCTGGAGACAGAGAATCATTGAACAAACCATCAAACCTCAGAGGGAAGGCAGAGGAGGATGGAAGGGTAATGGTTGAAAGATCAACCAAAGGACTTGTATGCATGCATATGAACATAAGGAATGGACACAGGCATGAGAGGAGTGAGGGAATGTTCTGGGGGGTGAGAGGGGATGGGGAGAAGTTAATGGGGGTAAAGGAGACATACATAATATTTTAAACAATAATTTAAAAAAGAAAAAAACTACTATATTTGCTTCTAAATCAGTATACTTTTATTTAAAAAAGCATTAATTTTCATGTAGAATGTTTAATTTAACAATATATGTTAAGAATATAATGATATTTCATAAGTTTTTAATCAGATAAATGATCTGCATACATTATGATTAATTTCCTATTTCTGTTATACCGTATGTTTATTAATTTGTATTTAAATAGCAGTGTTTTTTTTATATCCCTGTGTTTAAATATTTCTGATTTGGAAATCAATTAAAAATGTATCAACATATATAACTGAATGTTCATAATAGTCATAAATGTCTTGTGTCAGTATCAGGTTTTGCTGAGTGCAGTGTCTGGATATGATGCATTTATCTGATTTCCACTCTAGTCCCCATCTTGCCTTTAATTTTAAAAAATGGGTATAAATATGATTTGTAGCAGGTGCTTTTTTGCCTTACGTGTATTCTCCTGGCCCTTGACATTTGAATTTGTTACATTCTCCTGAGAATCAGAAAATATTTATGAGAGAGATCAATTGATTTAAAGGAATTGGCTCATGCAATTATGAGACTAGCATCTGAAATCCATAGGACAGGCTAGAAATTCAGGTAGCAATTGATATTTCCTTGCTGAGGCAGAATTTCTTATTCTGCAGGAAACTTCAGTTTCTGCTCTTAAGGCCATCAACTACTTGGATGAGGCCCATCCTACATATTCAAGAGTAAATCTACCTTCAGTCAACTGCTTATACATGTTAACCGCCTTTACAAACCACCTTCACAGAAACAATTAATGTTTGCTAAAATACTGGGTCCTATAGTGAATGGACATCTAAGACCCATCATCCCACCATTTCAATACCCAATGTCCACCTGTGAGAGTGTACACGTCTTTTCTAAGGGCTTCCTCTGTTGCCTGCTGACTGTGCATGTGGCTAGAGTTCTGGAGAATTAATATCCCCAAACCTCCTCCCCAACTCCTCTCATATAAATTACTTCCACTTGAAACTCATCAATGTCTGTTACTGGCATAAGCAAAGCTAACATTATCACATTAATTGGTGTGAATATTCTGGAGTAGTTTCTTAAAACCTACGGAGATACACTACACATTAGTTAGAAAAAAACATATATACAGTAATGGTTCATTTTTTTTTGCAATATAATTAACTCATTTTCATGTAACAGATGTTTAGTATCTTTAAAAGATAAGCAGGTATATATTTTGTATTATTGAATAAGAAAATACAAGTGCGCATCTACGTTTGAGAATATTTTGCAATTTGTTTATTTTCTTTCTCAATCAAGCTCTATTAAGTAACCAATGTTATCTTATTCACTACTTCTATATCTGAAGACTAGAGCAGGGATTGATACATAAGAATAATTCAACAAGAGGTCTTTATTTTTTTCTTAGCTCCAGTAAATTTTAAATATGACTGCACAGAAATACCTGAGGAATATTTAAAAAATAAAAAATTCTGGATACCATAACCAAAGATATTGAATCTGAAAATAGGGCAGGGCCCAAGAATCTGGCTGTACACACATATACACATGCATATGTGGGCATGTGTATAATAGATGTTGAGATTTTTTAAACAAAAATTATTTGTTGTCTTAGCATTTCAAATACACTAATATTTCTGCATAACTGCTTCTTGAAAATGAATTGCTGATCAAAACAGAATGCATTTTATACATTTCAATATAAGATACTATCAAAATTTGTTCCCCAAATTCCATAATCTTAGTCATAAAAATATTGGTTCTCAACACTCTAAACATTAGATATTCTCAATTAAGTTCTGTTTTTACCAGTTGATAGATGGATACATATCTTTATTATCCTACATTTTTTTTTCTAACCTAGTGTTAGCTTACTTTCTCAGTTTTTTTATCATCTATATTTCCCGGTCTATAAATTTTTTATTAAAATGTTTTTCTCATTTTTCTATTGGATTATTTGGCTTCACTTATTTTAAAGCCTTATTCTATTTTATTAAAATAAATACTCTGTTACATATCTTGTTATTATCTTTGTGTATGTTTTATTTTAATCTTTATAATTATCTTCAATTGTACAAGTATTTTAAAGATTTAAAATTTATGTCTCTCCCACCCTTTTCTGGAACTTGTTTTTCATTTTAAGATTTTCCTATCACAAAGTGATAAGCATATTCTCTTACATTTTTGCCTAATTTCTTTCTTTATAATTTTATTTAGGCTTTTATTCCTTATAGCATTTATTTATATAACCAATGTTAATTAGAATATAATTTATTTATTTTCTTGAAATTAACTAGCTAATGACTTCAACATTATTTAGCTATTTATGCTATGAACTTGAAATACATTGTTTAACACATAGCTCATTCATATATGTATATGGGTCTGTTTTTAGACAACATATAATTTTTCCTTGATTAGGATCTCAGTCCTCAAACCAATATCATAGTGTTTTAATTTCCATTGGTATATAATATAGCTTATCAACTGTTAATGCAAGGCCTCATCATTATTCTACCTTTAAAAAATTTTCCCTGCTCTTCTTACATATTTTCTCTCCTGGAAATAGTTTGAATCACATGATCAAGTTGTAAGAAAAAATATCTTGTTAGGATTTTGATAGGTAGTAAACAAAAATTCTAGTTTAATGTAGGGGAAATTAATATCTCTACAATATTATATCTTCCCTTCCAGCAACTTGACATATCTGCATTTATTCATGTTTTTTATGGTCTACCTAGTACTTGAACATGTAGTGACAATTGAATCTAATTTGCCTTTTGATTTATGAGAATAAAAAGTATTTACAGCCTCAGTCTGCTATTTGCAAACTGCTGGCAAAAATCAACCTGGAACATTTACATCCCATCAAGAAGGAAAAAAATGCCTAAGTTAAAAAATAAACAAGTTGTTTCTTTAAAATGCAGTTTTCAAGGACTCCAAATTATAAGTCACCAAAAGTGTTTTGTTTTATGTTTTGATGGTATGAAGCATAGTTAAATTTTAATCTACTTTTTAATACCCATTAGTTCTCCAAACAGAAAACAATATATATCATTTTTGAATTTATTTCTTGACAAATCATGCTTTTTATTACATAATTAATTTAAAGTAAATGAAACAGTATGCATCACTTGTTAAATGGGAAAAGTAAAAATTTGTCTTTATATAGTATGAATATTATTAAAAATTATATTAATATCTTTCTAGTATGGTATTTAATAATATATGACTCCAAAACTTATTTTATCTTAAGTCACTTATCACAACCACAGAAAATGACAATACAAAATAAGAGAGGAGGCTCTGGAGGGTATATAGGTGACAAGAATAGCTATTTTTAAAGATAAGATTGGATATTTTTCTAGAAATTTGCTTCCTAGTTTTTAATTCCAGTTTAGGACCCAGTGTCCTTTATTTCTGCTTTTTCATCTCTCTCTCTCGGTCTCTCTCTCTCTCTGTCTCTCTCTTTTAATCTTTAGTGTTGAAAGTATTACATATGTCTTCCTTCCCACTCTCATTGACCTCATCTAGCCTGCCCCCACCCCTGCCTCAGGCCATGACATTGCTCTTGTCTGAATCCATAGGTTATGCATAGATGCATACAAGTTCCTTGGTTGATCTCTTCCTACCCACTCACCCTCCCTCACCTTTCCTCTGAGATTCTACAGTCTATTCCCTGCTTCTGTGTCTTTGGATCTATGTTGTTCATCATTTTATTTTGTTCATTAGATGTCACATGAGTGCATCATGGGATACTTGTCTTTCTCTGACTGTTTATTTATTCAAGGTTTCCACCTGTGACCCAATGACCGGATTCTCAGAAACTGGAGCATGGGATGGAAAGGAGTTGAGTAGCCTGGCAATCAACTAAATGCTATTTTTCATTCAGAATTTAAAGCCAATACCCTAACTTTGGCTGCTTTGCGTTCATATCTAGAGACTTAATTTGAGTAACAGTATTAATATTTTATCAGGAAATCAACATTTTCTTTTAAATATGTACTTTTAAAGCTTTATTGTACTAGAATATGTGATTTATGATCCCTCAAGGCTCATATTTTCTATTGGAATACTGTTTCCATTCTTTCACAAAAGTCAATTGGTCAATGGAAGTCAAAATACAGAGCTTTCTTTCAGAGCCATCCAATCACTATCATTTTTGGAGAGTCCCAAAATTGATCTCCAGCTACAACTTCCTGAAAAACTGCCTTTCATCAGGAAACCTTCCTGATTATTTGCATTAGATCACAAAGAAGTCTTGCCTTGAGTCCTCTCAGTTTCACACAGGTATTTTAGTATGGAGCCTTAAAGCTTGTAGTTTGTATTTCACAAGAATTTTAGATTTTTTTTTCCAAGAAAATTCAGTGAATGCCTACAGGATGGTGGGCTGAAAATAATAATTTGATACAGTATTTTCTTCTTTCTGTTACATCTTTTTTTTTCTGTTCCTCACATTCATACCCTATGCTTTAAAGCCCAAGAAGAAGAATGTGGCAGATCAGAAAAAGTAGAAACTATAAGACTTCTTGACTCTTGCTTCCAAAGGAATAAATGCATTTAAAAATAAAACAGAATAATACAAAACAAAAAAACAGCCCTAGCAGGGTTGGCTCAGTGGATAAGAGCATCAGCTTATAGACTGAAGGGTCCCAGGTTCAATTCTGGTCAAGGGCATGCACCTCAGTTGCAGGCTAATCCCCAGCCCAGACTGGGGTACGCACAGGAGGCAACTAATAGATGTCTCTCTCACATTGATGTTTCTCTCTCACTTTCTCTCCCCATCCCTTCCATTCTCTCTAAAAACCAATGGAAAAAATATCATCAGGTGAGGATTAACAACCCCAGAAAAACAAAACAAAACAAGCAAAAAACAAGGATGAGCTAAGATGGAATAAGATGGGTGCTTTCTAAGAAGCAGGAGAGAGAGAATCTGCTGATTTCCTTCTAGAAAATAACTTCCAGAGGCTGCGGGTGGGAGAAGTGTGTGGGTCCCTGACCACTTCCCTTCCCTGAGAACGTGGTCTACACTGCAAGGCACTCAGTTGATATCTCAGGCCTAAAGCTTCTACTCTTTCCAAATGCTTGAGGCTCTACAGTGGCAGGTTAGTTTCTTAGTGACAAACCTAAAAAGAGCACGTGACCAGCGGCCAATCTGCATTTCAAACAAAACCACAGTGGACCAGTGGCTAAAGATGACATGGCCCACCAGACTCTTGCCACTTTCATTGACCCTGGGATCTTGGCAGGACACTGGGAGAACCCTCAAGGAAAACTAGGGCTATTCCTACCAGAATAAGGAAATTAAAATAAATGAGTTAGTATTTTTTTTAGCTTATATACCTTTGGGAATTCTGATGAATCCAGTAGATTCGTTCTCACTTAGGATTACTAAATCTAAAAGTTCTCTCACAAGACGAAAATTTTGAATCTTTCTTTCCCCCAACTGACTTTTTTATCCCAACTGTTACAATAATTGCCTTTGTGTTTGTATCAGAGGAGATTAAAGATGTCCTTTATCCCAGGATATTTAGCAGTGTGGTACACTACGGGATGTAATAATCTGTCTCTTGGGTTGCCAGTAATGGAAATCAATTTGAACCACATTACCTAATAAGAGGGTTTCTATAAAGATGAAGGGGCTATTTTGGAAAATTTGAAGGCATGAATGTAGCTGGGATTTGGAATGGGTCTGGAGATAGAAATGGGGCAGACATTAGACACTGTCTCTCTTAACTTCTTTTGCCTGTCTACCTTGCATCTACCTTACCTTCTACTGCTCTCTTTATTTTTTCCCTCCTCTCCCCTCCCCTCTCTCTTTTTGTTTTCCCATCTCCAGAATTTTGAATTATATTTCCTCTTTGTGCCTGGTGCAGTTGACTAAAGATATCCCAGCTCCAAATTGTTAAGGGATACAATTGATGGGATATGAGACCTTTCTTGAGAGTCTAGCATTTATGAGTGCTGATGCTGTTCTTCTCATTGCAATCCTGCTTTCTTCATGCAAACATGCCCCTAACCATCCAGTTCTTGGTCCTTCCTGGCAGGGCACAAAGTGCATGATTTGTTTGCACGTATTTATTCTAAGGCCTTCATGTAAAGTTCCTTTTTTGAGTGCTGCGTATTATATAGCAATCAAACATTTGTAGCAGAGCATTTACCCATGATAAACACATAAAAGTTCACATGAAGAAAACATATGAAGTATTCAAGTTGATAGATTATGTCCATAGAACACAATCTTCTCTTTTATTTCCCTTCATTTTATGAATTTCTTTTTATCTAGTAAATAATGGCATGCTTTAACTTTATTTTTTTCTTCTTTCTTCTTCAATCCCCGCCTTCCACCCTCCCCAACCACACACACACACATATTTTCCCTGGTTGCTTTCTTAAAAATTATGATTTTGTTCTTCCAATCTCACTTTGCCAAATTCTTGCAATGTATTATTTCAACATGGCAAGGGAAGGATGTTTGATGTGAAGTCCTCTCTACCTGGTAACCTTCTACTTCTGCCTCCCTGGCACTTTAAATGATGCATGGGAGGCTAATAGAGCCTTATTTGCTTAAAAAAAGAGCTCTTAAAATCTTGTTTCTTTACCCCACATTTTATCCCCTTAACAATTTTAAATGGATCTTGAGTTTTCCACTTTCAACCGATTTGCATTTTTCTTGGTGGTGTGTTGGTGAACAGCTGCTGTTTTCTCCCAGAAGGGGTTGGGGATGGTTTCCATGGAGATGATGATGACTCTGCTCAGATGTGGACACCTCCAATGTTCCCACTGCATTTGTAATTTCCAGCATCCGTTCCATGTGGAGCTCCTAAGTAGTTTCATTTCCTTTGGCAATAAACTTCTTGGAATTCTGACTCCAGAATTCTTTAATTGGCCCTGCTTTGTAGCCACCAATTTATTTCACTGACATTAAGATATATTTATTTGTCACTGAGTCATTACATGAGTATGTGCTACAGAAAGCAATTAAAACAACCACCGTGCCTCTTATAAATAGGACACCTTGCCATAGTATGTAAGCCAAGTGGGCATAAAGCAAATGATCATTGATTAATTTTTGTCAATATAAAGAAAACTTTTAATTCCATTATGTTGCTGCCAGAATATAAAAAGAGAGTAAATTAGAATTAGTTTGGGAATATTATTAGCAAATTCATTACTTATAATATGTTTTAGTCTTACTGTAAGACTTACAAAATGCTTATTTTAAAGATGATCTTGCCTAGCTTAATCATGAAAAATAAGTCAAGGCAAGGCAAGGTGGAATTATAGGAAGAGGATTACTGTTGGGAGGCCATACTTGTTTAAGCGCTGGTTATGTATAGTGTGGAAATGTAGACGTGAAGATTAAAGAAAGTTAAGAGCTATATTATAATCATTCATTTATTTACTAAACCAATATTTATTGAGGACATACTATGTATCAGACACTGTTAGGCACTACATATAAAATTATAAGCAAAATGTAATTTCTTCTTTAAAAACAACTTTCTTCTTTGTGGAACATAGAGTCTAACAAAGGCTTTAAATATGAACTAATAAAAACTCATAAATATGTAACAGTGAGCAGTATACTATCTGTGAAGAAAAGTGCAGGGTGAGATGCACTTTCCTTTATCAGGAAGGCAGGATCTAGACTAAAGTTTGTGTGGCACAAAGAAATCTAGAGGTGAGTGGGAGCTAACTGGACTAGGATTAGGGTGATATTTTAGTCGAATTAGCATTTCAACCAGTGCTTAGTAACTGCTAATATTTGGTGTTCACTTAGGGTATTAAAAGCATGCATCTAAGTACTTTACCATGAGCCAAGTTCTGTTATTACTTCCACATATACAAATGGAGTGCAAAGAAGTACAAGAGAAGAAGTGAGGCCAAGATTTGAACTCAAGGAGTCAGAAACCAGAACACATATACCTGATCATTAATTACTCTGGTCCCTCTTATGTAGTGAGCAAAGATGGTAACAGTTTTTTGTTTAAACAATCTATTGATTTTTTATGACCATATATATGAGATCTGGGCCCAACCCAAAAAAAATCTTACAATATTTGTTATTTGCTATGTAGGTATAAAGTGACCTAAGTGTGTTTATGCTGGTAAACAATGTACATATCTTAGAACTTAGAAGGATGTAAGGGGCTGTCATTAGTAGACTGTGCAAAGGGCTGTTCTCCTATCATTATTTCCAAATGGCTTAAGTCTTGCTCTCCTTCTGCCCTTCCTTAATAATTGATATAGTTAAAATAATATATGTTAGCTATGCTGCTGTATCTGTAGAATATGCCAAAAAAAAAAGAATTTTTTTGTCACTAGGGAAATATTTTTTAAGTCATCAAAAGCCAGAAAACACTGATTTTGTTTTCTCTAGAAATCAGGTTGAGAGAATGGGATGTTGCAATTTAAATTTGGGCTCACCAATGCTCAGGTCAAGCTAGGTTGGGAAGAAGGGAACCCCAGGTAGATAGTGATTATATTTGTACCATATGGATGGATGAGATGACCAGATGGAAATGGATTTTGGTTGTAAAACCATAAAGTTACTGATAAATAATTTTAAAAATTCAATAGAAATAAGATATTTAAATGTAATACCTTGAGCATATAATGTCATCTAAATGTAATATTGTTACCTCTGACATATCAATTGAGCTTTTGGCCTAAAAACCAAACACACACACACACACACACACACACACACGCACGTGTGCGCTCGCACACGCGAAGTTGGGTTTATCTAGGCACATGGAAGTAGAATACTCAAGTAGGAAATCTCAAGTCCTCCCATCCTTTTCCTGTCCCCATACTTGTTTTAGACCATTATGTCTGAAGTGTCTGGATGTTTGCCTGTACTCCCCACTCATTTGGCTCAAGAATAGACATAGCCTAATGTCACTATTGGTCTCTTTTGGATACACTAATAGTTTAATTGTGTTTTGAATTGATTTTTAATGTCCAGAGTCTTCCCAAGTGAATTTTTAACATCTAGAAAATAAATACAGGTCTATATTATAGCAGTGGAGGGTCCCCCTTTATAACCCTGCTGTGTCACAGGGCTGTTAAGAAGTCTCATCACTTAATGGTTGTAAAGTGCTTTTAGAACATTAACTACAGGGTTCAGATCAAAAGAAGCAAATAGTAACACCTATTTTTAACACATCTCCTTTTGAATGTTTTAAGTATTTAACTTGACATGATTTTATATATATAAATATTGAAAAAATAATTAAAATTGATGTCTGGTAAGCTGCTAGCAGTTTGCTTTATATTTTGTACAATATAGAACTTTTCTACATTAAAGAGATTTTAAAATCCACTTTGAGCCTCACAATAAAGTCAAAATCCATTATATTAATTTATTGGTCATTGAGAAATCAAAGGTCAGAAAAGAAGAATGAGTTTTACAAAGGTTTCAGCTACAAAGTTGAAGGGCTTATATCTCTTTATACTCCACCACAAAACAAAGTGTTATATATATTGTGGAAAATTTTGTAATGTATCAACTATTTACAAGTATCAACCTGACTACCATCAAGAATAATCTGGAAATAAACCATCAAATCTCCAGCTAATGTTCCAAGTCAGAGAGAACCATGCCTTTTAGAAAACAAGTTAATCCCAAACTAACTACTTATATAATTTGGTAAAGCTATGTTTTATGGGTTGTGAGCAACAGAAATCCAATAGAAAATAATTTAAGCAGAAAATTAATTTGCATACCTGATAATTTCAAAGAATGGAATTGTCTTTGGTCTTGGTTGGATCCAGGGGTCAAAGGGTGCTATTAGACTCTCTGATTCTCTTTTCTTGGTCTGGGTGTCCTCTATATTTGGTTTTATTCTCAGGCTGTTTTTGTATAGCAGCCCAAGTAACTACTATCAGATGTAAGGCTAGCATTATCTTCTGAGTTTGATATCCCGGAAGAAAGTAACATTTTTTAGAGAACTCCAAAAGAGAATGTTTGAATCATGTGATTAGCAGTGAACCAATCATGATTGTCAGAGTGCTAGAGTTCTCTAATTGGGGGGATTTGGAACATGTAATAAACTTAGGAGCAAGATATTGTGGGGTCATCCCCACATGGTCTGAATGAGATTACCAAGATAGACTCAATCAAAGTTGCTCTGTTTTATGTTTTACTGTTTGAAACTCTTTGGATTTTGTTTTTAGAAAGGGTTCTGTGTATTCAAAAAGCTTGTAAACTACTGAATTCATATAATATTGATTAAAACTAATGAGGATTTAATCCTTCTGGGTATGGGTATAATTGAAGATATTTAGAATGTGGATTTGGAAGACCTGGGCTTTTGGAAGGATTCTGGTTTTCAATTTACTAACCTTTTACTTTTGTGCAGAAGCATGAACCTAAGATTTTTTTGCCTGGCAAATGGCCAAAAAATAAAACCTGCTAGGACCCAATTAAAAAAATATATGTATAAGTATTTGTAAAGGTTAGTTACCCGTGTCCCAGTTGTTATTTATTTAATTTCTTTAAACTGAATATCAGCCCAAGTTCTGGAATAGGTGGAAATAGCATACCCACAAATGAATTTCTAAAGATAATTCTGTTACTAGAGTATTTACAAAGATATGTGCAGGTCTAGGAACCTATGAGAGTAAGAAAAACACCCTGGGACTAGTAAAAATAGGAAACCATTACCTCCCTCACACTTGAATTGGCAAATAGAAAGAAGAGTTACCAGAACACAATGAGAATTAGAACTATACAAAGGGCTGCCAGGTAGAATGTGATTTTATGTAGAGAAACATAACCATTGATAAACTACAACTCAACAAGAAGAGACACAAGGGTAAATAGCCTAACCTCTCTCTCTACTATTGCCTGCCAATTTCCTGATGGTGTTCCATGTTTGCCAAAACCAACTGGAATCTAGATGGCAAGGGAACCTGGTGACACAGTCCTTAGGGGTCAGAGAGGGTCTGGAGGGAGGAATGAAGAGTAATTGGTGTAACTTCCCTTTCATTTTAACCGACTTTATGTAATTTAAGAAAAGCAATTGCTATAGCATTTGCATGCAGTTTATTTTCTATTTCATTACAATTTGCTGAAAACATTTAAATATGGGTTAAATAAGAAATCTTGCTTGCTTTAAAACTTATCTTATTTCATGATCTATATAGATGAACTTAAAGAGTACCCTGGCATGCTTCAATGTTATATGAAATTCCATCTTAGATGGTTAGGCGCATCTCTCCCTTTGATTGTAAGAGCAATCAGATTAGGCTGTGTAATGTTCTTTAGGGTTGTTTTAAGTTGAACTTTAAATTGAGTATTCCAAATAAGAATGTAATTTAGGCTTAATGAAAAATATATTATATATTAATTATATATCAACTGATTATTATGAACATCTACTGGGGCATAACAACATTTTTTATGAAGATGAATATCTCTTAAACAATCAAAGATTAGTAAATATGTTACTAATAATTAGTGTTAAACTAACATTGAATAGAAAGAATACATCTAAAGGTGCTACTTTGAGTATAATGTGGCTATTACTGATTAAATATCAATACATTATTGAGAAAATGCTTATTGAGTTTCAACTCATAGATCTTAATAAACTACTAGTTGCACCTACATATACCTCCATAAGTCAGCTGGTATTTAATTAGCAGAAGTATTTATAGTATAGCATTTACATTAGCATATTTATAATCAAATATATAATAACTTTTTTATTAAATCTAAATTAAATCCTTGCCAGAGGCTTTTAGGGAGCAGTGAACTACATTAGCTATGTGGTCTTTAATATTTAATTCATTACATGATTTTTAAACTTCACTAATATTTTAAAAATACATTAATGTAACATACGTATTCTAGGAATGCTATGAAAGGGCACATAATCTGTTTAGGATTAAAAATATTTTAGCTAAACTGGACAAGATAATTCTCTAAGCCTTTTATTTTTGTCCATTATAACTAGGCACAGAAATGAATGGGATATGAGCGAAATATGTCATTATAATTGACTATCTTGTTGCTAAAAAAGATTTAACTAACATGAGTAGTTGGCAGGGCTGGCATGTGGCATGTTAGATGGCCACAGAAGCTTATGTATGCAGGAGTTTACATGGGAAGTTGCATCTACAAGAAGAGAAGCCCTGAGCAGGCCCTGCATACCTTTAGTTATCCTATCTAATAAAAGAGTAATACAAAAATGTATTGTCACTCCATGACAAAATGGCAGCACCCATAGACACAAGATGGCAGCGCCCAGTCCTCTCAGCTCTGCCAGAGTACCCTCCATCCCAGGGAGGGCTGTCGCTGAGAGCAGGCAGTGTTCAGCCCGGGCCTTTGGCTTAACCACCTTAACCCCCTATGCGATGCTCTCCCAGTGGCAGCCTGAGGTGTCAGCCTCCAAAGGGTCTGTGCTTCCATGGAGTGATGCCCCCCCCCCCCCACACACCTATAGCCCAGAAACTTCCCTTGCCCGTAGGCGAGTGATTGGAGATGGAGGGTGATATCTGGGCGATGCTGCCCAGCAAACCTCTCCCATTGGGTAGAAACCACAATGGAAATGTCTGAGGTAGGGTTTCACATCGGAAGTAACTTATAACTGATTTCTGAAGGCAGACGGGGACATTGCACTTACATTACTGGAGAGTCCCCCGAGGTCTGGAGGTTGGCTCTGCAAGGGCGGTGGGGGGTGCTCCCCACCCTGGTTCCTCAGCCTTGGGCAGGGCTTCAGCCCACCCAGGAAGGCCTTTTCCCCTACAGTTCTCACCAAGGCAGGGAGGTTTTGTAGACATGAGTAAGAAATGCCCGCACACAAGTCTCGAAGATGCCGAGGTGACAGAAATGACAAAGAAACCATGAAAAGAGCGAAACCAGAAACACCACCAATCCCAACGTAGATCATCTTTTTCTTCAGATGACGGTGTGTTTCCCTCTTCTTCTACTTCTGGAAGCAAGACAGATTCCAGTACTGACAATTCTACCAATGGAAAAGTTAAGAGAAAGAGAGGACAGAAAAAGGAAATGAGTGGGATATGAGCGAAAAAGAAAAAAAAGAAAGGACAAAAGATGAAACATCAAGAAAAAGAAAGAGAAGGAAAAAAGGAAGAAACAACCATAGGATATCACCTTTCTAAGGTTTCATGAAATTCCTTTAAAGTTTATTTTATGACACTTTTAGTTTGGGTTTACAATGTTTGTCAAGACCATGGCAGGTACAATGCCCAATATGTTAAAGAAAAAACCCTATCTAATAAAAAGGGAATATGCAGGGGAGGGCATTTGGGGGTGAACAGGCTGCTCAGGAGAGGGCATTTGGGGACGATCAAGCCAGCAGGAGAACAGTTAGGCATTGATCAGGCTGGCAGGGGAGTGGTGAGGGAGTGATCAGGCTGGCAGGCAAAAGCAGTTAGGAGCAATCAGGCAGGCAGGTGAGCAATTGGGAGCCAGCAGTCCCGGATTGTGAAAGGGATGTCTGACTGCCTGTTTAGACTCGGACATCCTCCGAGGGGTCCAAAATTGGTGAGGGTGCGAATGGGCTGAAGGACACCATCACCCCAGTGCACAAATTTCATGCACTGGGCTTCTAGTATGTTCATAAAAATAACCGCTCATCACTCACAGATGAATTGGCAGTTGTCTTGCACAGTTAAAAATGAAGCACAATTTCTTATCAATATTGAGAAGTAAAATCCAAACTAATTTTATTTCAATATTGAAATGTCATAATTAACTTTCTTTTTTACACAAAGCAGCCAAGAATGCAAAGAGAGCATTTGAGTAAAGGCTCATCTTTTCTGAGTCTGGTTAACTCTTCCCTTCCCTACACTCCAGGTAGAGGGCTGCTCTCAGGGAAACTGCTAATTTCAGATTCTCTCGGAAAGTATTTAGTTCTGCACACACTTATTTCAACATCCAGACTGGGAAATAATTTGGAGAGGAAGCTAACAATGTGATATTGACTTGTGGATGCATGTTTCTTTTGGCGAATAAATCAAAGCCAAGATACTAGTAAGTGGGTTCAAAGTATGAAGAATTCCACATTTTATTTAGTGGTAGTCAAACTCTCACCTGCCCATTCTTACTTTTCTTAGGCTGTTGTAAAGTGAAGTAGATGTGGATGATGATAATGGAGATGATGATGATGATGAAGATGAAGAAGAAGATGGTGAAGAAGATCATAGTGGTTTACATTTATGGAGTGCTAGGCAGACTTTCTGTCTGTTAGGCAACATTCTAACTGTCTCATGTGGATTATCTTATTTGATAACTGTGTCTCCTTTCCTAGAATATTAAGGTTCTCTCTCTCTTTCCTTCACTACTGCCTTGTTCCATGATCAATGTTCATGCAATCCATTGCAAATCATCCCACCTTTCTCAACTTTGTGTCCAAGTCATTTTATATGGATAAGGTACAGAGGGAGTGCAGAAGAGTGGATTAGAAAAAGCCCTGAAATCTATTGTCTTGATTTCTACTTTCACCTCTGTAGCTAACAACTGTACAAGTCACCAGTTTTTCATATATGAAATCAGGGTTTAATCTCTGAATATCAAAATTCTGGACCTTCATTCGTGTGGAAATAAGGGGTTTAGTTGACCGCAGTAATTGCTAGGATTTGGCATGTAAAATACTTTTAAAATGTTAGTCTAGTAATATGTTTTTATTGTTCTGATGGAAGCTGGTTCTATATAGTCTTATTTTTTCTGCAACATTAAAAGTTATTCTTTATGCACGTCCTCAAAGGAGAAATAAAGATAATTATTATTGAATCAGTTCACTGCCTCTCAGAGGGATTTAATTGCTTTCCATTCCATGGATGTTGAAGGGAAAACTATTAGGATAGCAAAGGCTCAGCATTTTGAAGGAGGCAAAAATATAGCAGTCATGTTATTCTACTTTTCTGTATCATATTTCTAAGACCTACTGATAGAATTTTTAAAAATTTAGATCCTGCAGGAATAGGGATTTTGAATCTTTGGTTCAGCATTATAGATATTAAGTTTTCCTCTTACCTTTGTCTTTCCTAATGATATGCTGAAACAGGGTTATGTGAAAAGGGAGGTGACCAAAGGTGTTTTTCTTGGTAGTTAAACCACACGGATCAAGTTTCTCAATGTCAGGATTTCCTTTATCATGTCGAGATGCAAGACAATTCAGTGAATAGAAAGCCAGGAGATCCTTGCCACACCAACACTGGAAGTTTCAATTCCAGACTACATAGCTAAGGATTAGTGGGTAAAGAGCCAGTTTAGAGGGGGTCTTACTGGGCAACAGAGAAAGCCAGCGAGATTCAAAGTTTCTGCTTGAAATTTGGTGTTTGCATTTCTATTTCTTTCTATATCTCTGTTAGATAACTTCTTTAAGGGATTTTGTCAGTGTCATTGTGCATTGAATTATGGTTTCATCTAGCAGTACACAAATAACACTATCAATTTCTATACCTTATTCAGAAGTTAAATTAGGGATCTATACATATATTAATTATATCAGTATTTCTCTTCAGCCGCTTCTCTTTCTAGTACTGATTAGGTATGGTTCTTAACAATTTCAAATCACGGAGGGGGCTGATTTTGCCATTTATATTCCATTTTATAGCATGGTACATTCTTTAAACTTAAGATAAATTTTGTCAGGGCCATTGAGCAGCAACAACAAAAAGACAAACACGCAGGCTATAATTTAATTTTAAAAACACATATGCTAATGTAATGTTTCTGTAGCTGCTGTTTCAGTTCCCCAAAGCATCTGAAATTAACCTTTTAAAAAAAAATGCTCAGTTGGGTCTGTTTGCAGCTATCATGGTTTAAATGTGTATGGAATTTTTGCATATGTTATTTCTGCAGCGTGAGCATTTGTTTTGTGGACTGAATGAGTCTGCTGGAATCGTCTTGGGAGTAGAACATAAAAATAGGTGGAAAAACCGTCCTCTCCTCTCACTCCCGAAGAAATAGGACACTGCATTTTCTTAAAGGCCAGTCAACAACGACCCGCTCATTTCAAGTGAGAAACTCTGCTTGATCTCAGCAACTCATATTACCTGTGTTCCAGATATGTGCTATTAAATGGTGCGATCGAACAGCTTGCCTGGCAAAAAGCAGATAAACCTCTGGCTAAATGGTGAAGATGAACCTACTTTGGAACATATTCAGAAATCAACTCAAGATCAAGATTTTTCCCATGCAGTTTGACTATAGAAAACAGATAAAAAGAGACTTGAGGCAGACACAAAAGCTCTTGGTATGATGGAGAAGAAAAATTAAAATGCCCAAAGTAAAGTGCCATCTCGTGTTACAAAACTTTGGACTTTGTCACAAAGGCCCTTTCTTAACATGACTGCATCCAGATTTTCTTAATTTTCCTAACATGCCCTTTTTAGAAGTGTGAATTTTTTTTTCTTTTACCCATAGCGTTTGTATTTCTCCTGAGGCTTTCAATTATTCTACACTTTTCCCTGTTTTTTTTTTTTCTGGAGTGAGAACACATTTTGATTAACCTCTCTTAACCCATTCAGATCTTGTCTCTTCTGTTTGTCTGACCATGATTTAATTCTTCTTGCCTATGTCCACTTGGATTATGGATACTTTCCTCCATTTGCTAAAAGTCAGCCCTTTCATTCTACATCTATGAATCATTCACACACAAGGTTGAAAAGAGATTTGTAAGATCTTAATGCAATAATTCAAAAGGCATACTGCTATCAGCTATCTGATTTTCAAGGGAATAACAAACAAGTTCACCTCATTATAAAATAAAACAAGATAAATGAAGGTTTAGCCTTGACTCTCAACCCTCTGTATGGTTGTCACCTTCACAATTATCTTAAGGTCAGTTTAATGGGCACTGGGGTTAAGAGAGAGCATTTGAGTGTCTTATATTTACATCAGATTTTGACTTTAATCACACTGCATTCCAAATATATAGCATTTGTTTATTCTGCAAAGATAAATGGCGGTCAGCCCCAGTCGCAATTCTTCTTTGTTATTTCTTTCAATTACATTTCAGCAGGATCTACCAAACTGGAATCCATGGGTGGAAGCTGGTGGGATATAAACTGGGTGACATACCTCATGTAGTGAGGCTTAGCATCCAGAAAAACCCCAAGGATCAGACGACCCCTACAAGGATCCCCCATTCCATCCCCATTCTTCATGTTACATCTCTGCAAATGGTCTTTTATGAATTCTACATTTTCTCCATACCTATTAACACACTTGGCCTAAGTCACCATCTGCCGCTTAAACTATTTGTTGCATTATACTGTATATATTTTTTTCCATTTGTTTATTGTCCAATCAAATAGTCAGGTGTTAGCTTTGTGGTTTCTAAGGACTGTTTTTTTGTTTCCCACTGTGTCTTTAATGTCTAGAACATGAATGTTTTATCTTAGATACATAAATATTAGGTGAATTCAACAAAAATTTGTAGAGTTTTCCCTTTAAAAGCTCATTTGAAAATATTATGTACAGCCTCCTAAACTTTATCTTGTATCATTTCAGACATCTAAACTGTATTTTCTAAACTTACACTTTCTTAAATGTCGAAGCTGTATTTTCCATCTGAGCCTCCTTCTTTGCTCTTATTTTTTTCTGCAACACTATGTTTTGAACTCTTTCCAGTATCTGTTTATCAACTGTTATCCATCCTTCAATTTTTAACTTAAAGCTAACTTTTCACATCCCATTACTGAGGTAGACATTCCTCTGTATTATGTTTAGCATATTTCCCTGTTTTACTTTATCTTATTTTATTTCTATTTATTTTTTATCGGTGACACTATTACAGATGTCCCCATCCTCCTTCTTTGCCCATCTCCATCTGGACCCTATGCCCTTCTCTCTAGTCATTACCACACTTGCCTGTAGGATATACATATCTGTTCTTTAGCTAATCCCTTTATCTCCTTTCATCTGGAGAACAGAGACCACATTTTATTCACTGGTAGGTTTCCAGTCCCTAGTAGATGCTCAGTAAGTATCCATAGAAGGCTGAATGAATGATCTCAGGTTCATCTTCATGCCATCCTTCCTGTTGGCCCAGTGCATTGAGCAAGTTTATATCTTAATCCTTGCTTCCAGGTTTAGAGCTGTCCTACCTCTTCCTGATCAGTCTGCCTTGTGTGGACTAAAATTTTATTCCGCACCCAGCATGGTGACTGAACTTCCCTTCCCTGAGAGTAGATCTTTAGGATAAAGAAATTAGGGCTGCTTGACCTTTGCCCTCAATCTACTCAATCAGAAATCCTCATGCCTCAGGCTCTTTAGAATTGTGCATGAAGCTAATATGACTTATTTTTCCACAGCAAATATTGTGGCTGTAACGGAACCAGCACTTGCTCAGGTCTCAGGTGACAACACGCAGAGCAGAAAGGAGTCTTTCTTAGAGAGCTCATTAATTATCCAACAGGGCTGTGCACTGGAATCAACTGGAAGCATTTGACATGTACAGATTTGAAGTCTACCAAAGACCTGATGATTAGAATTAGGGCTTAGGAATTTAGAGTTTCAAAAAATGTCCCTGATGAGTTTGATATACAATCAGGCTTAGAAACCACTGCTCTTAATTATTATTTTCTACCTGAAGAACTCCTCTTATGAATCCTGAACTAGAAAAAAGTATAATTATATTTCCTCATTAGTTAAGAAATAAAAGGATTAAAATAGGGTCTAATTTTTCTTCAGAAAGAGAGATAAAAAGTACATAAAAAAATTGAATCAAGAAAGCCTAGGAAAGGAGCTAAAACTTACATATGAAAGTATAAGGACTTCTGTTTTTCCTAAAGGTGCTTCTATTTCATTCCATGTTCATTCATTTATTAACATTTTTTGCGTATCTACTACTGACCACCAGGCACCATTCTAGGTGCTAGGAGCATAGGAATAAGCCAACAATGTATGCCTACTTGTACAGAGCTGACTTTTTAGTGAAGGTAAGGGACCAATAGATGAACAAACACAAAAATTATGATTTTTATTGAAATATTAAGCATCAGGGAGAAGAATAAGACCAGGCAAAGGCATAAAGTCATGCTGTTTATCTGGGATAATAAGAGAAGAAAGCATCTCTAAGAAGGTGGCTCTTGAGCAGAGCCAGTAAATGAGGTGAAGAAGAGAGAAGAGTGTAATGATGGAGAAAGCTCCAAGTAAGTTAGGAAGCAGTGTGCTTGGTACCTTCATGGAACAGTAATATTAGGTAAGGTATTTATCATTTCTGAGCTTTAATTTTCTCATTTGTCAGATGGGACTGATAATTTTGCTTTGCCAATCTTTAAGAAGAATGTTGCGTGTATTGAATTATTACTTATTTTCCATGTGAATAAGTGTAAACCTACTTTTGCCAATCCCTGTGTGAATGCTCTGATGCTGATCCATGTTGCCTTTATCAGAATAAAAAGTACAATTATAGATGTACTGGAGACAAAAGAAACTTCAGGAACTCTTACTTTTACTAGGCTTTAATGTTAGCATTGTATTATTCACCCACTTTTTGTTATTGTTGTTAATCCTCACTTAAGGATATTTTTAGAGAAAGCAAAGAGTGGGAGGGAGGGGGAGAGAGAAAGAGAAATATAATTGTGAGAGTGACACATCTCAATTATTTGCCTCCCACACATCCTGACCAGGACTGGGGATCAAGCCTGCAACTGAGGTTCGTGTTATTGACCAGAATCAAACCCAAGACCTGTCAGGCCATGGGCCGATGCTCTATACACTGAGCCAAACCGTCTAGGGCTAACTCACTTTTCAGGTCTTCTAATGTCATCCCAGGAAGATTAAGTGACTCACCCAAGGTGATACTGCTATGAGGGCTAGAAGGGGTCTGATAGCTTCATTTATTCTTTCTAAGGTAGTGCTCATTCTACTAGATCCTTTTCTGATATCATTTTATTCAGTCATTTTGGCTTCCGAAGTATTTTCTAATGTGTTTAAATATCAAACCCTGGTGCAGGAAATGCAGTTCAATCTTTCCACAGGCACGACGCAGACCCAGAAGAGCCGACAGAGAGCCTTCTGGTATATTGTTTGGGCCATAAATATCTCTCTTGCAAATTAGCACTGGGGCTGCAATCCTTGACTCAGGAGAACGGTTTTTGCAACTGGGCCTTCCATCACTGTGAGGTGACATATATCATCATCCAATATGGACTGGCCAGCATAAAAAGCTCCTATGTGCACAAATATTGAGACATTTTTCTGTGAAATGGAGCTTGAGAAATTGCCCAATGTCATCCTGCCTCAGGCCCCTCCCAGAGAAATGGATATCCATGAGTTCCTCAGAGAAGGCTGCAGTTCAGGAAAACTCTACTGGCCTGCAACCAGGAGAGCCAACTGCAGGATTTCGGGAGGCATTGAAGTTGGCATTGAAATCCCTGCAGGGAAAAGTCCTAGAAAGCAGGTAACACATGGGTTTATCTTGCACAGAGCTTTGATGAACAAATCACATAGAAAGGATAGAATAATAATGAAGCCTCCTTGTGCAAGAACTGGTCAGTTTGGAAAGCTGTCTTAACTCATTCTGACCACTTCGGGACCTTTGAGTAAATTATCGCCTCACTGGGAGAAGCTGGCTCATTAGGCTGCCACATATAGTGCAATGATAGTTTTATATTTCCATTCCCAGGAATGTTGGAGAGATATTAATGGACTCTATTAAAGACTGGAGGCAGGAAGGATGCCTATTAGAAAGACAGCCTTCCCCCCACTTTTCTCTGGATGATGCTTTGCATCCTTCAGCTGTGCAGAAGGAACAGACACATTTATTGAATACCTACTATGTGCTGGCCATTTTGCATACTAGTAGAATTTTCTCACTAGATTCTAATATTTCCTTTTTTTTTGTATTAAACTAAGGCTTGAAAGCTCTTTATTAGGGTTCTTCAGAGAAAGAAAACCAAAATTATATTTTTTTCTACAATATAATAAATTCTATAACATATTTATATAAAGAATTTACTGTAAGGAATAGACTTATCACAATTATGGAGGATAAATCCTAAGATCTGCAGTTGGAATACTGAAGACTTCAGACAGCAGGTGGCATAGTTCTGGTTTCAGCCTGGATATCTAAAAGCTAGGAGAGTGGATAGTGTAAGTTCCAATAATAAAACCAAGAGGCTTAACATAAAAAAAACAAAACAAACAAACAAACAAAAAACAAAAAACAAAACAAAAACAAACACTGATATTACCTTAGAGTCCAAAGCCCAGAAAAGAACAATGTCCCAACTCAACCATCAGGAAGGAGGAGTTTATACTCAGCCTTTTTGTTCTACCTGGGTCTTCATTGATTGAATGGGTCCCATCTGCATTAGGGGTGTGTGTCAATCTGCTGTATTCAAGTCCACCCACTCAAATGTTCATCTCCTCCAGAAAAATCCCAAAGATATATCCAGAATAATGTTTGACCAAATGACTCAACACCCTGTGGCCCAGTCATATTGGCATAAAATTAACCCTCATAGGAGAAGAGGGGGATGGAATTTACTAAAAGTCACAGAAATGTGAGTGAATATGTCACACATCACTTCCTAACTTGTCCCTCCATGTGGAAGAGTATACATTTTGATAACCTTATTATAGTTTTCTAGAGACTTCAGGCACTACCCCTGCAACTTCATTTCTCACTATTCTTCAACATTCCAATGCTAACTCATTTAAGCTCAAGTCATTATCAGTTATGTATTTACATCAATTGTATATAATGACTCATGCTGCTTGAATATACCATGGCAAACTCTACCCTGCTTTTGGATCTGTCATCTTTCACTCATTACGAATGCCCTAAAACTCATTTCTAATTCCCTCTGGTTCAAGGAGAAAACTTCAGTTAGATCCTGGCAATCTTATTTCTGGGAATCTACGTTTTCTAACAAAGTGAGTGAAACTCAGGCACTGAACTTCAGATAAACAAAAATATTTAGCTAGAGTCTATCAATATTGATTTGTTTTCATTTATATTATCATTTTTAATTTTTGGAAAATTCAATTAGTTTTCTACTGATAGTATCAGTATACATATACTGTACTTTTAAAATAGATTAAATAAAAATAGAATTAAATTTACAGAAAAAGTTATAGCATGTCAGTGGTTGGTACAATATGGATAAAGTGGTGAGTCAATGATTGAGTTTGGAAATAATTGGAAGATGTAATCTTAAAAATATCCTGCAGCTCTAGAATTTGCTATTTTATGTCAGTATCTATTATCTCTCATGCATAGCTGTGTTCAATCTTTGAGAGTGAAAATATTTTGAAATCTGAAGCACATAAGGAAAGGGAGAACATTATTGAGAAAACAAAATCCTCAGTCATTTTCTTATAGTTGTTCGCAGCTCCAGAACAGATCTAACAGTCGGGCATTGGCAGAGGGTCAGGTGAGAAATGCTGGGTAGTGTCTCGAGAGAGCCATGGCATTGAGATCAGAGAACTACAAATCAAGGCGAACATTGGTTCTAATAGCATCAATGGATATCCTCAAAATGTTCATGAAAAATGAAAATATAAAGCAAATAATCCCGACAAGCATATTGTCTAATTAAGATGAATGGGACATGCTCCTTATGCATTTTTAATCTGTTAAGTAAACAGCATATTAATAAGGCTTAATTATATCACCACACACTTAAAGTGACTTTCTAAAATAAAGTTTATTTTGATTTAACATATGCTTTCTGTGTGTTTTACAAGCATCCTACACAAATAACATCTTGAAATAAATTTCCTACATGCGGTCACTATTTCAGTTAATTTTTTTTCCTTTTAATTTCTTGGGTAATTCAGAATTTATAAAGTAATCTCTTACCTTTGAAATATGTCTTTTCAGCTATCATGCTTAAGCATTGCAGATGCTTTTTTTAATAATTCAATTTTTTTTTATTTCCATTACATATTTAGGTGGCCAGCATATCCTACAGATACTATCTCAGACATAGCTCTTTAATCTGCTTTTATGAAAGGTGACCGCAGATTCTTTAATCCTCTTTCCCTCAGGAGATAGGGTTAATTTTCCCTTCCTTTGAATATAAGTTGGCTTGTAACATCTTTGACCAATAAAGTGTAAGGGATGCATGACCTTCAAAGGCAGCTTCAATGTTGGTCTCCTGCAGCCCCAAGACACCAATAATAAGTCTGACTACTCACTGCTGGAGAAACCACATGGAGAAATGCTGAGGCTACAGAAGAAAAAGAGGGGCCCCATGGAGTTTCACTAATAGCCATTCCTGCCAAAGGCCCTGGCCAGTAAAGGAAACCACCTTGCATAGTCCAAAGTATCCCTCTCCAACTAATTGAGATTCATAAGCTTAACAAATGATTGTTGCTATTTTTAGCCACCATTTCAAGGGATAATAGAGTATTATTTGTCTAAATGTTTATATAGCTTCCACCTCTTTAAGGTTAGCTTTTGTCCCCTGATCTGAGGTAATCTTTCCTTTGGGGGGTGGGGGGGAGGATTATACTTCCACATTGACATCAGACTCAGCTGCATAATTTGCTTTGACTAGTAAAACACGCACAGAAATGACATGCCATTGAGGAGTAGAAGTTTCAATGATCTAAGATGTGGTTCCATCCTCTCCTCTTCTCCTCCACCAAGAGAATAAGAACTTGTCAAATGAAGGACAGTTATTTGACCTGGCTGCCATAATGAGAACATGGAACAGAGCCACAGCTGATTCACAACGAACACGTAATATGGGTGAGAAATAATTCCTTTGTTTTTGGAAGTCACTGAGATTTTATGACCCTCTATGGAGCCACTAGAGTAATCATTTTTAAAAACAAACGCTCTGATATCATTCACCTACTAAAATACACTATGGCCCATGAGAGCTCTCACAATTTTGTTCCTTCTTGACTTTTCAGACTCACCATGCATGTAGCCTATAACAAGGCAGGGCTTGTTTTGTGTTTTTACTTTCAGACATACAGGCCATTCTGATGGGATACATTTTCTCATTTATTTTCTCAGAAGATCCACTTTAAGTCTATTTACTTTGTGAATCCTTTTCCCATTTTCCCCAGATAAGATTAGCTCCTCCTAATTTAATGTTCCTATAAGCAATTGATGATGATGATGATAGTGAAGAGGATGGTAATAACACAATCCTCTAAATGTTTCCCAAATTATTTTGAGTATTTTACAAGTTCAATTCATTTAATCCTTACAATAACCACAGGAAGCAATCCTGTGTTTTTATTTTATGAGCGGGAAAACTGAGACACAGAAAGATTATGTAAATCATCCATGATCGCAAAACTATTAAATGCAGAGGCCAAAGAATTTGAACTCTGAAGGTCTAGTTCCTGGGTCAGTGTAGTTTACTGTCACAGTTGAAATTTCTAAGATAGCATTGATATATTGTAATAAATTTATCCGTTTTCATGTTTGTTTGAATAGAGTGCGTGTTTCTACTGGCCAGGCACCATGTTAGTTACTATTATACCCTTGCATATAACACAAACTCAGGCACATAGAAATTCAAAAATCATTGTCAATTGCTAAAATGAGGTTTAAATTGAGATTTTTAAATGTTAAGTCCGTCTTTTCCCCTCCATCCCATTAGTCACCTTCATTTTATTTTGCTTTTCATCTTACAATTATAAATGGATTCTGGAAATGCATCTGTTCTATTAGTTAAAATATTTGCTAAGACATTTATTGAAGAAGACTACTAATTCATTTCAATTATTTTCTTTAATGTTACAATAATTATGATTCAAAAAGGAATGCTAATTTTGTGAGAACTTGTGCATGTTAAGACATAGTCTAACCTCATAGCATCTCCTTCAAGGTCTCACATTTCTTTTCTGGATTGTTTCCCACTCCTTTGTCCCAACTTATTTTCTCCATTATAAATTACATTTTGGCTCATAGTTCTTAACTAGATTGTCTTTTCACTGACAATCCCCTTTTTTCACTTAGGACTTATTGATTCTTCTCTATCATTAAATTTCTCTGGAAATATAAAACTCTTCCTAATATCAATCATCAACATTATCACCATTCTCCATCTTTCCTCTTCCCCTTACTATTTCTTTTCCTACATATAATCATCATCATCTTCATCACCACCATCATCATCTACATATCAGATGGGATCAGTCACCCACCCTTGATATCTGAAAAGTTTGATTTGGGCCATGATTCAAGGTAAATTTAAGACCTATCATGTGCTTTCTGTGTTCTAAGGTTTCTCACATTTTACAATGTTTCTGATATTCCACTTTTTGTAAATTATTTTAGTTTATAGAGTACCTCATCTGGGCTTTATTATTCTTTGGGTATAATGCATGGAGTGAGAAACAGAATTCCATTTTTCATAATTTTTACTACAAAAACTTACACCAGGATTTTGTGTGTGCAGCAGGATTTTGTATATAGCTGTGAAAATTTATATTCAAGTCAAAGTGAAAAATTCAATTCATCCTGATGTCCCTTATGCTGTTGGGCATAGACTGTTCTTACATCTTTTCTTTTTCTTGCTTGATTATAGCCAGACACAATAGTTTGCTTTAATTCCAGTCTAGCTACCAGAAATATGTTCAATTCTAGCTACCTCTGTTGATGTCTTGTTTTCTCCCAACATATGCCTCACCCTCTTCCACCAAGCTACTTCCTAACCTGTATTTTCTGAACAGAGATAGTTTCACTTCTACCTAAGAGACATTCTTGTGCTAGCTATGAAGATATTTTGTTTGCCTTTCCTGCGATAATAAGTTTTTTTTCCTTTTATTTAGATAATAATTTTCTTGATCTTCAAAGTGTATTGATTTTTTAATATAATTCTCATAATAGCCCTGTGAGATAAGAAAGATAGTCCTAGATGCCTTCAATGTGTTAAGACATACATAATCATGAGATCCAATGTTTAACATATAAAGTTTGTATTGATAAAATTTAAAGTCCACTTCATATATTTATATTGAAATATGTCTTAAACTTGAAAGAGAATTCAGGGCTTATCCAATTTAAGGAGGATAAGATATTATGATCTCTACTTTACATAGGAAATAGTGGATACTCCCAGAGTTTCAGTGGTTTCTGAAAGTGAGAAAAAGTGGTGCAGTGTGGCTGTAGAACATATTACCCCCTAATTCTTTGGCAGTACTCTTCCTTATTTCTCCACCAAATGACTCAGTTCAGTGTAAGTCCATGCAAAGTGTGGATGAGACTTTAGGGGAGCAGGTGAGAATGCATATGGTACCCCAATGTAGGTCACTGGGGGGAGGAGGCACTGGAGAATATTTAGAGATGATTCTGAGGGGTGAAGTGTTCATTTAAGTGTAGATGATGCATAGGAAGTATCTTTAGGGATGGGGATTTGTGGACATGCATTATTAATGTCTTTATCAACTTCCTGCTTCCTCTTCTTCATTGTCAGCATCTTTGGATGAGTAGTTATAACAGAAAAAGAAACTTATGCTCTCCTATGAAGATATCAGCTCTTATAGAGACAGGCAGCTACATGTTTCACCCAGAGGTACAATCACCTCCATCAACATATATTCTATACACTGATGACTTTTTTTTTTTTGCAAAGTACTAGGTCAACAAGGTTAGTTTATCAAAGAGAATTTTATTTCCTAATTGACTTTAAACAATGAAGCCCTTGAAACATTCAGTCAATACACATCTCAGGAAAGAACAAAGGAAGCATCTGAAAGAAGGATTAGTAAATTACCTGCCTTAAAAATTCAAATAAAACTGCACAAAAGCAATTCTCTACATTTGCTGGTGATTCAACAAAGAAAGCCAAATAAAGCCCATAGATCCAGGTTATGTAAAAATGGTCAGCAAGCTGAAGGTTACATAGAATGGATGCTCAAGTAAGGATCATTTTAATGAATACAATTATGAGGTGGCTGATATGTGAAATAAATGATTTAAAAATGTATTGGTTTATGTCTGATCTATGCATAACTACAATAAAAAAATTGGGATTTAAAAAAATAACTGAACTGAAATTGTTGGTTGGGTTGCACCAAAGGGAGAAAAGAAACCCCACAAAATTCCTTGTATACTTATAAGGTTATAATTATCCTCAGATATGTTGTTGCTGTTGTTATTATTTAATTTTTAGTGAACTAGAGAATACTATAGATAAGGTCATTCTGGCATAGTGGCTAATTAGAGAGTTTCCTGCACTGTTGACATCCTCTTTTCTATATTTTATTTTTTCTCTTTATTGACAGTAGATGTAACAAATGGGAAAACCTAGAGATGGAAGGAAGGGACAGGGGAAGGTACAGTAAGGAAAAAAAAAGCCAGTTATTTCCTTTATCCATTTGCTTGCCCTCCAAGAGTTGTGGAGACTGTTAGAACAATGATCTTAAACCAATTTAAATAAAACAAAAATAAATATCCGAAGCACAGAGGCAAACATCAATTTATAAGACAAACACCTTTATAAGAATTGTCCTGGGTTTCTGTTGAGGTAAGGGATTACGGAGAAAAAAATATCCCAGGAGAGTGTGGAAATGGATTTGAAGCATGACTTTTATCTTGGCATGGAAACCGGATAATGGGTAACCAAGTCAGGTTAGCCTTTCTCTGGCTCAGTCACTATATGTTTTAATAGGCAATAATAACACCTACCTTTATCACCTCTCTTGGGATAAGCAGGTTTCTTGATTACCTGATGATTCATAAATCGTATTTTCTTTCCTTTATTATTATCATCTCTAGGACTAGAAAGAGTAATGTATTGCATGGGTTGTCATGATCTTATTAAATATATGTTAAGATATTATTCAGTTATATACAATAGGACTGAGACAATTTATAACACGGCTTTGAAAAAGTAGACTTTAAGAATGAAACACACACACACATAGAGTTGCAAATTTCATAGACAAAGTTAATCAGAAGGTGAGAAAGCAAAGCCAGGGTGAGGCTTGGATTCCAGGAGGATAGTGAGGAGTTGTAGGGCAAGTGAGCCAGCCTGATACATGCTGCCCTAATTAGACATAATTAGGGGTTTGAAGGTAGGAGGATGAATGGGTAGTGGGTGTAGCAATCTGGGTTTACAATGAGAACATCTTTTGGGGATGGCAAGTAGACTGGAGGAATTAAAAAAAACAACACCCCAAACCAAAATGCAACCAAACCAAACAAAAAATAATCCAGCTACAAAGAATATAGGCAAAGAAGTAGTCAAAAAGCCAGAGCCATGTCCCCAAGTCATATGGTGGCCACCTGATGATTATCACCAATCCTAGGAAAATAATAACGTCCCATACATAGTAGACACTCCGCTTCTTGCTGGATTCAACAAAAGAGCACCATGCAACATTTTTAAAAGAGATAAGATACGTTAATGGTTGCTAGGAGTTGGGCTTACCCACTTCGTAAAAAGTGTGCCTCCGAGAAAATGTTCCCACTCAAGTCTTCTTTCTGCGAATTGCTCTCGAAGGCTTAGTGCAGAGCAGGAAACTGCTTTATCTCCAAGAATTTTTTTCACAAACTGAAATGCCACTTGAAACTGGACATTTCCACCCAGAACTTTAGCTCTCATCATCTTTTATCTGTCCTGGATTGCAGTAGCCTCTGAATGGGCATCTCTGCTACATCTATTGTCCATGTTGCCATCAGGGTTAGCGAATGAAAAAGTGTATCTGATCGTTTCATTCATGCCATTTTCTTGTTTAGAATCTTTCATTGGTTCCTTTTCTCCTGAGGTTACTCTTTGTTTGGCCTTAATATTTCTGTGGTCTCTCTTTCTAGCTTTCAGTCTGCACAGACGACCCTCGGCATCCAGTGAATGGTATACTGATGCCCAATATGCAGGATTGTGTCTTTGCAGATGTAAATATCTTCCATCCCTTTGTTGAAAACTCTTAATATTTCAAACTTCACATCCTGAAAGAAGCCCTTTAATATATTCTAACATCTCCTTTTGGTACATCCAGGTGAGCTTCCTATTTTTTAAAGACCCTACCTTATATTTATCAAATATATAAAAAAACACACACAAATCGTACATTTAAAATAATATATTTGGACAGTGAAATTTGTGACGATTTTTATAAAGGGTTTCAAAATTATTAGGCTACACTTATCTCATTTAATTTAAAGTTGACTGCATTTTTCTCAGCAGTCGTGCACACTCAGGAATTTTTTTGTGAACAAATAAAATCTAACCTACAAATTGTTTTCAAGTGTAATAAAATGTTTATGAATGCTGAATCTCACCATGAATAAAATCAACATAATATTATGTTTATACACTCCTATTTAAACCTTTGTGAATGTTGACTTGGCAGTTTTGATTTCATATTTTTGAGGCAGCGATTCAGTTTGTAAATTTAAGACTCAAATATTTTCTTGGGCTTTTGAAAAGCTCATTGGCCTCAGCTGCTCTGCTCCGTCTGTAGTGCCTAATAAGTAAAGCGTCCTAGTTCACAGTAGTAGTTATTGTATGGAATTCACTGTTGTTCTATTAGATTGAATTCCCCAATGTTTGATACTATGAACAGCATAGGTATCTGACACATAGTAGTAGTTGAATATATGTATCTACACATATGTTAACTAAACAAGATGACATAGGTAGACACAGCTATAGGCTTATACACATAGATATATGAATAGTCATATGCCATATGAATAGACATGACATTTGACATAGACATATGTCTGAACCAGCCACTCTAGTCTTTTTGTGTCTGTTGGAACTCAAGCATCCCTGATCTCCAGTCCTAAGTGTAGAAACTGAGAAGCTCATAATTTTTTGTGTTTTGTTTCTTTAAATCTTCATTTGCTTGCTTTGTTGTGTAGATTATTTGCACTGTGTCAATTGAAATTGTTTTCATCAGCCATTTGGTGCTTAGAATGGGTTAGTAAACTCTGCAGATTAGAATGGGTTATTGTCTTTTTACCCATTATTCCTTCAAGAATTGCATGCAAAGGCACTGGCGGGTTCTACTTGATGAATGATGTGTTTTCCCTGTCTTATTATCTCCATACGTTGCAAACATTTCCAGGAAATTCTTCAGGTACCACATGAAACTGATACATAGCACACACATACTGATTTATATGCCTTATTGCAAAGCGATTCTCTATTATCATGCCATAGCTTTTTAGAGATTAGGGAAGCATCAATGCTTTTGCCATTAGGTGATCAGCATACTTGGCTACAGTATATGGCGTTACATGAAAATTTGTCAGATGTGCCCTGATAATTAATGGTGAAGTACGAATGACAGACAGAGTTCATACCCTGACATCATGTTGGGTGGTGAAAAGTAATTGCAGAATGTTTGACATAGAGATGAATTGAGGTACTACTCGTTTCTTCCCTATAATTTAATTATGAGGTGTATAGTTTTTAAATACTTAATTTATATACAATTGTCTACTAACATAATATGGGTGTTGCTTTGCAACTTAAATTTCTTTTAATCGAGCCAGGCTATCCAATTAATTGAGGTTATATGCTAACCTAGTTTTTTACCTGAAAGAATCAGGTAAAAATTTGAATGGAATAGAGCATTCAATATAAATCTTGATATATTTTTAAAATAGCTTGTGGGCAGCGAGGTTATAGCTCCCATTAACAATGCTGAGATTTAAACATCTAAATGTCTATAATCAGTGACAAAAGGATGTTGAGACTTGCCCAGTGCATATTATTTAGGACTCAGTCAGCAGGGCCTTCTATTTCCCAGCACCTCAAGTTAGCCAATTATGGGCAGGCTTTGGCGTGTTATTGACTGCAGCATTGCATTTATCAGAACACTCATATCCATTAAGCACAGAAAGCAAAGGTTAAAGAACATCACAGTTCTGACACAATGAACAAAAGAAATCTGAGATCAAAGTCAATGACCTGTCCCTTTTTGATTTGCTGGCGTAGGCAGAGTGAGTGAATGAGAAAGTAGTTTGAAGTGAAGGCAGAATTTCCACTTACACTCGGCGTTTCTGCCATGAGTTGCTGTCCTTTTCAAGGGGGAAGTTAGGGGGCATAAATGCCATCCTTTCATTTTAGAGAGGATTTGAACAATTTATCTGAGGGACTATAACTATTGGGTTGTTCTGCAAGATCTATGGGGGCAGGGAATGGGGCTGTCTCCATCATCTCCGTATCCTTTGAAACTAGTGCAAAGTGTTAGTGGATTTATAGCTACATTTATAAACACATTCTTAGCTACAACTCAACATCTCACCCATGTATCTGAGTATGTAATGTACAGCATGAAGTGTTAGGTGTGGAAAATGTAGTAGAGTATCTTATTTAAAACGTGAAAATCATTTCTGCCATCATCTAGCCGCCAATTGGGTAAGGTAGGTAGACAAAAATCAAACAAATATTCACAAACTAGGTCATTACAAATTGCTGGAGGGAACTAATTAGAACTTTGAAAGATTATTACAAGGCATCCTCATTTTTATTGAGGAGTCCATGAAGACTTGTTCTGAGGAAATGTCATTTAAGCTCAAGCCTGAAGGATAGCTAGGAATTCACTCACTGTCATGGCAGAGACAAGAACACTTCCAGCATAGGGAAAGCCTGAGTAAATGTTCTGTGGATAGAAAATGGCATGGTCAAGGAATTGAAGGAAAGTATGTTGCTGTGTATGGAGAATAAGGGGGAGAATACATGAGTGGAGGGTGGAGAGGCATGATGGAATTTGGGACATGGATGTCATGGCAAAGTTTTGGAATTTGATTCTAATGTTTATGAGTGAATGTTTAATGTCTTTAATTTATGCACATGCATAGGAATGATATCAACTACTTTGGATTTTATAAATATCTTTTTGACAGCTTTGTGGACAACGGAATTGAGGGAAGCTAGTGTGAAAAAGGAGGCAATCATATTACTCTGAGAAAGAGATGGTGGCTTAGACCAGTTGGGTGATCTTGGAGAAGGACCTATATAGGTAGACTTGAGTTCTCATTTGTAGGTAGTGGCAATAAAACTTGATGATGTTGGTATTGAAATGTCAAAGGAGAGGAAGGTACCACTATGTTTGTGAATGGAAATTTTATTCCATGACAGAAACTTGTCTGTGGAAAAAAATGCAACTTTGAGATGCTGATGAGATTTTTCCCCCCTAAGTTTATATATCAAATAGGCAATTAAAGGTTAGAAACAATTCTATGCTGTGAATAGAAATTTAGAAATAGCAGCATTTAAATGCATTTAGAATTATATGATTGGTGCAGTTCTTCTGAGATAGGCAGTAGCATGGAAAGGTAGGAATCTCAGGACTAAACCTGATGTAACCCAGGATAGCAGACGAAGAGGAGATAGAGAAGAAAAATTATTGCCAAAAATGTTTATACATTCATAGATGATATGAACCAGGTCCCTGTCCCTTGTATCCTGGGAGATTTATCTGTGGAAAAATTTTAAGGCATCTTAACCATGTGACAATTGTATGAAAACATCTGTAGATTTGTACATGGATAGTTTTCTGATATTGATAGTAATCCATGAAAGCTCTTTAGGTTGCTGTTGACTGGGTTCCTTGACATCTTACATTTTCCCAAATCTTACTTTAATTTTTTTCATCTTTTGGAAAAGAGGAAAGTTTAAATCTTATGTAGTCCTGTTTAAAGAGATAATTTGCAAAACATGCTTCTGAATAAGCAAATATATTCTAATCAGAGTGATGGATTGGTAATTTATTGGGGAAATAACCAAGCCCCAGTAATTCTGCTTTTTGAAAAATTATTCAACTATACTACTCATGTAATTTTATAAACATCACTGTAAAAAGTTTTCGGCACTCCGATCATCAATTGCAGCAAACCACATTCTAATTATATATATATATATATATTCACATTCATTTTTCTTTACAGAATTTTCTAAATGCTGCTATATAGTAACCCCCTCTCTTATCTGCAGTTTGGCTTTCCATGGTTCAGTTACCTGTGGTAAAATATTAAATGGATAATTCCAAAATAAACAATTTATAAGTAGCATGATGAAATCTTGTGCCATCCATTCTATCTTGCCCTGGAGGTGCATCATCCCATTTTCTATCGTCTCCACACTATAGGCAGCTGTCAAAGTGACCAGAAAGAAACAATTCAGAAAAACCAAGATGGCGGCATGGGGTATACAACTGTACATGTTGCCTCACAACCACACCAAAACTATAACTAAAAGACAAAATGACTATCACCCAGAACTATAGGAAAGCTAGCTGAGTAGAAGTTCTACAACTAGAAGGAAAAAATAAAGCAGCTTGAGACCAGGAAGGACATGCAGAGGTGCAAAAAAGCAAAAGTACAGAGGCATACAAATCGGGATGGTGACTGGGTGCACTGTTGTTGTTTTTGTTTGTTTGTTTGTTTGTTTGTTTGTTTTTTTCAATTAGAAAGGAGATACAGGGTCCTGTCTGCTCTGAACACCAGTGAGACTCTGGGCACCCAGGCTCCTACAGGGAGAAGCTGGACTCTCTGGCATCAGGTCGAAAAGTGAGGGTGGCTTTCTTTCAGAAGAGCTCCTAGGAATCATTGTTTACTGCACTGGGGCTCGGGACATGGAGACTCAGAGACACAGAGACAGCTGACTGGCAGCCATTGCTATTTGCTATACCCTGCTGATTCCATGAGACCCCGCCCCACCCAGTTTACCAACCCACCCAAACTGTGTGCAGCAGTTTTTGCATATGAATGGTCTACCCTTTCACAGCTTAACCTAACAAACTGGAGTGGGTCACACAGCTCCAAAACTACCAAATCTAAACAAAGAGAAGAATTCTCCAGATCTCCCTGTAACTCCTGCTGGGTGGTCTCAGGCAGTAGCTGACTTTCACTTCTTGGAGATCCAGGAGCCAGTATACCTAATGGTCAGTGTGAGACGATACCAGAATTCAATTCCTCATATCCATAAGTGACACACTCAACAGGCAGACTCAGTGAGCATCATAGCCCCACTGAAACAAGTCTTGCCCCATAAGGGTGTCTCCAGCACAGTAGTTCTTCCATTATAGACACAGTGGATCCTCACAGCCAATTGGCCTAGAAGTCAGTTCCTCCCAGTGTACCAAAAGCAGCAAGACTATGCACCCAGCCCATAAAGGGTTGCACCAAGTGTTTCTACCTCAGGTGATTGAGGAGGCTGAGCCACTGAGTCCTATAGGTCACCTATTACACAAAGCCACTTTCCATCAACACAGGGAAGCAGCCAAAATGCAGAGACAAAGAAACATGTCACAAATGAAAGAAATGGAGGAAAGCAAACTACTGGATATAGAGTTCAAAACCACAGTTGTAAGGTTACTCAAGAATCTTCCAGAAACCTCCAAGAATCTTAGTGAGACCTTCAAGGATCTTAATGAGAATGCCCCCCCCCAAAAAAAAAGGAAAAGAACCAGTCAGAAATTAAGCATGCACTGTTTCAAATAATGAATAATAAACAGAAATTTAACAGTAGACTACAGGATCCCAAGAAGCAAAGATTTGATTTGAAGTATGAGGAAGCAAAAAACACCCAATAAGAATAACAAAAAGGAGAAAGAATCCAAAAATAGGAAGATAGTGTAAGGAGCCTCTGGGACAGCTTCAAGCATACCAATATCTGAATTATGGGTGTGCCAGAAGAAGAGAGAGAGCAAAATATTGAAAACTTATTAGAAGAAATAATGACAGAAAACTTTTCCTACTTGGTGAAAGAAATAGACTTAAAAATTCAGGAAGTGCACAGAATTCCAAACAAAAAGGATCCAAAGAGGACTACACCAAGACAAATCATAATTAAAATGCCAAGGGCAAAAGACAAAGAGAGAATCTTGAAAGCAGCAAGAGAAAAACAGTTACCTGTAAGGGAGTACCTATATGACTGTCAACTGATTTCTCAATAGAAACTATGCAGGCCAGAAGGGAGTGGCAAGAAATATTCAAAGTGATGAACAACAATAACCTACAACCAAGATTACTCTAGCCAGCAAAATTATCATTCAGAATTGAAGGTCAGATAAAGAGCTTCATAGACAAGAAAATGCTAAAGGAGTTCAACACTACCAAACTAGGATTATGTGAAATGCTGAAGGGTATTCTTTAAGAAAAGAAAGAAGACAAAAGGTAAAGATAAAAACTGTGAACTACAAAGTGACAACAAATACATACCTATCAACAAGCGAATCTAAAAATTAAGTGAATAAGAAATCTGATGAACAGAATAAACTGGTTGATATAATAGAATCAGGGCCATAGAAATGGAGTGGACTGACAATTCTCTGGGGAAAGTGGGTGTGAGGGGTGAGGGAAGAGATCAGACAAAAACTTTACACCTATGGATGAGGACAGTGGCAGAGGGTAGGAGCATGGGACATGGTGGGGGAATTGGGTGGTGAGGAGATATGGGGGGGAAAAAGAGGAACATCTGTAATAATCTGCACAATAAAGATTTATTTAAAAAAAGAAAAAATTCACATAACTTTTATATAGTATATTAATATTTTATTAATAGTTATTGATACTAATCTTTATCTAATTTATAAATTAAATGATCATAGATATATATGTATAGAAAAAGCACCTTACCTGATAATCGACAAACATGTAAATGGACTGTACCTCCACTATGACACCAGCCAATCAGGAGTGATATGCAAATTAACCCAATAAAGATGGAAATCAATTTGCATATACAGGCAATGAGTCATGGGAGCGGGTAGGATCTGCCCCATGCCCTATCCCCCAGGGCCTCTGGGCAGTGAGGGAAGGTGGGGCTCGAGCTGGAAGAGGTGGCTTTCTGGAGTGGAAAGAGGTGGCTCCAGGGCCTGAGCAGAAAGGGGCTGGGCCGGAGTGGCAAGGCAGTGCAGGTAGCCAGGAAAAGGAAGGCCCATTCTAGCACAAATCTTCGTGCACTGGGCTTTTAGTAGTATATATAGGGTTCACTACTTTTCATGGTTTGAAGCACTCAGTGGGGGTCTTGGAATGTATTTCTTATGTGTAAGGGGGAACTACTGTATTTCACCAAAGTACAGGTGATACATCTAATTGGACAGCTCTTCTGTGCCATGATAACGTGCTGGATTTGCTTTAAAGATGCCTACACATTGCCAAAACCGGTTTGGCTCAGTGGATAGAGCATTGGCCTGTGGACTGAAAGGTCCCAGGTTTGATTCTGGTCAAGGGCATATACCTTGGTTGTGGGCATATCCCCCGTGGGGGTCGTGCAGGAGGCAGCTGATCGATGTTTCTCTCTCATCAATGTTTCTAACTCTCTATCCCTCTCCTTTCCTCTCTGTAAAAAATCAATAAAATATATTTTAAAAAAAGATGCCTACACACGTTATAAAGTAGTTTTGACATCTGATACAACAATCGTGAGTTCCTCTATACGGCAGTTATACTTCATTAAAACCCCATAAAAGGCCTCCAGGAAAAAGGGACTAAGTATGTCATTTCCAGGGGCATTTGTTGAGCCTTTTTAGAAGAGGAAGGTCTGGAACATAGTTGAGAGTATTACTATTGGCATATAAAGATGACTAGAGTCAAACAAAACAGACACTAGCAAAATTGTTCAGAATATGGAACCTTCAGAGGTGCTGACAGTCTGGATGCAAGCTTTGAACAGATTACTGTGGGTGAAAATGTAAACTGTCTGTTCAGTCCACGCTTCCCTACAGGGCTGAGAGAGGGCTGAGGGTATGTTCTTATTGAGATATGGTCACTGAGGATAATGAAGCAGAAAGGACTTCAGAATTGCTTTGGACCAAAAAAAGAAACAAACTGTTGTATGTTTCAAGTCCCTCTGCATTCTGATCACTTTGTCTCTCCCTCTTTGGCAAATAAGCATCAGATAGATGGTGAACAGCCTATATTTTTAGTTCACAAGACTCTGAATTAAGTGTTATCACATCCATGCATGTTATAGACCAAGAGATCTCAGAATTCACCCCAATGCTGTGATTAAGTGGGGCCTCAATATAGTATTCGATGTTAAGTGAATTTTGTCTGTGAGAAGAAAGGCAATCTGTGTGACTATGTACATAGACTTCCCTGGGTTGTATTGTTACTTTGGACCACTGGCTCCTCCCTCCTCTGTACAATGATTGCATGTCATCTCAGAGAAAGAGCACTTCCTGCCCCACCATTGTTGGGAGCGGCCACCTGGCATGCTTTGGCCAATGAGGTCAACTGGCTTGATTGAGGCCACCGGTTAGCAGAAGGTTTTGGAGGAATCTTGAGTTTCCTCCAGGTTTCCTGCTTTTCTCCCTTGTCTTGAGAAATGCATGTCCCAGAAAGAAGCTGCCTGCACCTGAGCAAAGGAATCAGAAGGCATATGCCTTCAGGACACAGTAGCTGAACCACAGCAACCAACATGTGAAGTGAGAACAAATTCTTTCTATACGTTCCTGGCATTGTGGTGTGTTGTGTGCCTGCACTGGAGCTTGGAAAGGAATTATGCTTAGGGTACCAGAACTCGGAATAAAAATGCTGAGCCGGAAACCCCTATTTGTATTTCAAATAATCAGAAAAGGAAAATCTTCCCCATAAGACAGATTGCGTTTTTTCTTTCTGTGGTATGCTAATCTTGCTCTGCTTTCATTCATTAATCTTGCTCTCTGTTTCTGTTTATTCCATTTGTGTTCCTCTCCTGACACATTTGTTTCCCCAGCTTCTTATATAAGCTGTCTTATTTCCTTTGACATTATTTGTTTGGTTTCAGTATTATGCGAAAGAAATATTTGGAGGGTTTAGTCTTGGTTTTAAAATCCCCTTTTTGCTGCTTGCCAGCAGCCTGTCAATTTGGCCAGCAGAGGGCAACACTGAGCCCACCTGTGATGACCATCTGACAGCAACAGGTGTTTGGTATACGTAATTGTTATTTTTCTTTCTCCAGACACTATTGTGTATTATTTTTAATCCTGTTGAACCTTTAAGCATATCCTAAAGTCTATCTTTGGACAATAATCTTCATTGTAAATCCTATCTAATAAAAGATTAATATGCAAATTAACTATCACTCTGTTACAACCACAAGCCATGCCCACAGCCAATCAGGAGTGAGTATGCAAATTAACCCAACCAAGATGGCTGCGGCCATGGAGTAAGCAGGAGGAAGGCTTGAGTTTCCCTAGTGATGGAAGAAGCCAAGCTTTCCACACACTCTGGTGGGCCTGGGCCTCCATTCAAGGTTATAAAGTTTCAATTATAGAAGATAAATAAATCTCAACAGAAATGGCTGCCACCACAGACTGAGCAGAAGGCTAGGCTCTGCTCCAGACTACAAAGTTTCAATTGTAGAAGATAAATAAGTCCCAGATACCAGGGCCTCTACTTGAGTTGCTGGGGGGGCTTAGCCAGCCAGTAAACCACCACAAGCCCCTTGCCCAGGCCGCCCCATGTCCAAAGGGAACCCCCCATCCTGATCTGGGACACCCTTCAGGGCAAACCAGCTGGCCCCCACCCATGCACCAGGCCTCTATCCTATCTAACAAAAGAGTAATATGCAGATTGACCATCACTCCAACACACAAGATGGCTGCCCCCATGTGGTCAAAGATCCTGCCCCCATGTAGATACTATATTGTTACTTCTGACCACTGGCTCCTGGCCAATGAGGTCAACTGGCTTGATTGAGGCCACAGGTTAGCAGAAGGTTTTGGAGAAATCTTGAGTTTCTTCCAAGTTTCCTGCTTTTCTCCCATTGTCTTGAGAAATGAATGACAAGATGGCCATCAGGGGAGGGCAGTTGGGAGAGACCAGGCCTGCAAGGGAGGGCAGTTGGAGGTGATCAAGCCTTCAGTGGAGGGCAGTTAGGGGTGACCTGGCTGGCAGAGGAGGGAAGTTGAGGATAACTGGGCCTGCAGGGAAGGGCAGTAGGGGGACGGGACCCATGCTTACAGGGAAGAGCAGTTGAGGGGTACTAGGCCTGCAGGGGAGGGCAGTTAGGGGCAAACAGGCTGGCAAGGGAGCAGTTAGGCATCAATCAGGCTGTCAGGGGAATAGTTAGGGGTTGATCAGTCTACCAGGCAGAATCGGTTAGGGGTAATCAGGAAGACAGAAGCAGTTAGGGGCAATCAGGTGAGCAGTTGGGAGCCTGCAGTCCTGGCTTGTGAGAGGGATGTCCAACTGCCTGATTAGGCCTGATCCCATCAGGAGTTAGACATCTCAGATTGGAGAGGGTGCAGGCTGGGCTGAGGGGCAGACACACCCTGGTGGTCAGTGCACTCCCACAGCCAACCTCCCATGGCTGGTCAACCTCCTGTGGTCCCTCTCTCGGCCAATCGGCCCCAATTGGCCCTGATTGCTCACCAGTCCAAGGGACCTCACCTGTGCACGAATTCATGCACTGAGCCTCTAGTATTATATAAGGAGCATCTCAATACTGTTTCTTTTTTAAACTTATGTTTCAAATTGATTTGAGAGGTGTGTGTGTGTGTGTGTGTGTGTGTGTGTGTGTGAGAGAGAGAGAGAGAGAGAGAGAGAGAGAGAGAGAGAGAGAGAGAGATTGACCATATGTACCCCATATGCACCCCAACTGGGAACTGAACATAAGACTTGGCCATATGCCCTGACTGGGACAAACCATTCCTGGCAACCTTTCAGTGTGCAGGACAACACTAAACCAACTGGGCTACACCTGCCAGAGAAAAACTGTCCCTTGCTGAAATAACCTTTAAGAAATATATCTCTTCCATCTTCATTCTCAGTGTATGGATCTGATCAGCTTTGGGAACATAAAAATATTTCAAAGGGCTTATCTTTTTTTCTAGGATTTTCTTGGGACATATAAGGGGGGATAGACCAATTCCTATCTCCACCTCATCCAACCCACCTGCTTTTATTGATCCCAGTCTTCGATGTGATGCTCTCTTTAAATGTGTGTATCTGGTTCTGTGTTTTTCCTCAGTCCAGTTACTACATAGTGTGGTGGTGTTTACCACTGTTTAGTCTTCCTATTTCTTCCCCATGAAGACTTGAGTTTGAGGGTACAATTTTAGTCTTTTGAGTCCCTGTATATGCATGTTTCTTTCCTTTTCTCCCCTGCTTTATTAGCTCTGTGGCCTACATGACTCACACCTTTCATGGCTCCCTGGTGTTTTTGGTGAGATACTTGGTGTATCTGCACCAAGGCCTCTGTCTAACATCATACAGCCCGAAGAAGCACTATTCGGGGCAGGGGTGCTCTGAAGCCTCAAGTTTCCTGGTAGGATCTGTTATTTTAATTGTGAAACTATCAAGTTCTTACTAGTCCGTTTTCTCATGTCATATTTTTAAGAGTTTTCTTAAAAATATGAATATTTTATTTCAACTCATTTAATGTCAGATTGTCTACTTAGGAAAATCAAATGATAGTTGTTCTTATCTCTCTGGCCTGTGTAAGGACTGGAATTATATGTTTACTTCACCTATGTGAATTCAGCTATATTTCCTCAGCAGGGGTAGACACAAAGCAAGAGAGAAGACACACAGATAAGAAGACAAAGATGGATACATCTCCTTCATTTATTGAAGCAACAGTAATAGAATTCAAGCTTGAATGTTGCACCTGTTGAGAATTGATATGTTAGCAAATTCCTAAAGGAATTGACCAGGATACTTTTTAGCACCACGCGATCTCTATCTGCTGTATTAGTCTGTTCAGGCTGCTATAACAAAATATCACAGACCTAATGGAGTATAAACAACAGAATTTTACTTCTCACAGTCCTGGAGGCTGGAAATCTGAAATCAGGGGGGCCAGCATGGTTGGGTAAGGGCTCTCTAGGTCACACACTTCTTGTATCTCATGACAGAAAGGGCAAGGGAGTTCTGGGATTTCTTTATAGGGGCCCTAACCCCATTCATGAGGGCTCCACTCTCATGACCTAATCGCCCCCAAAAGGTTCCATTGATACCATTCCCTCAGGGGTTAGGATTTCAACAATTTTGGGGAGACATAAACATTCAGCCATTGTAGCTGTTCAGGAGGTACAATGCTGTATGGGAGTAAATCCGCTCGCTGCACATCATTTTGGCACCTGTAGAACTTGGGCACAGGTGTTATCTTTGTCACTCTCTCAAAATTATGTCAATTATTAAAGAGACTATTAGATCTTATTTTGTAATGTATTATTAAAAAAAGAACTTTCACTACTATATCGTAATTGCATTTCTTAAATATTTCTGATTGACTCATATAAATATACAAATGTTTTTCTTTATAATCCTATGAATTTTATTTATGAGTTCAAATACTTTATTCTGAGAATATATTATTTTCCACAAGTTTCATCAGCCTTACAAAGGGCTGGCATGGAAGTGGTTACAAACTCCTGAATGATAATGAAAATAAAGTCATTACAATATTTAAATTCTTTAGATTTTTCACATGCCTTCGGTACTTAATACTAATGTGGGGAATGGGGTTCCGTGGGTATCCTTTGCTCTTTTAAATATGGCTTTAAACTTATGCTTCATGCCTCCCCATGAAAACATAACAGTGATGTGAAGTTATTTAATAAATGGAAACAGCACTATTCATTTCAATTATTCCAACAGCACCTCTGAATTATAGCATGCTGTCATAATAGATGACCTGAGCCCTCAAGAAAAAAATAAACTTAGTTCCAAATTCATTTTTTAAGATGGCAGGAAATGTGCAATAAAATTTTAGAACAAATGAGATGACCATTGAAAATACTGTTATATAAAAACATGTATAAAGTATTTTAAACTTATATGCTATGTTCACTAAAATAAATAATAGGTAATATATATGAAAGTACTTTGATTTTGAGTATTTTTTAAATGTGAGTTAATTCTATATATTGTACATTCCAGAAATCTAGGGGCCTATCTTATTCAATGCTGTTCCTCCAGTGTTTAACAGACTACCTGGCAGTGGTTAGCGACTGAGCAGATATTTTGAAAAATACTCACTAAATGCCTGAGACATGGTGCCTCATCTCAAATATCCATCTCACAGAAACACTTGACATATAAACAAACACATACATGCCAAATTAGTTACCTAAATAAGAGGACACTTGACTCACTCTGGCCAGGAAGAAAGAAGAACATAAAAGAATGAGATGGGATGGCAAATGTAAAATAATCTGGTGTTACTCTAACATAGGGTGATTATGAGAAGAGGTGCTTGCATAGTGCCACCTCAGGCAAAGATACTGAGGCGGGATATAGGAACAAAGATACAAAATAGGTGAAGTCAAGGTGGAAAAATTGGGTTGACTCACCAATTGTAAGGGAGAGGCAGAAGGAATAACTGAGGCTTGATTTGAAATTTCTGTTTTGAATTATCACATGCATAATGACACTCGACTGATGCAAGAAGAAGCTTTGAGGATGGGAGTCATAATTTGAGTTCAGATGTGTCATAGGAGGAAGCCGTGGGACACATAAACAGAGATGTTGGCAAACTTAGTCAAATCTAAATCTAGAACTCAGGATACAAGTTAGCGTTGCAGAAATATGATATTTTATAAAACCCACAAAGAATGAGTCACTTTTAAGAACTGATATTTTTTTTAAATAGTAAGGGTTTATTATGATAAGGAATAACAATTTTTAAAATAATCATTTGGATGAAGACCTTTCTAAAATTTTATTGCACAGTTTCCTGCCCTCTTAAAAGAGGAATTTGGAACTAAGCTTATTTTTTTCTTGATGGCTCAGGGTCATCATTATAGTCATCTGTTATGAGAGCCTGCTATATAATTCAGTGGTGCTGTTAGAATAATTTAGAGAAATAGAGCTGTTTCCCTATATCAAATAACTTCAGATCATCATTGTGTTTTTTGTTCTTGAGGTTCATTTTTATCATTTCTATGATTTCTCATTTGCTGTCAGCTGTCACTTCCAGCAGCTATCAAGGTGTCATCAATAATTTGTATGCTGTATCCCTCCAGTCATGTGCTCCTCACCTAGCACTCGTAGGGAAACAGATAATCACATATACTGTAGCTCTGCGTGGGTCACAGGCAGTGACAGAAGAAGGAACAGAGCCTTTTTCCAAGAGGGAGCTGCATGAGCTACAGTGGAACATACTTGCAACACCTCTTTTGACTCTTCAAAGGACTTCATGTTTATTTTTCAGTTTTCAGCTGTGTGTCATAAAGGTAGTACTTCATAAAGGTAGTGTTATTGGGGGGAGATTTCCATGTCACCACCAGTGGCTAGTGGGAGTGATTCCTAGATTTCTAGGAGAAATTCCTAGATTTCTGGAACGTACAATATATAGAATTAATTCACATTTAAAAAACACTCAAAATCAAAGTACTTTCATATATATTATCTATTATTTATTTTAATGAACATAGCATATAATCCAAGTTCAAAATACTTTATACATGTTTTTAAGGCTTCTTGTAATATCCCGAGAAAAGAAATTTTCTGAGACTCACACATGAGAATGAGGTATTATAGAAAGCTTTATTTCTGTGGAATTATACCCCTGAGTTTCCAAGGCCCCATCAACCCTTGTCCTGGCAAGGAAGAAGTGTAGCTTTGGCTTCAACAGAGCTAGAATCCAAGTCAGTGTCCAGAGTTCAGTCCAACATCGGGCTAGTTTAGCTTGTGTGCCCTGCAACAGTCCATCAGTACATTGCATGTGGGGTCCACAGGATTTCTTGGATTGGAGGGAACATGGGTGAAGGTAAGAGAGCCAAAAGAGCCACATGAGCCAGGACAGAAATTTCTTTTGTTTAAAGATTATTTATCACCATATTATTATGGGCTTGCAATGGCCTTGCCTACTCTAGCTGTTGAGTCACCCCGACTCATTGTGCATGCGCCTACCTTCAACTTTGTTCAGTGGCCTGCATGGAATGGGCCAGTGGTTCCCTGAAGAGTATGAAACTGCAGCTTCCTGGTGAATATGTCCAAATGACCATACTTATAATGTCTGGCCTCCCTTTTATTTATTTCTTATTTTTAATAACTAGCTAATTACAACAGTATCAGTAACATGGCTAGAATTTGAGCTCTAATATATAATTGTATTCATACCAAAGAAAGGACATAACGAACCCATGGTTCAGGATAGTACACTTTAATGCATATTTTTAATTTCTTAGAATAAAAATCTTCTAGGATTTTCATCAATTATAAAAAACTGAGTTTTCTGAGTATTTGCTACAAGAAAAGTATATATGTTATAAGAAAAACAGTGAGGATATTAGCAGGTCTTTGTTGGAGTTTAGATTGTGCAAGCTCAGAATTTTATATTAGGATAATAAGCTAATATTTTTCAAGGTGACTAGATCAAACCCAGGTAATTGGTTATTCCAATGTTTCTGTAGGTTGTTTCCTTATGTTTTGGCCCCTGTGCCCTTGTATCGTTTCTTAGACAGGTTTTATTGGTGCATCGCCTTGTGTGCCTCAATGCTAACACCCTGGAGTGTGTTGAAGTCTTTTTTTGCACACACTTATTAGCCCTTTATATCTTTTGCTATGTAGACAGACATGCCTGCACACAGGGAGGATGCAATGCAAAGATTGGAATTATATTGCCACTAGTTGAGGAACTACCAGAAGCTAGAAGGAAGATCTGGGATAGATTTCCCACTCATGACTTCAGAAGTATCATGACCCTGCTGACACCTGGATTTTGGACCCTTCCCTCCAAATCTACAAGATAAGTTTCCATTGTTTAAGCTGCTTAGTCTGTGATAGTTTGTACTACAGCCCTGGGTTACTAATCTAAGGCCATTATTTACAACAACAACAACAAACACCATAAAGGCACAAATTCAATCCAAGAAAAATATTGTGGAGGATCTGACTTGCCCACCTCAAGAGGGAGGGCTCTATGATCTTAGGGGTTAACAATTGGGCATATTTTTCTTGGAAATAGAGATAATCTAATATATTTTGACTCCCTTGCCTCCACTTTCATTGATTTTAAGATAGAATAAGCTAACTAGAATATCTCTGCCCTGAACTTCATTCTTGTGAAGCAGAAGAGATGAGGACCTTGGGAGATAGTGAACATAATAAACTTCTACAAGCTTTAACAGCAAGAAATAAAATTTTGGGTACAGTTGAGTACTTAAGGAAATCAGATTTCACTCACCATTCATTCAACAGAGTTACAGAGAACCTACAATGAGCTAGTTAATACAGACTCAGTCAATGAAGAGATATGCTTCTATGATCAGAGCTTCTAAAAGGAGAAATGTCTCAAGAAGTAATGACAGGCCGAAACCGGTTTGGCTCAGTGGATAGAGCATTGGCCTGCGGACTGAAAAGTCCCAGGTTCGGTTTCGGTTGGGGACATGTACCTTGCTTGCAGGCACAACTCCAGTAGGGGGCGTGCAGGAGGCGGCTGATCAATGCCTCTCTCTCATTGATGTTTCTGACTTTCTATCCCTCTCTCTTCCTCTCTGTTAAAAATCAATAAAATATATTTTAAAAAAAGTAATGACAGGAAGCTTTAAATTCTAATTCTGAAAACATGACCTCAGGGCATGATGGAAACCAGCACCGTAATACAAGGAGCCCGCTCAGTTCTACAAATCAAGGGCAGAACAAAAACAAAGCTATACAAGAAGAGCATACAATAATGATAACTGGGTCAGAAATCTAAATCCTCTAAAGCAGTGGTACTCAACCTTCCTAATGCCATGTCCCTTTAATGCAGTTCCTCATGTAGTGGTGACCCCCAACCATCAAATTATTTTTGCAACGAAAATATGGTTGGGGGTCACCACAACATGAGGAACTGCATTAAAGAGACGTGGCATTAGGAAGGTTGAGAACCACTGCTCTAAAGTATCAGAACAAGGACTATAGTCCCTATTTACAGTTGAATAAACTGATACTGAGAGGGTTAAGTTTGGTGATCTCCTACCTTCCCAAATGGTACGGAGTCCTATTTTTTTATTTCCTCCAGTACTCCACTGCCCAACACCAATCTTGTTGTTCCATGTGGCACAAACCTACAGCAGTGAAGTGCTTTTTTTCCCTTCAAAAAATGAGCTCAAGCCTTAGCTGGTTTGGGTCAGTGGATAGAGTATCAGTCCTCAGACTGAAGGGTTTGATTCCACTCAAGGACACGTACCTCAGGGCAGGCTCAATGTGTCTCTCTCACATCTATGTTTGTTTGTTTGTTTCCCTCCCTTCCACTCTCTAAAATTCAATGAAAAAATATCCACAAGTGAGGATTAAAAATAAATAAATACATTAAAGTGAACTCAAATTCCCATCTTACTGTGCATATGTACAGACTTCCTACCCATAGAGGAAAAGAGGATACTCATAAGTCTTCAAAAATTTTTGTGGTAGAAACTTGACCAAAGATTTCCTCAAAGAATAAAAGAATATCAATGTACTTTTTTCCTCATGCCAAAAGTCAGTATGTGTCACTGTCCTTTTCCTTTTTTCTAAGTCAGTCTTAATATCCCATATATATATATTTGAATCATGTAGGAAGCTGCCTTATTTTAAGAGGGTGCTCAAATGTCTTTGTGTCCTAGGGCTTGATGGTCCAGAGTTTAATCTTTTTCACAACCAACCACGACATCCCTTATATCCAGTTGTGGTTATAACTTAGGCCTTTAAAGCTAAATCTTAGTTTCATTTAATAAAAATCCATCAAGCCCTTCTGGAATACAGCTCTTTGACTGTGAATGGATTTCAGTCTTGGGGGCTCTGGAAGACCCAGAAACAGACTTCTAAATTGTTAATCAACTGCTTAATGTATATTAGAGAAGATCAGAAGATTTGGTAATTACCTAATCAATTCTTCCAAAAAGCCACTGAGGTGGATAGCTAATAATATTGGGAAAATTGAGGCACTGGGAGAGTGAGTGTTTATTGTTGCCTCTTATTTCTGTATTATATGCAATTCTGAAAAAAATAAACTGTTGTCTCTTTTTTTGCCTTTCATCTCTGGTCTAGAACAGGTTATTTTCTAGCCTATGATGGGAATGAAAGAGAAAATACTAAATTACAGTAAGAAACTAATATAGAACCTGATGGACTAAGCTTGAACCCAGAAATGGATTTTCTTTCAGGAAATTGTTCTATCACCATAGATATATTTATAACCCTTGCCTAAAACATTAAAATTGACTGACATATTAAATTGTTGAATCATGATCTCTTTTGAAAGGGAAGAGAGCACAGTTGGCATGCTGATGAAAATGCAAGTGTGTATTCTGTTCTATTTGAAGGAAGAAATGGGTCATGACCCATAACTTACAGTGAGTCCTTTGCACCTGTGGAAGAACTAACTGGCAAAAGAACATCAGAAACAGATCATGGGATTTCTGGGCAAAGAACAAAGAGAGAATGTATGCAAAGTGATCTTTTTCAGGAATGAGAGATCTGAACCCAGTCAAGAAAGTCAAAGGGGATGCGTGGATGAGTTTGAAGGGGTAGGTCATAGTAAGGAGTTAGTGAGAGTCTTCTGAATCCTTCATGTTTCATTGTAGTTCCCTGCCTGCATCAGCCAGTTGCAAGGGTGCAGTTAATAGATGATATTAACTCTCATCTATTTGAGATAGCATGAAAACCACTTAGAATCTCCTAAGTGGGAGCCCGTGAGGACCATATATGTCATTTACTTCAACACTGTCATCATTCAGATGATGAAACCGGACACAGAGAGGTGAAGTAATTTGCCCAAGGTCACACATAGCTCATTAGTAATAGCCTATGGATTAGAGCCAAGGGTATTGAGTTCCAAAGTTTTATTTCATGAACATTAGATTATCTCTATTTTTTGGCAGTTCATTACTGATTTTAGCAAATGTTTCCTAAGTGACCTATATGTTCTAGGTATTATGCTAGGCATTGGAGTTTTAAAGAAAAATAAACTAGTCTCTGACCTAAGACCTCACAACCCGGAGGAAAAGTCATATATATGTTAAGACACTGGCAACGAAATGATAAATACCATGTGAGTGGTGCCATACGAGTGACCATAGGATCAGAGGAGAGGGATGAGTTTAGAATGACAAATAATCACCTTTCTTTATAGGCTTGATTTTCTAAAATCAATTATTTGCTTTGACATTCTAATTTAAATTTTTATCAGAAATGAGAGGATTTAAGAAAACATAAGCTTAGATATTGACCCCTTATGAATGCAAATAAAAAAAACACACACATTATGTTTTTGGAAGTGTGTTTTTCCTGGAGATTTGATTATTTTAGACTTCTGATATGGATTGATTTGTGCTCTCCAAAACCAGGTATGTTGAAATCTTAACCCCTATTATCTCAAAATGTGACCTTATTTGGAAATAAGGTTTCCACACAGGTAATCAAGTTAAAATGAGGTCATTCAGATGTGCCCTATTCCAGCATGACTGGTGTCCTTATCAAAAAGGGAAATTTGGACATCCACCAAGGGAAGAAGATGAGAAGACATGCGGAGAAGATGGCCATGTGACCGGAGAGATGCATCTTACAAGCCAAAAAATGCCAAGGCTCCACCTAGCATTTTTAGACATTTTTGAATTTGTAATTCTAGCCTCCAGAACTATTTGAAAATGACTTCTTGTTGTTTTAAGATATCTAGTTTAAAAAAAATATTTGTTACTGCAGCATAGAAAACTATGCAGCTTCCTTGGACAGTGATAAAAGAGCAGGACTGGTTTCTATTGCAAATACTTTGCTTCAAGGCCTGGATAAAAAATAACTGGCAGTGCCAGGCTGGTGTGGCTGAGTGGTTGAGCGTCCACCCATGAACCCGGTCAGGGCATATGCCCTGGTTGTGGACTCTAGCCCCATAGGGGGGCATGCAGGAGGCAGCCAGTCAATGATTCTGTCTCATCATTGATATTTCTACCTTTCTCCCTCTCCCTTCTTCTCTCTAAAATCAATAAAAACATATTAAAAAATAACTGGTGGCTATGCAGCCATATTTGTCTAACCCATGTGGACTGTTGATTCTGGAGCCATTAAAATTGGACACTTGTGAAAGGTTCTTTGATGATTGAATGGGGATTGTGTGGCAGTCACATCTTCCCTCCTCCTTGAAATCACCATTAATATTCCGCCAATAAGCTTTCAATGTTGGGTTCTTAATGTAGTCTTGCAACTATCTCAGAATCATCAAAGTTCTAAACAGCTGACCAAGCTAATGACATAAAAGCTCTTTCATCTTTTTGGTGTTAGAATGCCAGACTTTTTCACACGGAAATGACTGGCCTTTCAAGTTTTCATTGAAAACCTCTAATGTAGCGATTGTCGTTGAAGTGAGCTGGTGTTTTAAAAAATGACTTTGATGACCATAACTGCAGCACAGAGTACAGTGCTCTTTATAATCATATAACCATGACCACAGATGGCATTTCAAAGATATACTTTTCGAACATAAAACATTTATGAACAGTATTAGGCAGCATCTTTGAAGCTGTGTAATTTCACATAGAAGATTGTTGTAATGGTGTAAGAGCTGAGCTGCTTGTAGGTTGGGGTAGGAACATCAGCTCTGAATTCTTCCTGCAATTCACCAGCTGTGCACCTTACTTGGTGCACTTACACTCGCTGGGTTGCCTTTCTGTGGAACAGGAAAGCTGGACAATGATATTTATTTCCTTGCTCCTTGAAATGTGGTGAAGTTATAGAAATTTGTGTCAGGGATGTTTTGGAATTAGACAAATGAAACACACACACACACACACACACACACACACACATACACACACATCTTCTAAATACAGCCTTATTTTTTGTATATGTTTTTATTGATTTTAATGAGAGAGGAAGAGAGAGAAACATGGATCAGTTACCTCCTACATGCCCTGCTACTGGGGATCCAGCCTGCAATCTGGGCATGAGCCCTGATGGGGCATCACATCAGAGACCTCTAGATCTACTGAGCAACAATGGCCAGAGCCAGATTTATTTTTAATTGATGAAGGGAGGAAATGGGACTTTTCTTGTATATAAAATCTTTTCTGAAAGGCCTGTTGAATATGTTATAAGAGATGGCAAAAACTCATGAGGGAAAATGCTGCTGAGCAATGAGTCCCAATCAGATCACACCAATGGCCCAGAATCTAAAGCCTTTGTTCCAAGAAACAACCAAAAATTGTGCACAGCCAGTCACAGAGCCAGCAGACTCAACACTAACATTCTTATACTAGTAAGTCCTGGTCATGTGATAGAGGAAAATTAGAATATCGGTATACAAGTCTATGGAGAGGAATACAGAAGCAAATCTGGAAATATAAGCAGAGGGATTACTATTGAAGGTCTTCTTGGATTTATTATACAATCACAGAAGATGACCTTATTAGAAACTTCTTGAAGGATAGTTACTTATCTGTTTTATTCACAGTGAAGATCAAAATCTTGACTTCTATATTCAGGTAGAATTCACCATTTCCAGGTATATATCTATTTATATCTACAAGGAATGCAATTTAGATAGATATGTTAACTTGAGACTTCATAATAAAAAACTTAGATGAGAATGGCTGAACCCATCCCTAAGAGGGAACTCTATACAGTTTATTTCATATACACACAGTAAGCCCTAGAGGGTGTTCACAAGTGTTCTCATGCCAGTCTCTACTTCCTCTCCATCAGCGGTTCTCAACCTGTGGGTCACAACTCCTTTGGGGGTCGAACGACCCTTTCGCAGGGGTCGCCTAAGACCATCAGAAAACACATATTTCCCATGGTCTTAGGAACAAAGAGACCGCTCCTCGGTGTAGCAAAGTCTAGCAATGTAGTTTACTGTTGTTATATGAAGACTGTTACCCATGCTACACCATGATTCAAGACAAAAAATTTCATTTATTTTTAATTAGAAATAAATATTTCACAATATATAATTACATATTGTTTTTGTGATTAATCACTATGTTTTAATTATGTTCAATTTGTAACAACAAAAATACATCCTGCATATCAGATATTTACATTACAGTTCATAACAGTAGCAAAATTACAGCTATGAAGTAGCAATGAAAATAATTTTATGGTTGGGGGGTCACCATAACATGAGGAACTGTCTTAAAGGGTCGCGGCATTAGGAAGGTTGAGAGCCACTGCCCTAGAGGGTGTTCACAAGTGTTTTCATGTCAGTCTCTACTTCCTCTCCATAAACAAATATGTGACAATGCTTACCTGGTGTAAGAAAGAACAATGTCTTTCTTTTGTTCTGGCCTGGTCTATAGCCTTTTGTGAGCCTTCCAAGTCATTCTTACCTTGTGCTCTCTGCTAAGGCACTCTCTCTCACTTAGATCCATTTGTATTAATCCCTGAAGTTCTCAGTCTTGGACAGCTGGTCCACAATCTGCCAGATTCTGCAGCTCTCTGTCTCTTTAACCAGAGTGCACTGAGGCCATGCCTCTGGGAACTGTTAGAGTCTTTGGTAGAAACACCATTTTCTCTAAGCTTGGAAGCATTAAATTGGGGGCAATTAAACAAATGTATGGTAGAAATAGTTTTTTGCTAATGCTAGCCAGCTCCAGCAACATTAAATTCTAACCCTATACCCCTAACAGCTCAGGAACATGATTGTTATAGTTGAATTCTTTCTTGTGTTATAACTCCAATAGTCAATCCATTCCTAATGAATCCCCTCTTTTACTTTCTTTGTTCTCTTCTCTTTCTCCTTTTCCTCTTTCCTTAAATGGTCCCTGAGAATTTAGTACAAGCTAAGTACCATTCTAAGCACTAGCCTTACAAAGATAAAATAACCATATTCATTGCATCCTACTCAAAGCTCACAATCTAGTGAAGGACACAGACAATCAGATAAAAAGCTATAAGAGAGTGTGGCAAGGCCTGACTGAGAGGTCTATACAAAATCCCCTTGAGATAAATAATATTATGGAAGAATCAGATACCTTATATGTAGAAGATCTTATATAAACTGAATTTTAAAAAGAGACTACATTCTATACCAGAGGGAAGATATTAGGTAGGATGAGAACAAAATTATAGGATATCTCACTGTGTGTGGTATGCTAGCCACTGCTACTTTTTGGTCCAGATCAGCATCAAACAAAACTATGGCATGTGATTGTATATTTTGTGTAGCAGTCATACTTATTCTATGTCAAAAATCCTCTAATTCCCTCATTAAATTTTCTTGCATTCAGGGTACTCATTCCCAATTTTGTCATCTCTTTCTTATGTGATGCTTTGTCCTTCCCTTCACCCCCACAGGTACTCTCATATTCTCATCCTATTCTCTGTTGATAGGTTTAAGCTCACCACCAGCCTTTGTCTGAGAATGTCTGTGAAGTCAAGAAGACTATTTGTACCCACCAAGCCTCACCTCATATAACACACAGGCCTTCTGAAGTCTCCAGATAGACACTGATGGATCCTACAGGTCAGTTTAATCCATTGTTTTAGAGAGTAGATGGACAGATCCATGATTCTTACTAGACGAAACTGTTGAGAGCAGAGAGAATGTAGCCTATGAGACTGCTATTTTTTGTCCTATAAGACTGAGATATTTTTCTTGCTGCTACAAGACTCTTCACAGCTCTTCACCTCTCAAATGTCTTCAGGTACTTAATATAGAATGCACAAGGTAGGGCCATTGCATAGGGTCTCATAGTTCATCACAATATAGTTCTTAAATTGTTATTTTTAAATAGTTTCTTGATTTTTAAAGATTCTTTATTATTTGAAGTATTATATATAGTATTACATATGGGTTTTTAATATTCTTTTTGTTCAAAATGAAATACAGTACAATTGAATATTTCATTTTCATTCTTAGAGTAAATTCAAGCAGTCATCATTTGGCAAGATGCCTCATGATTATAAACTTTACTATAACTCATTCAATGTAATTCAACAAATATTTGAAGATTAGGATAGGTACTGTGCTAGGCTCTGAAGAAAGGAGGACTATACAGGTGAATAAGGTATGGCCCTTGCCTTGCAAGGAGCTCATTATCCAATGTCTAAAATAAATAGTCACACAGCAAATCAGGTCTGAGATAAAGAGCTTCTGATGGGAAATGAGGAATCAGAAGCGGGACTATACTTAGTCAGTGTGTGTGGGTATCAATTAAATTACTCCATTTGAACTGAGCAAGTACTAGAAGACTAATACTCGTATTACATCCCCAATAATCTGTGGGTATACCCTGACTTGACCACCCACCACATGGCCTTACAAATTGCTCAACCTCTCTGTTTGTTTTGTGGGGTTATTTTTTGTATATATCTTTAATGTGGAATAATAATATTAACTTCCTAGGTTGTTTAAAATGATTAAGCAAGATGTAGGAGAATATTTCTTTACCACAGATAGAAGAATTGGCAATTTTTAACTGTTATTCTTTTGGTTACTTTCCATAAATGAAAGAAGATGTACCTTTTTTTATAGAATACTATCAACAACATACTTAGTTAAGAGATAGAATTAATTAGAATTTCAGTTCCCATTTAGTCAAGCACGTTGTCCAATAACAGAACCAAAGTTAATCTGGGATGGACCAGTTGCTGGCTATTTTAATACTATGATATAAAAGCAATCGGTTGCATTCCTGGGATTTCCAAGTTTCTAAAGTTAGTTGTGTTTGGGAGGCACTAGTATGGAAGGACAAATTATACTCTGTCCTAGGTAAATACATTTTGTACAGCATATTCCAGGGTTTCATAAAGTGTTCCACAACAAATGCCAAGTAAACACCATCTTCCTAATTGCTCATTGAGACACCCAGACTGATCTCTATCCTTCTCCTGCTGGCTACATGAGAGCCCTTTCCATTTTCTCATGATGACCATCAAAAACAAAAGCTTTGTGTGATTTTGTTGAAGATTTGTGACTATGAGTTGAATCTGAATTTTTGAAGTTGTTTCCCTTCCAAAGAGAGCCTGAGTAGCATTACTCTGGAGACTCAATGATCTCTTATTGCTATAGAACAGGGATGCCAGGTAACATTTATTGCCTCTAGCCATTTCTCAGACAAATGAAGAACCAGCATAGCAAAAAGGAATATCAAACTTATTAACGCGCTTTGAGGAGAAGAGCGTAAATTTTAAGAGGTGGGGTTACATGCTGACCAGAATCTTACCTCTATTAAAACAGATGATTCTATAGGTTTTTCTGAACAGATGGATATTCATCTTATATTTTCTTGAGGCCATTGGCAAGTGACTCTGACTAAACAGTTCAAAATGAAGGTGAAAAATAATATGGAAACTAAACCTTGTTTCACTAAAAGATGTGGACAGGAAGTCAGAAGGCTAGTCAACAACCTTAATTGCTTTAACTACTCATTGTTTAGTTGAGACATTGTTAGCTGAAGCCTGAAGCAGCTTCCACCTCAGTTTGTCTTTTGTATTTTTGTTATTGAAATTTCATGCCTAAAGGCTATGGGTATGTCCCAAAGTCTCAATAAAAGGGAGAGCAAGGCCAGAGCAAGGGAGTCTTCTCATTGGAGGAAGGCTCCTGCCTGGACCCCCAATATTCCCAAATTAATACTTTTCTAATCTGAACCCTGAATGGGAACCCTGAACCACGCGGGATGTGAAAGGGGTTTCCACAGGGAGGGAATGGGGGGATATGGGCACATGTAATACCTTAATCAATAAAAAAATAAAATAAAAATAAGTCTGGCTCAGTAAAACCTCTACACCAACTTCTCCTGGTCTTCTCTAACATGTCACTTCGTAAACATACAGTGTATCATAGTCACCTTGGGTCTTGGAGCACTGAAGATCTAGCATAAGTCAGAAGGGCCTTTGACCCCAGGAGTGAATATCTGCTCAGGAATACCTGGCCCGGATTCAGCTTCTCTAGCTGTAGTTTTTGGAATTGAAACCAGCATTGTTGGATTTCCATTCTTCTGTCTCTATCCCCACAGCTGTCCATCCATTGCAGCTTTTTCTCCTCAGTGGAGTTCCAGTTAAAAGAGAGCATCTGGTGCCCTCCAGTGGCTCGACCTGAGCCTCTCCTTTGACCTCTCAAGTATTTATTTATTTATTTATTTTTAATATTTGGAAGGATATTTTGTTGCTTGCATATAACTCTACTCTTAGGAAAGGAATCCATCATGCCGTTAATGTTGTGTATTTCTTATAGGAGAATGAATCAGAGAATAAAGACAAACTACTTGGACTTCTTGTTGTACAAAGGGCTAAAAACAATGGAAACCAAGTATAAAAATCCCAGTCCTACTCTCATCCCTTTTCATTAAGTGGTCTTAGAAATTCTACTTATCTTTCTGGTTCACATGCATTTTCTATACAATGAAAATGTAGAGCTAAGTGAACTTTAAAAATTTCCCCAAATTGTACTACCCAAAGATTCTGAAATCCTAGGGAAGGGATAAATGTTCCTACATGACTTTTACACTTCTGCACTTAAGAGAATGGCTTTCATTATTTTGACAACTTGACTTGCTTTAAAAGTTTAGAAAAGAAGTTATAATAGAATCCCCACATAAGTCACATGTGGTATAAATACGTATGCATCTAACATTTCTAAAGGTTCTTATGGCTCCTGACCTTTCAGATGATTAGATGGTGCCTTGAAAAGTCATCAAGAGAAAGCATTCTAATTTTCCCTGTTTGACAGAGATGGACACTGTATAACTGTATTTTAACAGCACTTAGTTTGCTCTTGGTACACAGGAATCAATAGATCACTAGACTAATGAACAAATGAATGGGAAAGAAAAAAATAGTCTTAGTTATTGTAATGCATAAGCAGAGAAAGCAACTATATTTCTAGTATAAGGAATAAGAAAAAAATCTACCCAGGCCTTAAATTACCCTTGTTCTTTCTTGCTCTGACCCTTAACTCAACTGTACCACCATGATAAATTTAACAATTAGAGACCCATTTATTCCTCTGGGTAGCAGTGAGCTGGCTTCAGTGTTCTTCATTATGGAAGCAGTTGTTTTGGAAGGAAAACATTTTATGGCTGGTAACAGGAGCTCAATAAAAGATTGTTGAATAAATAAAAGAATGTATCAAGGTATTTATTAGTCACAAGGACTCTTGCAAGAATTGATTTGGAGAAGATTAGCAGAACATATCCCAAAAGAGAGACACACAGGGAGAAAAACTAGTGGTAGTGATAAGGGCTTGGTGATGGTGATGGTAATGCCCTAGAACAGTGGTCGGCAAACTCATGAGTCAACAGAGCCAAATATCAATAGTACAATAATTGAAATTTCTTTAGAGAGACAAATTTTTTAAACTTAAACTTCTTCTAATGCCAGTTCTTCAAAATAGACTTGCCCAGGCCATGGTATTTTGTGGAAGAGCCACACTCAAGGGGCCAAAGAGCCACAGTTTGCCAACCAGAGCCCTTATTTAAGACAAGCTTCTCTCTTTTGAATTTTAAAATGGGGACTTTAGTCAAGCAGGAGAATATATTTTTATCTAGGCATTTGCTGCACAATACAGTAGCCATTTACAACATGTGGCTATTAAACACTTGAAATATAGCTAGTCCAAATTGAGATGTGCTCTTAGCATAAAATACACAGCAGATTGGGAAGACCAGGATGTAACAGTAGTGAGAAGTGATTGGTCTTTGAGAATATTTTGAAGTTGGACCCCATGGGTTGTGCTGACAGATTGAATGTGGGATGTGAGAAGTAGGAATTGAGGATGACTCCAAGGGTGAATTTGCTATTAATTGAGATGAAGGATTATATTCAGGAACAGATATAAAGAATTCAGGCTTAAAGATGTTAAATGATTTACCCAAGCTTAAATGGGTAAGTCAGAAAGAAACAAAGTTATTGGAGTTGGTAGGGGGCTCAGAAATCTACTGTTTCATCTTTTATTTTGTAGATAAAGAATTTTGGCTCTAGTGAAAAACAGTGGCTTGTTAAAAATGATAGGAAATGAAGCACAGAGCATCTAACATGGGTTTTCTGAGATGTGGACTAGTGGTTCTTTTTTGCCATTATATGACAACTGTAAAAATAAAAATAATTCCAGTTTTAATTGCTTTTAATTACATTAAGAAAAGAAGATACACTGAAGACACTTTGAGGGAAAACCTTAGAAACCTCCACATGAAGCATATTCTACACCCCTAGTTGTTGGTGTTAGCTAATTTGCTGCCCAATGTGAATTTGGGGCAAATGAATTACTCCCTCCTTAACACTTAAAGTCAAGGAGAGCAATGGTAACTACCTCTTAGGGGAAAGAGTCTTCAAGAGCCACATATTTCATCTCCAGCCCTAAAAACTCTCATGGCTTAGATTAAAACAAGGGAGAACGCTAAGATATAGCAAATTGTAGAACAGAAAGCCATCTTTTATTCCTTTATATAGAAGGATAACTCAGTCTACGTTAAAGTGGTTGGGAATATTTGTATGCTTGAATATGAGACCCAGGAGTACTCTTATCTGTCCCTTTATCAATTGAATTTTTTGTCATAAAAATATGGCATTCAGTGCCCATTTTTTTAATGAACATTTGGCATAAATCAGCTATGAACACAATAATGCTGCATAATAAATCACCCCCAAATGGCTTACTGTATACTTAAAAAAAAATTAGGTTGGCCTTTTTCTCCAGTTCCTGGAAAGAAGCTTCTGAATGTTTGCAATCTCCTGAGTAATAGGAGGAGTGTCTTTGTTACTCTTGGTGGGTCCTGATGATGTATGGTAACTCAAAATTGAAACTACTCATTTCAGAAAGACCAACCATGTAGTCAGAGTATTGAGTGAACCACGTGATATCAGCCTGACCTCCAGGGAGATGAAGGAGACAGGATAGAGAGCAACATAGGCAATGATTCACTCAATCTTGACTATGTGGACAGAAAGGTTTGGTTGAGTTCCCCTAATTGGCAATATTCTAAGAATTGTCAAATGCCAGTGTGCCCGGAGGGCAATGCACCCTGAGGAGAGAGGACAATGGAAGTTTCATGTTTGGAAGCCTCCAAGTCTGATAGCTCTGATCTCAGATTTACCTTCTCCCAAAAGGCAATGTCCATGTCTCTGCTTAGGACTTCTGCAGTGCTCAGTATCTCAGTTTCTTCCCTGAGCAACTCTCTTCTTATTTCAAACATGCATATGCCAAAATACCAACAACTCAAAGCCGTGCTGCTAACAGGAGTCATCTTTCTTCAGATGCACTTTAGTGACTGTTTTGTGTTGTCTGTCAATTAGTAGCCACATGAGCTTGAGCAAGTACCTAATATTCCTGTGCCTTGGTTTTCTAATCTTTAAAGTTGACATAGGAGTACCTGCCACACAGAACTGAGGTGACAATTCAAGGATATAGTACCTTTAAACTCAGGACAAGACTGCATCAGAGCAAGCACTTAATAATAAAAAAGAAGTAATGTTTCCTTAGAACTTATTATGTGGCAGACATTTTTCCTGATTTACATGCATCAATTAATTTAATCTTAAAAACTCCACTAGGAGGCAAATATTTGCATTTTCAGGCAGTAACTATCTATATTCTCTTTTTAAAAATACAGTTTTATTTATTTCAGAGAAGGGAGAAGTAGAGAGAGATAATAACATCATGATGAGAGAGAATTATTGATTGGCTGCCTCTCACATGCCCCCTACTAGGGATCAAGCCCACAACTTGGGCATATGCTCTTGACCAGAATCAAATCCAGGACCCTTCAGTCCACAGCTGACACTCTATTCAGTGAGCCAAATCAGCTAGGGCAGTACTCTTACTCTTAACCTCTGAGCTTTATGCTTTCATCCCAAGAGCTCAATAAATGTTTGCTGTTGTATCCATTGTTTTTATTTGAGCATGTTCTTTAGATCTTGCTCCTGTGCTGAAGAAGCTTATAAAAGGTTTTCTTTCAAGCACATTCAATAAGATTTATAACACTTAGGAAAATCCTTTTTTTTTTTTTGTAAATCTCTTTACATTTATTTATTTCCATTCTACTTGGTTACAAATGGGGTTTCATGCCTTTGGACATTAAGACAAACAATATGACAGGGGAAAAAAAGAAGAACTTTGGCTTAGAAAGGGACTATATTTTTCCCCATATAGTGAGAAATTCAACTAAATTTCTTGCATGAGTCCTCAAAAGGGGGTACGTTGGAATATCATGGAATATGCTGTCACGAATACAGTGGAAATTAGTTATTGAACTTTCCTTGTGGTGTCTCTCAGCCTAACCCTGGGCAAAGTGCCCAACACAGTATTATAAGAATAATTCCACAAGAGGCCAAATCATAGCTGAGGGTTGTGAAGCTCTGAAACCCAGCTTGAAGCATCAAGCAACAATTCTCCTCAAGTCCCAAGTATAATTATAAAGTAGGAGGATTGATTTTTTAATAAAGCCTTCGGAATTGTACCTCCAAATGAGTGCTATCATGCAAGTCATCACCTTGGGAGGTTGTGAATCTATGCTAATGATGCCACTGTAGCTGAAAACTACTTTTAAAAATCTTCATTCAGTGTGAGCTTATGGAATCAACCACTGGTCTCACTATTTTATAGTGAAAAATAGCATCACTCACATCTGTCACCAGCCACATGACTCGCCATACTTATCTCATCCAAATAGTTACCAAATATCTTTAGCTGTTCCAAAATATAAAGGCGGCCTCAGAGAAAGGAAATTTACCATAAAGATGATCAAGATAATATAGTTGGATATCACACTAATAAAAGAGAAACATGCAAATTGACTGTACCTCTCCTAGGCTCATAAGCCACGCCCACCAGCCAATCAGGAGAAATTATGCAAATTAACCCAACCAAGATGGCTGCGGCCATGAGCATACAGGAGGCTTGGGTTGCCCCTGGCAATGGAGGAAGCCAAGCTTCCTGGCCTGCCATAACCTCCACTCAAGGCTACAAAGTTTCAATTATAGAAGATGAATAAATCCCAGACACCAAGGCCCCCACTTGGGTAGCCGAGGGTGTGTGGCCAGCCTACAAATCACCAGAGGCCCCTTGCACAGGCTACCCCACACCCCAAGGGAACTCCAACCCTGATGTGGGATATCCTTCAGGGCAAACCAGACAGCCCCCACCTATGCACCAGGTCTCTAGTCTATTTAATCAAAGAATAATGTGCAAATTGAACATCACTCCAACATACAAGATGGCTGCCCCCATGTGGACACAAGATGGCTGCCACAAGATGGCCTGCAGGGAGGGCAGTTGGGAGGAACCAGGAGGCCTGCAAGGGAGGGCAGTTGGAGGCAATCAAGCCTTCAGGGTAAGGCAGTTAATGGTTACCAGGCCTGCAGAGGAGGGAAGTTGGGGGCACTCAGGCTAGCAGGGGAACAGTTAGGCATCAATCAGGCTGGCAGGGGAGTGGTTAGGGAGCGATCAGGCTGGCAGGCAGAAGCAGTTAGGGGCAATCAGGAAGACAGGCAGGTGAGTTGTTAGGAGTCAGCAGTCCTGGATTATGAGAGGGATGTCCGACTATCCATAGGATCGGTCCTAAAGGGGCAGTCAGACAAACCTTGAGGGAACCCAGATTGGAGAGGGTGCAGGCTGGGCTGAGGGACACACTCTCCCATGCATGAATTTCATTCACCGAGTGTCTAGTATCAACGCCTATCTTTCTTGATGAATTTGGAAACAATTTAGAGATGGATATAGTTTTTACATAGTTATAGAGCAACTTAACATGTTCACAGTATTAATGATGATTGAAATATGGAACTTGAGATCTGTGGAAATGTAGCCTTGTTAATCTGTCAACCCACAAATAAGGCAGAATATTCTACCCAGTCATTGGCTGCATGGGCAGAAGCAGATTTCTGCTGCAGGCTAGGCTTCTTACAGATGGCAAATATACCTGTACTAGAGGCCCATTGCAGCAATAGGGCTTCCTGCTGCAGTCTCTGTGCCCGGCCAGCTACCCTCCCTTCTCAGCAGTCCTGCGGGCTTTCCTCCCTTCTCCACTTGCTTGCTTCTTGCAGCTTCCCTCCCTTCTGCAGCACTTGGCTTCCTTCTACGCTGTCTTTGGTCTTCTCTCTGCACCAACGTATGCAAATTAACTGCCATCTTGGTTGCATAATTTGCATACTCACTCTAATTGGCTGGTGGGTGTGGCTGATGGGCGTGGCTTGTGAGTGTAGCGTAGGTGTGGTCAATTTGCATATTACTCTTTTATTAGATAGGATGCTCATCTTGGGCAGGGAAGTGTTGCTTCCCTGGAATAAATGAGGGAGGGAGGAGAGGGGAAGAATAATAAAACAGTCCCCAGAGTTTTTATTAGATTCATTATAAGAAATTGAGAAACATGGATCAATTAATGGCACCTAACACACAAGAAACTCACCCTTCTCCCTCAGAGACCTGCACTGTAGTAAGCAATGGGGCTTTTACTCTAGCTGATGTTGCTTCAAGGACACGTGAGGCCAAGGGAAAGCAGGGGTGCCCTAATACCCCAAAGATGCTGAATGCGGACAGGCTGTGATAAAAAGCTGCAATTTTGGAATGAGTATAGATACTCTCAAGGTGACCATTCTAAAGGGAATACATTTATCTTGTTGAATATAATTTAGCATTTGAGTAAAGCAAGGATTGCTATGGCTTTGTGGAATTTATTTGCAAAATCTAATACATTGTACATATTTACCATAGTTATGAAAGAAGGCTATGTACAAAGCTTGTGAGTTAGTTGGACTGCAGTTGCACAGGACCTAAAATGATGTTCCAGCAGTGACGGTCTCTAATATAATCACTTGATGGCATAATCACATTAGAACACATCATCTTGACTCTATAGAGTGGATCTGAGACACCCAGAAGACTCTCTAGTTTGGTAACACCAAAGTTGGCAGGTGTAACTGTTTTTGTTGTTTTGTTTTTAACCCATGGACAAGGTTATGGCACATGACATAATAACTTATAAATATTCAAAATAAAATGATGACAGTAAAGATACAAGGAGGGAAAACAAACATGAGATTTTATGAACAAATGTACTATTTCTTTTGTATAATTTTAATGTATTCCAAATGGATAAATACATTTGATAAATCCAGCAAATATTTATCTATATAAACATACAGTAACTGCAAATATGTCATCCTCAAATTGGATATTTTTTAATAAATTGATGAAGCAAATTAGCTTCTGGTGGTTTATTTAGATAGTTCCTAGTATTAACAAATATAGTATTTTTGGGTATTTGGAGCCTAGCTATGCAGGCTAAGTATCACCAGTTCACGGGTTATTTTCTAACTACTGTCAATCTCTCTCTCCAATAACTGTTTCTCTCCATTTCTAACCCTGTCCTACTATATTCATCTAACTCCACCTATGTGATCTTCTTTCCACTTCGAATGTAGTCATTTATGGGCTGTGTTGCACTCTATAAGTAATGTAAACATGACTCAGAAAAAGGTGCTTCCTTTGATGAGACAGTAATCTAGAAAGGGAGGTAAGTATCATAATCTTACTCATATGTGGAATCTAATGAACAAAATAAACTGATGAACAAAATAGATCTAGAAACATAGAACAGACTGTGGAATATCAGAAGGAAGGCCAAAGAGAGTGGGTGGGAATATAGCAATCAAGAACTTGCTTGCAAACATGAAGAATCCATGGACACAGACAGTGGGGTGGTGAAGGCCTGGGGTGGGAGTGGAGGTGGGTTAGAGAAGGTCAATGGGGGGAAATAGGGACATATATAATACTTTCAACAATAAAGAATTTAAAAAATAAAGGGATATAAGCATAAATCACTTTAACCTTTGCCAAGTATAATAAATTCTATAGACAATGAACAGAAAATGTACTGTAGAAATGCAGAGATGGAAGTGGGTATGTCCATTGAGCAACACGAAGAAGGATTTCATGGAAGAAGTGGCATGGATCTTTGAGCTGGATCTTGAATGAAGAGATGTGGGGAGGGAGAGGCAGAGTGAAAAGAATCACATAATCCTGGAAATGAAAAATTGAAGGACATCCCCTAAGATTAGGGAATGATTGGTTTTCCAACGAGTGAAATGATAAATAAAATAGAAAAAGGATAGCAGAGTCAAGTTTTAGATGACCTTGAATGATTAACAAGCAACCAGAAATAATAAGAAATGTTGAGCATAATCAAATGAAAGTCTGGATTGGCCAGAATATATCTGTGGCACACAGAAAATATTCAAGCATCAATAAAAAAGATGCATAAGATGTCCAAAGATTGAAGATGAAGGGGACTATCTGGAGGCTGTTGAAAATGTCCACTTGAAAATAATATTATTGACTTTGACTCAGAACTCTTTTTTAGGTCTTGCTTTACTCAGCACACATGAACTTCCACCATTTCTTCTCTGATTCATCTCTTTGGTATCTCCCTTTCAACATAATTGGGATCTTAACTGGCTTCAATGTAGTTAACCATCTTGTGTATTGAGATGTATACCTCCCATCACACACACACACGCACACACACACACACACACACACAACCATGTATATGTGCACATACCCAGTTTTTTCCCCAGGTTCTATGAGTGTCTTCCAGAAAACATGCAGCCATTTATTTTGTTAAAATATGACTTGTTCCATACCAATGTTCTTTTTTGTTTTAATATTTCTAAGTTACAAAGTTTAACTCTCATGATTTTTTTTTCTTGTGCATCTTCTTTTTATCTGTCCTAGAAATCCAGGAAACAGCACAGGTTACATAGAATGTCAAGTGCAGGTCAAAAAGCATCATTATAAAAGCAAGATATAAGAGCCTGCCATTTAGTGTGTGGCAGCACACACATTCAAATAACACTTTTTTTAGTGGAGAGGCAATGTAAGGTGACTTTTGAATTTCTGATGTTCATTCAAAGATTTGATTATAACTAGAGTGTAGAGTTCTAGTTTTCTTTATATTATTTCCAGTGTCTAGCATAGGGCTTGGTACACAGAGGGCACCCTCCAAATCCTGGCTGAATGAAGGAAGGAAGGAATATTGAGTGAATTATTGTTTTGCTGGAAATAGTTTATGACAAATAAAAGTAGCATTTTACTGGACTGTTTATGCTTCAATCTTGTTCATTGAATCTTGGCAATTATCTCCATTCTGTGCCCACCCCCTCCCCCTTATTACCTTGAACCATTTATTCACTCTGTTGCTTTTCTGTCTCTCTCAATTTACCCCTTCCTTTTAATGAGCACGATGAATATTAATTATGGTTTCATATACAAAAACAGCCCCCTCACTGCCTTTGAATTTTCTTTGCCTTGTCTTTCCTCTTCTCTGTGTCTCTTTTGGTTCCCCATTATTTCTTATGAAGCTAAACCAATGAGGCCCCTTTGCTCATTTTATCTCCCCACTTCTTCCCCTGGCAGCTGCCTCTCCTTTCACTTTGCTTTTAACTATTTTTTCCTCTTTGTCTCCGAATTGTTTTGGTCAAACCTGTCACTTTATACAGGTAGCATCTAAATGCAAATATTCTCCCAGAAAAAATTACAGAGTGGCAGAGGGAAAATAATGCTTTCAAATAAACGCTGTATATTCAATTGGCTTCCAAATCAGCGCCAGCTAAACAAATGCCTAATAGCAGTCCTTAGCGAGATAAGATGGTTAGGTTTTGAAATTAGAAGTTATCTTTTTTTCTTTCTCTAAATTCCTCTTTCATTTAAAAAATATATCATAAAGGATTCATGCAAACCACAAACGATACTTTTAAGCTAACACTTTTGGCCTTCTTATCACAGAGTGCATGTATGTCTTTAGACAAACAGATAAAGCAATGGGATCCGAGAGGGGAAAGTATCAAATCAACTCGCAAGTAAGTCATTTTGGAGCAGAGGAATAAAGATTGTGTATGCCATCCAGGCTCTTTATAGTGTGTGTGTGCCTTATGATAAGATTTCTAGAAGATTCAAAGTCATGAGAATGAGCAGCTGCCCTTTATTAAGGTGCACCTCTGATTAGTTGATGATAGAGCCAGTGTCGACTAGAGTCAGAAGGTAAGTCAACTTGTAAAAACACAGTTTTAGAGACACCAAATCAAATCTGAAATGTCATTTTGGCATTTACTAGCCATAGCCTTTGGGCAAGCTGTAACCTGTTTTTGTCCCATGTTCATCATCTAGAAAACGGTGTGATTTCTAATCACTTCAAAGGGTTATATGAATGTGAAGTGAAACACTGTCCATAAAGGGCTTATATGAGTACCTAACACTCTTAGGAGTAATAACTTATAATAGTTATTTCCAGATACAGGTAATAATATTCATATAATAACTGTAAGGAAATACTATTCTTGAATGTTCAGTGACCTTTCTCACATTCCTGCCTTTGTACGCATTGCTTTCTTCTCTCAATGTCTTTCCCCCATCCCCAGGTTATCATTTAACATAGTGACTTTTTATTCATCATTCAAACCCGTTTATTCAGACATCAGCTCTTCAGGAAGTTTGTCCTGATCTTCTTGAGGAGAACCAATTACTCCATTCATTGAATCATTCATTCAATATTTATCCAATCCTTTCTATGTGCCAGCCACTGCTCTAGGAACTATGAAAATGGTTTTGAACAAAAAATTAAAAAGCCCCTGCCTTATGAAGCTTACATTACACTAGGGAACATGAACAATAATCATAACGAATGATAAAATATATAGAATAAAATATGATCATCAGTGCTATGGAGAAATAAAGAGTATAGAATGCAAAGGCTGGAAGAGGGGTAGTTTCAAAACGGATTGTTCTGCAAAGGCATTTGAACAAAGATGGGAAGGAGGAACAAGATGACTCACCTGGAAACTAGGGGAAGAATATTCCAGATAGAGGAATAGTGAACAAAGACTCTGAAGAGTCACTTTTCCCTCCTGTTGCCTTTGCTCCATATCTATACTATTAACATACCCAAATATTTTGTAATTATTGATAATAAAATGTATTTTATGTTATGTAAAGCACATTTTTAAATTATGTATGTAAGTGTCTGTGACTGTGTAGGCATAGATTGTGTCTTACCTATGCCCATGTTCCTAGTGTATAGTATGGAGTATGTTTTTCAACAGGTGCCACCAATATTCACGCCATTAACTTGAGTAATGACACTAGTCTTTGTAGACAGAGTGGGCACTGAATTTCAATTGCTAGAATAGTTGGTCAGGTCTAAAGGTTTTAGCATAGTTTGGTTTCTGCTGTTGGTTACTAAGTAGTGGCCATACTCCTGCAGTGACTCTTGCATTTTTTTCCCTCTTTTCTGAAATAGCTTCCATGGAGGTTACTATTTGATCAGAGGAAAGTGGCAGCAAAAGGCATTATCCTATATAATAAAAGCCCAATATGCAAATTGACTCAATGAAGGAACAACCTGTGGAACTAGCGGTGGCTATGACACACACTGACCACCAGGGGGCAGATGCTCAATGCAGGAGCTGCCCCCAGCCTGCAGGCCCCAGGACAGCCAACATGGGTGTCAGCAGGGGTCCCCATCACCCCACCTGTCACCCCACAGGTAGTCCCTGATCATCGGCCAGGCCTAGGGACCCTATCTGTGCACAAATTTTGTGCACTGGGTCTCTAGTACAATAGAAAAAGCAATTGGTAAATTTAGCCTTTATGTGGCAGTTCTTGCTAGTTTTGCTAGCTGCAGTAATTAAATTGAAGCCGGGCAAATTAAGGAGGGAAGGGACCCAGCAATTCAGGAGTACTGAGCACCAGTGCCTACAGAGGTAGCCAGGTAGGTGGCATTCAGAAACAGGATTGTGGCTAACAGAGAGCTTGTCTAAACATGGCAACAGCCGAGACCGGTTTGGCTCAGTGGATAGAGCGTCGGCCTGCGGACTGAAAGGTCCCCGGTTTGATTCCGTCAGGGGCATGTACCTTGCTTGCGGGCACATCTCCAGTGTGGGGTGTGCAGGAGGCGGCTGATCGATGTCTCTCTCTCATTGATGTTTCTGACTTTCTATCCCTCTCCCTTCCTCTCTGTGAAAAAAATCAATAAAATATATTTAAAATAAAAAAATAAAAATAAACATGGCAACAGTAACTCAGAACCAGTCCTGTGGTTCCATCCCCAAAATAAAGGCTCTGAAGCAACTATAAAATTATATGTTGCTTAAAACTATATATATATATATATAATCCTTCTGATTTTTCAATGTTGGCAATATATTTAATTTTTTAAACAAAAAGTATGCCAAATCAAAATGCCCAACAGTAATATGCTTGGGTCTTGAATCCAATCATTTAGCAGTCTTATATTTAATTGAACTCTCCCATTGTGTGGGTAGGGAAAGTGAGAGGTAGGACAGCAAGTGTCTTGCCCAGACACAGAGCTGGGGCAGAAGCAGAGTCAGGACCAGCAGCTCCAAAGCTCCTAGCCATCATGAGCATGGTTTCAGGTCCTCCCAGGCCGATCATGTCCACTGACTCTAACATAAACATGCAGCTCTGATTCTCAAATGCGTTCATAAACATCACACGTCTTCCTCTTTCATTTTGTTTGAAGGCTTAGTGTAGAAATAGCTTCTGTTACATCAAAGATCAAAACTTCAGGATTTGGAGCATTTTTTGTGCTCATTAGAGTTAGTGTCAAATGCCTCTCCCTGGCTCACACCTACCTGCCATTGAAGGGAAAAATGTCTCATCAACTATTTATGGAAGACCCCAGGGGCTTCCTCCTGAGAGATCCTGAACATGTAATTTTCACCACTGCCTGGCAACTGCCACATTGCCTCCACCTCAGCGTCTGCTCTCAAACAACCCTTTAATAGCCACTGGTATTAACACTGCTGCAGATTTGACCTACCAAGTTCATGATCTCAAATTGGCTGCCCTAGGTTTGCTCCAGGCCAGAACTATTACACCAACAGCACACTATGAAAAAGGGGAGAATCCAGCCCCTCCTCACACATTCCCTGTCAGGCTATTCTCGTTCTAGTGGTCCCCAGGAA
>JAAGEH010002528.1:5225502-5264408 GCA_011751065.1 Lasiurus cinereus
TCACACATTCCCTGTCAGGCTATTCTCGTTCTAGTGGTCCCCAGGAACGCTTTAATGTCTTGCCAATATTTGAGGAAACTCTGTGTGTGCGTATTTGTGTGCATGGGTGTGTGTGTGTGTGTGTGTGTGTGTGTGTGTGTGTGTGAGAGAGAGAGAGAGAGAGAGAGAGAGAGAGAGAGAGAGAGAGAGAGAGAGAGAAACATAGGAGATATCTTTCAGCTTTTACTTACAGACTAAATCTCGAAGGATAACTTCATGACACAATGCCAAATGCTTATTGAATATTTTCAATAAATTCTATTTTCTTAATTTGAAAAAACAATTTATGAACAGTTAATTATCTAAATATTTGTTAATTTAATTAATCAAAGCATTTCCTGGTCCATTTTAAAAAGTTATTCTAAAAGTTTATTAAAACATAACTTATGTTGCTAAAATTTACCATCTTAGAGTGGGCAGCTTGATGAGTTTTGACAAGTATTTTGACAAGTATAAACAATCTTAATCAAGATAAGGAATGATTTCTTCCCCCCCATAAGTTCCTTAAATCCTTTTGCAGTCTAATTCTTCCTCTCACCTCAGTCCCTGGCAAGCAGTGATCTGTTTCATTTTCTTATGGTTTTGTCTTTCCTGGAATGTCAGGTAAACGGACTTATACAGTATGTAGTCTTTTGCAGATGACTTTTTTTTTTTCACATGGCCTAATGCTTTCCAGATTCATCCACAGTGTGGCATTATCAGTAGTTGGCTTCTTTCTACTATCAAACAGTCTTCTATTGTATCAATATATTACAATTTATTTATCCATTTGCCAGTCGATAGAAATTATGTTGTTTCCAGTATTTGGCTGTTCCTAAAATCACTATCACTACATCGGCCTGCAGGTCTTATGGACAAATGTTTCCATTCTCTTGGAGTAGGTTTGCTGGGTTATATTATAAAAGTATATTTAACTTATTAGAAATGGCCACACTTGTTTTCCAAAGTGGCTCTACTATTTGACATTCCCACCAACAATGTATGTCACTTAGAATTGCTCCACTTCTTTACCTATGTTTGGCATGTTTAGTCTTTTTAATTTTAGAGATGTGTAATGGTGAATTTAATGAGTCATACTGATTCAGTTGGTCACAGTGTCCAGATATTTGCTCAAAATTATTCGGGGTGTTTCTGTGAGTGTGTTTTCAGTGAAATTTACATTTATTTTGCTGGACTTTAAGTAAAGCAGATTGCCCTCCATTATATAGGTGGGCCTTGTCCTATCAGTTGAAGTCCTACATAAGACGGAAGGTTGACCTCCACTGAGCAATAGGGAATTCCACCAGCAGACTCTCTTATTGGTTTTCCTGCTGCCTGACTGCCTTTGGATTCAAATGCAGCTCTTTCCTGAGGGAAAGCCTGTTGGCTGACCCCAAGATTTGCCAAGCCTCCACCATCACAAGCTGATTATATACTAGTATCTACTAGAGGCCCACTGCACAAAATTCATGCAAGGGGTTTGGCCCTCCCAGCTTCAACTGCCTTGGCCCTGGCAGTCTCAATTTTGTCTGGAAGGTCATCGGGATGGTCATCCAGAAGATCGACAGGACAGTCGTTCTGCTATTTGGTCTAATTAGCATATTGACTCTTCATTATATAAGACTAGAGGCCTGGCTCATGAAATTTGTGTATGGATATAGTCCCTAGGTCTGGCCTGCTATCAGGGCCATCTTCCCCATTTCCCTGACAGCAGGGTGAAGGGACAAAGAGGTTGGCTGTTTCTGCCCACTCTCCGGCCCCATTCCTGCTGCAAGTGGCCTTCAGGTGATCAGAGCCTGCCAGCCAGGGAAAGGGACCAAGACGTGGTTAGTGCACCTCATAGTGACTGGTCCAATGGTTGTTCTGGTTATTTCACGATTAGGGTAAATTTGCATATTACCCTTTTATTGTATAGAGGCCATGTGCACTGGTGGAAGCAGGCTGAGGGCCCCAGATTGGGGTGGGAGGTCTCTGCTGGGGGCCAGGGCTGGCCTGGGAGAGGGGCTATGGGAGGTTTGGAGGTGGGCCCCACCCCTGATCAGGGTGGGGGTTCCTGCTGGGGCATGGGACTGGCCTGAGCGAGGGGTTCTGGGCAGTTTGTGGGCCAGCCATGCCCCTGGCTTTGTCAAGAAGGACGTCCAGAAGATATCTGGTCTATCGGTCTAATTAGCATATTACCCTTCTATTAGTATAGTTGGTTCTGTTTATCTGAAGAACACTCACTAATACTGTATAATGTTCTAGAAAGTTTTTATGGTGAGCACATTGGATTTTTAATTTGCATTTCTCTGGTGACTAGTGATGTTGAACATTTTTTAATGTGCTCAAGGTCACTTCTATATCATCTTTTATGAAGTAGCTGCTCAAATATTTACTCAGATTTGTGTGTTTTGGGGGGTCAGGATTGTTTGTCTTCTTACTATTATGTTCTAAGAATTCTTTGTGAATTCTGAATATAAATTCTTTATATAATATACTAGAGGCCCGTTGCATGATATTTGTGCAAGAATAGACCCCTGCCTTCACTTCCGGCTGCCCAGGAACCAGCACGTCCCCACTTCTACCAGGAACCAGCAAGTCCCTGCTCCCCGGCTGCCTGGAAGCCAGCATGTCTCCACTCCCTGGCCACCTAGGAGCTGGCACATCCCTGATCCCAGGCCACCTGGACCCGGGAAGTCCTTTTTTCTGTCTGGAGCACCACCCCAGTAGCTCCCTCCGACACCCCTCTTTCCCTCATAGCAGGCTTCATTCACACTGCTCTGTGCCATTAATCTCCATCTTGTTGGGTTAATTAGCATACTCACTCTGATTGGCTGTGGTTGTAGTGGGAGTGATGGTTAATTTGCATGTTCCTCTTTTATTAGGTAAGATGCCTTCCAACCATTTTTCTCTATGAGTGGCTTGTATTTTTTTTCTTTTTACCTTTCTTTTTACAGTTTTAAATTTTGATTAGGCTCAGTATATCAGTTTTCTTTTATGGTTCCTGTTTGGGTCCTAATTAAGGAATTTTGACTTAGTTCAAATTTTCAAGGAACTTGGCCTATATTTTTTCTAATTATTTTAGAGTTTTAGCTCTTACAAGTTAAGTATATGATTCATTTAGAGGTAATTTTAGTATATGTTGTAAGGTAAGGGTTAAGATTCATCTGTGTGCATATGGTTATTCAATTGTTCCAACACCATTATTAAAAAGGCTGTTTTTTTGTCCAATTGATTTACCTTTTCACTTTCAAGGAAAGCAACTGATTTTATATTTAAAGTCTTATTTATGAATTCTCTATTCTATTCTATTGACCTATTTTTCTATTCTCATATCAGTGGTCTTATAGATTTACAGTGAGTCTTTAGATCACGTAGTATGATTCACCCAATTTAGTTATTTTTTTAAATGATTTTGGCTGGGTTAGGTCTTTTGTATTGCTACATACATTTTAGAATCAGCCTATAATTTCTGCAAAACATGCTGTGATTATCACCAGATGTGCTACACATGTAAATCAATTTGGAGAGTATTAATGTCTTAACAAGAGAGTCCTCTAATTCATGAACTCTGTTTCTCTCCATTTCTGTAGGATTTATTTAATTTTTCTTGGCAAAGATTTGTAGTTTTTAGTGTTTAGATTTTGTGCATATTTTGTTATATATGCCCCCTAAATACACTATTTCCCTCTTATTCAGGGTTTTCCTTTCCATGGGTTCAGTTACCCACGGTCAACTGCATTTTAGAAATACTGAATGGAAAATTCCAACAATAAGCATTTTAAAATTGTGTACCATTCTAAGTAGTGTGGTGAAATCTCAATCCATCTCACTCTATTCTATACGGGATATAAATAATTCCTTTGTCTAGCTTTTCCATGTTGTATATGATTCCATCTCTTAATTACTTAGTAGCATCTTGGTTATCAGATCCACTGTCATGATATCATAGTAGTGTGTTCAAGTCACCCTTATTTTCCTTATGACTCCTACTCTGCCATCTTAACCAGAAGCCCCCAGAACCCTGTGATTTATTCTTGGACCCTTGTGTTATCATAATACTTTTCATTCATTTGGAGACATTTCTTTAAAAATTTTATATTGATTGTTTAGTTAATTCCATGTACTCAGAGAACCAATTTTGTGTTTATGATTTCAAAACAATAAATCTTCCATAATTCACAAGAGTGATATCCATGCAATATGGGTTCCCTAGTTCTATCCTGCTGTCTTTTAAACAAATAACAGTGATTTAGCTTTCTAATTTTACTTACTATTTTACCATACCAATAAATGTCAGAGTTAGAATGCCAGGGTTCAATTTTATATTTATTTAGACTTGTATTTTTAATGATATAATATATATATAAATGTCTCTGGAATGTTTATTTCCAATGGGAAAAAATATGTGATCTCTTATTATTGAGTGGAATGTTCTGTAAATGTCAATTAGTTCAAGTAATTTCATATCTTTAGTGACTCTTTGTCTACTTGTTCTTTCAGATACTGAGAGTGTGTTGAAATTTTCAACTAATAAAAAATGGTTCATTTCTCTATTTCTCTTTTCAAGTTTATATGTTTGCCCTATATATCTTAAGTACTGAATATATATTATATTATTTATTCCACAAAACAATTATTTGTATAAGATTACTATTGTGAATAAGAACTATCGTTCCTTCCACTTTGCAAAGAAGAAAATATACAGATTTTCACTTATATTTATATACATTTTGTTCTTAAAGATAATCCTATTTCTTATTTTACATTATTCTTCTTAGTAAGGAGGCTTATGTCATCCTGTTTATTAAAGAATAGTTGAAGAACTGGCAAAAACAGACAAAAAAACTCCAACAATTTTCTAATTATTCTGCTACCCAAACTAACACATTTAATGTTTCCATATTTTCTATCACCTCCTCCATTCCTTTCCCCACCCTCCACCCCCAGCCAGGGGGCATTTGTTTGATTTTCACAGGATTGCAATGATATTTATTTGTATTTCTAAATCTGATGTTAAAAGTGAGAAATTTTAAAAGTCTACTTTCTTTTATTCATTACATGTTATTATGATAAATTCTTTTCACTTAGACTCTTCCAGATGGTATTGTAAATATCATCAACACCTCAATATTCTTAGAGAATCACTATCGGTACCAAGTCAGTCCAATTTATTTTATAAATTGATGTTCCTTCTGAAGACTTTGTCATGAGTAGCTTAGTTTTTGGAACAGTGGATATTCATAGAAAGATAATCGCAACCTTTTTATACCAAAACTTACCTACCACTAAAGTATTAATTTTGTTTAACTTTTGGTTGGCTAATACATATATACTGTATTGGTTTGCTCAGGTTGCTATAACAAAATACTATAGATGGGATGACAAAATACTATAGATGGGATGACTTAAACAGCAAACATTTATTTCTCACAGTTCAGGAGGCTGGGAAATTTGAGATAAGCCATGGTCAGGTTCTGGTGGGAACTGTCTTGTTGTCTTTCAGACAGCTGTCTTCTTGCTATACCCACAAATGGGAGAAAAAGGGAGGGAGGGAGAGAGGGAAGGAGGGAGGGAGGGAGGGAAGGAGAGAAAGAGAGAGAGAGAGAATTCTCATCTTATGGAAAGGCTAATTCCAATATGAAGATGGCACCCTCATGATGCTTCTAAATCTAATTATCTCACAAAGCCCTCACCCAACAAATAACATTGCATTAAGAGTTAGACCTTCGGCATAGAAATTTGTAGAGGACATAAACTTTCAGTCCATAGTAGACATAAACACACAGACATATACACACACATGAAGAGATACATATATATATGTAGATATATTTATAAAGATATAAAAATAGATAAATATAGGTTATGAAGATACAATAACTCAGGAACCATTCTATATATAGAATACATCTATTTCTACATATCTATGGGTATTCATCTATGTGTCTGTATTTCCATATATATGCATATTTTCACGTATATATCAGCCAAACAGAAGCCAAAATACACACATGAACATACACTCATAATGTAAGGGTTTCTGAGACCTTATATACCTATGCATGTTTTTTATAAGCATAAATGAAAATGTGGTAGAAAAATATGATTGAAACTCTCTTCTCTAGCAGTCTTGATGCTGCCACAGCCCTCAATTTTCAGTGCTTCAGACAAGAAATAAATGCAAGATTAATTCTTCTTAAATAACTAAATTTGGTTTCTGTATAAACAATTATTTCCCCTCATTTTGTCTGTGTAGAATATTTTACATTGTAAAACAATTGTGATACAATTTCTTTCCAGCATGCAATCCAGCAGTTTCTCCAAATGCTTATTAATTTTATTTTTAATTTGTTTTGCCAGAAACAAGCCAACACCATCAACCTTGCTTTAATTTTCTATTGCTTCATAACTATTAGCCTCTTAAAAACATAACTTTAGCATCTTAAAAACAATGCCCATTTATTACCTCACATTTTCTGTGGCTCAGGAGTCTGGGCACAGATTGACTGGGAGCTAAAAGTCAAGTGTTGACTAGGTTGCGTTCTCATCTGGATATTTGCCCTTGGAAGAATCAGCTTCCAAACTCATTCAAGTTGCTGGCAGAGTCCATTTTCCGGCAGTGTATAACCGAATTCTTAGGGTTTTAGCTGTCTGTAGGCTGGAGGTTGCTATCAGCTTCTGGAAAATGCCTTGTACCACAGGTCTTCTCACAACCCAGCAACAAGCAGAATCCCCCCATCTGCTCAGATAAGGTTATGTAATGAAGTGTAATCAGGAGTGTGCCATCTCATCACCTTTGTCATGTTCTTTCTGTTAAGAGTGATTTTCTGTTGATGCTCAAGGGATTGGCATATGGACAAGTCACCTTAAGGTGCATCCACCACAAACCCACTCACTTTTAATTCAGGAAATATTTTCTTTAATTCTAACTCTTCTTCTCCAAATAGCTTATTCTATTCCTTACCAACAATGCTAATTATATTTTTTCTTAGATTGAGATTCTGTATTTTTATAAAAATTCTTTAAACGCTAGTGATAGAAATTCAGTTCTAACCAGTGTAGGTAAAAGAAGCTTAGTGTAGAGGTCCTGGCGTAGTTTAAGGAACACAGGTAGGAAGCTTTGAAAAGAACAATGGAAAGGCTAGAATGGAGCAGAAACAAACGGAAGTGATAAAGGTCCCCTTTCTCAGGTGTCCTAGTCTCACTGCTGCCTCGCTGTACCTGATGGCTGTTTCTCTCTCTTACTACATACTGACTTCCTTCACTTAAGTCCCAATGCTAGATGCCAGAGGATTAAATAAGTTAGCACAGATAAGACCCGCAAACAGTGTTGGCACATGGTAAGTGTACAGCAGCTGTAGGCTATTGTTATTATTTCACTGTTAGTTTTATTATTGTTGGCTCTCATACATTGCTGTTGCAGTGGGGGCAGCGACTGCCATTATTAAATAAGGCTGGAAAATGCTAGAGAGGCAATCTCATAGCTTGTTACTAGAATTTCAACGGTGTCTCCTTTTCAGTGCATCTTACTCTTTTGTGGTTTTCTTGTACATTCTCTAAGATCTCAATCTTTTTCTATATCACACATTCTATTTTTATATCAATTGTACTGTTTACTCATTCCAGTGCAGAAATTGACTTTGCAACTAACTTCATTTCTCTTTCTCCCAACATTTCCCCCCTCCACTTTTCTTCTTTTTATGCATCCTATTGATCTTTCCATCACAGTGTATTCCCTGCTCTGGCTTTCTGCTTTGGTTTTATAGAGGTCATACTGTTTGCATCATAAGAATAGAGAACATCTACATTATAAAAGGCGAGTGGCTGTCACAACCTAAATGACCAGACAGATGATCAGTCACCAGGAAGTGCATGGAGCACTTCTTGATCCCTTTCCCACAGCCCAGAGGCTCCTATCATAGCAAGGCTTGTGGCCAGTGGGTGGGTGGGATGAGGTGAGTGCAGTGAGGTCATTAGCCTCCTGCCTGGGGCCAGGCTGGAGGCCTAACAACCTCACCGCTGCTGGTGTGGCTGTGGATCAGGCACAGAGAGAGGCCTGGAGAGAGAGGCAGAGCCTGATTAGCAGCCATGTTGGCTGGTGGTGAGGCCCAGAGAGAGTGAGAGAGAGGTGGGGCTTGATCAGCAGTTGCTGCAGCTGCTGGCAAGGCCCAGAAAGAGAGAGAGAGAGAGGAGAGGGGCAAGAGCTGATCAGCAGCTGCCACACAGGCTGCAGATCAGGCCCAGAGAGAGGTCCAGAGATAGGTCTGGAGACACTGACTGGCATAGAAACCGACCAATCATAGCCAAATCTGGGTGAATTGCGAGGAGCCAATGGCTGCCTAAAAGGAAGAGCTTTTGACGCTGATTGGCATAGAAACCAGTCAATCAGAACCTAATCTGGGTGAACTGCAAAGACAGAATCTAAGGTGGGAGCTGAGGAGGGGTTTTAAGGTCAACAGTTGTTTCATGTAAGGTGTAAGAAAGCGGTTCAATTTTGTAATGACCGATTTGGCAGTATAGTGCATATGGCTGGCTAACAGTCCAGATATAGGGATTATATATTTTTGTCTGCCAAGAGCATTTCCTCCTGCTGAAAAGGGCTCTCCCCCTGCCCCACACTCTATTTAAACAATCGTATCCTACATAATCTATACTAATAAAAGGGTAATATGCTAATTAGACCAGGTTGACCAGGCATCTTCCAGATGTCCAACTTCCTTCCAGACAAAGCCATGATGCTGTGGCCCAAGGCAGAGGCAGTTAGGGGCAATAAGGCCAGAGAGGGCAGTTGGGGGCAAGATCAGGTTGGCAGGGGGTTAGGGGCAATTAGGCTGAAGGGGAGGGCAGTTGGGGGCAATATCAGGCTGGCAGAAGAAGGAAGTTGGGGGTGACCAGGCCTGCAGAAGGGGGAAGTTAGGGACAATCAGGTTGGCAGGGGAGCAGTTAGGGGTGATCTGGCAGTCAGACAGAGAGGTTAGGGGTGATCAGGCAGGCAGGAAAAAGGGTTAGGGGCAATCAGGCAGGCAGAGGGGTTAGAGGCAATCAGGCAGGCAGGCAGGTGAGCGATTAGGAGCCAGCATTCCCAGATTGTGAAGGGGATGTCTGACTGCTGGTTTAGGCCCGATCACTGTGGGTTGGAGAGGGTGCAGGCTGGGCTGAGGGAACCTCTCCCATGCACGGATTTCATCCACCAGGCCTTTAGTTTTTATAATACAAGTTTTTCAGATATTTGTTTCCTCTCTTTGCTGTTAATAATTTTTTTTCCTAATTGCAATATCCCCTGCCTTTATGACATCATGATTTATGTTGTGTTCTCTTATATTCTAATGAGGAGTGGCCTCTTCAAAATTGGTGTTTGATAGATGCTGTCATATTTCTTCAATACTCAATTTCTGGGAAAGCTAACAATACCTGGAATTCTGCACATAAAGACTTCTCTTACATGCTTGGGGACTGGACAGCAGTGCTGTAGAGTTGGCATCTGAGAGTACTCCTCAGGAGTATAGCCTAATGTAGATGGAATTGGAGTTGCCCAGCCTATATATATATATATATATATTCTATAAATAAAGAGCTAATATGATAATTAGACTGAATAGCAGAATGGCCATCCAGATGACCTTCTGGGTGACTGTCCAGACAAGTTTCCAGATGAAGCCAGGCCTGGGAAGGCTGGCTAAGGCTGCAAGGGGTTGTGAGGGCTGGCTGTTGCTGTGAGGGGCTGCAAGGACTGGCTGAGGCTGAGGGCCAAGCCCTTTGCACGAACTTTGTGCACTGGGTCTCTAATCCTATATAATAAGAGAGGAATATGCTAATTATCTATTATGCCATGAGGCAAAATGTCCGACCATATAACGACCAGGTCACGTATCTGCAGGAGAGTGGGACAGGCAAACTACAAGCAGGTGGCAGAGAGCTACAGAAGGGGACAGGGCAGTAAGATATGAGGGGGAGTGGGAGGAGCTACAGGAGGGTGGGGCAGTGTGTGGAGAGCTATAGGAGGGCAGCAGCGACCTACTGGCACATGGATTCATGTATAGGGAAAAAGAGAGAGAGATAGAAATAGAAACATCAATGATGAGAGAGAATCATTGATTGGCTACCCACTGCATGCTTCCTACTGGGGATCAAGCCTGCCGGCCAGGCATTGTCCAGCTTCTTAACCTCTCATTTGAGACAACTTCAAAGTGTGGTCTAGCTTCTCTCCCAGAGATTTACCATGGGTCTGAGCACCTTTTATTTTTTCACAGCAAAAAAATTTTGTTGGCTTCCTCACCTTCCATTTATTACTTCCTCATCCTCTGATTGAAGCTTCCTGGGACCTTCTCCCATATAAATTACCACAAGGCAACCTTGTCTCAGCCTCTTGCCCTAGGTCAAGTCATCTGTCAACAGATCAGGTGAATGATTTTCTCCTGAGAACTGATTAATCATTATTTGGATAGAGTTAAAGTTGTCCAAAAATTCAAATAGATAATCACGTGGCTCTTCTTTGGCTTGAGATGGTTTCATCTCCAATCACTACTCCATGCCAGTAAACAGATGAAGGGCAGGAAAGCACTAATTAACTCTATTTATTAGGTTTTCCCCTTCATTAGCCTCCTTCATGATCCTTTACCTATAGGGCTTATCATGTGTAGGGTTCTGTGCCATTCATCTTCATGTTTTCTTTTAGTTTTTTTCTGAAATTTTCCATGCAGGTCTAGATACAGAACAGTAAGCATTAATGTTTACTAGTAAATAGGAGTAGTACTCTATCCAAAAATATAGCGTCTCACAGGAGATGGTTTGAGACCCAGTTTTCTTATACATTCAATCCTTTACTAAAAATGCTATATTCTTCAGTTACTGTGATCAAAAGAAAAAACACAATGTCTGCCCTCAAAAAATGCAAAATCTAGCATTTCTGGTCAGATAGTCTTTGTGCCATTATATCTAATGGATTTTGGGGACAGTTTCTTGGACCTTGTCTCAGACCTACTGATTCATGATTTCAGTAACCCAGGTACTTCTTGTGAGTTCTAAAATTTGTAAGTGACTGATCTAGTGGTTAGTTTATATATGCTTTTTATTTTTAATTAAGAGAAATTCTGAAAAAGATAAAAAATTATCTTCTAAGGAAATCTTATTTTCAATCCATTGTCCATTGATAATAATTTAAGTAATTTAAATCAAGTGTTTTAATTAAAAAATATCAATGATCTCTACTTTCATGTCTTATTTGAAGAGACCATTTCAATATTAGTTTTTCTGCTGGTATAATTTTGACTTAATGGAATGTCATGTGATTTCTAAAAATGGCATGTGAGAAACATTTTGGGGTTCTTTCTTGACAATATTTTACTTTAAATCATATAGATAATTTGGTTGGGTATCATAATGTAGGTTGAAAATATTTTTTCTTATATATTTATGGCACTATTCTATTGCCTCCTAGCATCTGGCATTGCTGGAAAAATGCCACTCTGACTTTGCTTATTTTGGATTATCAGTTTTTTTCTTTCTAGATGCTTTGCTTTAGGATCTTTTATTTTTTTATTTTTGGGGTCTTAAAATTTTACAATGATATTTCGTATAATTTTCTTTTTATTTATTGTACTGGCTCTCAGTGGACCTTTTAAGCTTAATGCCTTATATCCTTTTGTGTCTCTGTAGAAATGCCTATTTCTTATTGCTACAATAATTTATTTTTTATTTTTCAATTATGGTTTATATTCAGTATCATTTGGTATTAATTTCAGATGTACAGTATAGTGGTTAGATAATCATATCTTTTATAAAATGTTCCCCCTGGTATTTCCAGTACCCACCTGACACCATACATAGTTATTACAATATCATATATTCCTTTTGTTTGTTTTTTTACATCTCCATGACTATTTTGTAATTACCAATCTATACTTTCAATTACTTGACCTTTTTTCCCAGTTACCCAACTCCAATCATTCTATATAATGCATATTCTCTCTCATTTATCCTTTTTTTCCTCTACCTTTTGGGAGATTTGTAAATTTTATTGGCCATTCCTTTCTATCAGATTTTATTTATTTTGGCTTTTTCTCCTTCATAATACTGCTTTGAAATGTTTTATTGTTTATTCATATTTTTCTAAAAAACATGTGTATTTATTTTTCATCTGTTGCATAGCTGGTATTTCCATTGACCTTATTGGTAGTATTACTTGCAAGAGTCTAGCATTCATTTGACATTAGTTTGAAGTTTTGGTGATGTGAGATTGTTTTATATCTCTGTTTAGAAATTTTCATGGGAAATTTAGAGGCTACCTCAGGAGCCACACTCGTCACATGTCAATTAAGAGCATACTTGAATCCTGTATTTTTAAAAATAAGTTTATGAAATTGGCTTTTAAGTTCAGGCACTATGTAATAACACTGGCAAAGTATCAATTTCTTGTTTTAAGTACTCACACACTGATATAATTTCCTGGTTCACATATTGACCCTCATTGGAAAAAAACCCCACATTTTTTGCTATCTAATAAATGTGATAGATTGGAACTGTCAACCCATTATCTGCACATCTTGGAGGTATTTTAAAGCAGAATCTTAAAGCCAAGTGGTTTTAATCACCTGAAAAGCAAATTATCCTGGGGCAATGTATGAACTGTGTCTCAGTCCACTGGAATCCTAAGCCAGAAGAGAAGCCAGTGGAGGCAGGTATTTTCAGGTTGGGATACTGCGGTGCGCATCTGCCTAATAAAGTTGTTGTTGAAGCCATTCCCGTTGACTTTTAACCTCAGGGTCTGAGTAAAGCCCCCCATTCATTAAGCAGTTGATTTCCCTGAGCAGCAGGCCATGACCGGGATCCTGGGGACCCTGCACCTGGTCTGCTTTATTCCCGACAAACCTGAATCTATTGATAGCCACCTGGGAAATTAAGTTGAGGGCAGGGGGCTCAGGCACATAGCTTAGAACCCAGTATCCAAAGTGAGCAGCAAAAGATGGCCCACCTTGGACACCTCTGAAGCTCGCAGAGACAGGCATTTGAAAAGCAAAGGCAATATTACTTCGCCAAGTTCACTGGGCCATTTCTTTCTCTATGGGATATTTTAAATGAGGAAAGTTTCTCCTCCAGTTCACATTGCAGGGATGAGGGGGTCGGGGTAGGGAGATATCCACGCCTGACATCCAAAGCCTTGAGCAGCCCCGTTACAAGCATCTCTTGCGTACTCCTCTCTTACTCTGTCCCCCAGGCCTCATAGGATACTCACGGGGCAGTGCCAGGCAATTCAGGAATAGCAATGCTTCTGACCCCACAGCAAGCCTTGGTTCTGGCTGCCGCGTTAGATCAAATGCTGTGTGGGATTATCCCTTCAGGAGGAAATTCTTCCTTTTCGGCAGTTAGCTGGTGCTGCGGAACAGATCTGCACTCTCCTGGGAGAAGGGAAGCCAGGGGTGTCAGAGGCAGAGATTTGCTCTGTGTTAGTGCCGAGACTGCCACGCCCACACACTCTTCGTGTGGTTCTCAGAATCGCACCCGGAGCTCGAAAGTGGCAAAGGCAAAATTGGTGCCAAGTGTTTTTTTGCTGGGGAAGAAGGAGCAAAACCCTCCTAATGACTACAGGAAAGGGAAGAGGCTTTGCCAATTATTTGTCCAAGAAGATGGAAAGCTGGAGGGCACTTCCCAAAGTTGAGTCAGGAAACTTACTTCGAACAGAAAAAAACAACAACAAAAAACGACAGCACATAGTCTTAAAAAATGAAATCATCTGTAACCCTAATTCTTCCTCTTTGAGAAGTAGAGAGCTTGAGGTTTTACTTCTGTGGCTCATCTAGCAGCTTAGATCTGAGGAGCTCAAGCTTTCAGAAGAGCCCTTCTCCATAAAACTCTACAATTGCTTATCACTGATAATTGGGATTGGAGGAGGGATTAACTAGTGAAAAATGAGAATGTTTAAACACTTTCAAGAAATAATAGCTTTTGCATAGATTATGAGGCCTTACTGTTTTCAAAAGCAAGCAATTACTCAGCCTAGACCAACTGAAATATTGCAAACTAGATCTCCTTGGGAGACATGTTTTAATGGAATAACATTAATGGAATGCAATTCATATAGCAAATGGCAAATTTAAATGGTGAGACTCTTCTTGGAAAGCGTTTGGAATAGAGGAAGTGGCACTTTCTTCAGTTTGGATGGACTTGGACTTGAGATTTCTTTCATCTCACTCTTAGTTGTGAGATTTGAACCCCTTGGCTGCTGAAAGCCAGTTACTAATATTTCAGCTTGACAAAAAAGCAGCAACACTACAGAGTTGTTAATAGGAATGCATTTTTAAAAAATCATTCGTTATGGTTGAAACTTTTAAAAATAGAAGTCAGATTCTCATTATATTTAGAATACAACCTAAACTCTTTGCCAGGGACCTACAGGACCCTACATGGTATATATCCTCCATCGCATTCACTTACTCCTCTTTGCTCAGTTCCATGCCATCAAAGGTTTAGTGGACTCCCACTATTCTTCTGATATCAGCATCAATGAGATCTTCTTATAAATACTGAGATACTGTAATTGATAAGAAAAAGATACTTTTTCATTTAGATGATCTAAATATATTCCTCACATATTTATTTGGTCTTAGTCCACAATTCTTGGGATATCCTATAATGTGAGCATAAATGTTTCACTTGTTATGTTGATGAAGTGACTTTTTCCCCACCTAAGGATGGGTTCTCCTCTGTTCTCAGGAGAACCAACCTTGGGATTAGAGGGTTAGAACTTTCAGTTCCATCACTAGACCTTCATGGAAGGAAAAGTGGCTGGAGATAGAATTGACTCTAGGGACTAATGATTAATCAATCATGCCTATGTAATGAAACCTGCATAGAAATTCAAAAGGAGAGAGTACAAAGAGCTTTCATGTTGGTGAGATTTGGAGGAAAGGAGCATGCTCCAAGAGGGCATCAAAGCTCCATGATCTTTCCTCCTAGCAGCCAGATGCAGTTTTACATTTAGCTGATATGGGGTGATATTCTTTTATAATAAACCAGCAATATGGTAAATAAATGTTTCTCTGAGTTCTGTGAGCCATTCTTGCAAATTAATTGGACCTGAGGAGGAGATCCTGTGAACCTATGATTCATAGTCATTCAGTCAGAAGTACAGGTAGCATGCTAGCCTTATGGCTGGCATCTGAAGTCAGAGTAGGGTTGAAATATCTAATCTATTGCAGGATTGGTCAGAAACACAGATGATTACCTGCACTCATAACTGATGACTGAAGTAGTGCAGAAGGACCATCCTGTGACACCACACTCTTTGCCTGTGTGATCTGATGATATCTCCAGATAGAGTGTCAGAATTGATGTGGATTTTAGGAAACACAGCTGGTGTCCAACTATTGCTTATTGGTATGGAGGAACTGCCTTGCCCCCCACATACATTAACATGGGAATAGGTTCTGGGACTTCAAAAGTTGACACCTTGGAGGCCTTGTTCAACCTATCATAAATAACAACATGATAATGAATACCTTCTATGAAGAGATATTTAGAAATTCACATATTTGTGAGTTCATTATAGTAGTTATTTTATTCACAGTCACCTCACTAGGGAATTTTTGCTTGTTTATGGGTTGTATATGTTGTTTAGGTGAATTTGGCCAAATCTTAGGAAATGTGGGCATTTGTTGTAGTGTGTCTTAAATAGGACAGAGGGTGTATCCAAAATTTGATTTTAAAAAGCCCCATGACATTTTTCTTAGCAATATTTTTTTCAGACATACCTCCTTGGGCAAGGGAAACAAAATAAAAAATAAACAAATAGGACTACATCAAACTAAAAAGTTTTTGCACAGAAAGGGAAAACATCAACACAACAACAACAAAAAAATAACCTACTGAATGGAAGAAGATATTTACCAATGATACATCCAATATAAGGTTAATATTTAAAATTTTAAGAAATTCAGACAACTCACCACCAGAAAAATAAACAACCCAATTAAAAAGTTATATTTTTAAGACCTGACTAGACACTTTTCCAAAGAGGACATACAGATGACCAATAGACATATGGAAATTTGCATAATATCAGAGAAACCAAGATGGTGGCATAGGTGAACACCTAAACTGCTGCCTTGCACAACAATTTCAAAACTACAACTAAAAGACAGAAAAGACATCATCCAGAAACACAGGAAACCTGGCGGAGTGGAAATTCTACAACTAGAAGAAAAGAGAGGGTCTCACAGAGATTCAAAGGAGCTGCAAAAAGCTGAGGTACAGAGACACACGCATGGAGAGGACAGAGAAAAGTGCCTGGCTGGCTTCCTCTTGTGGGTGAAAACCTATTTGAAGAAATAATGACTGAAAACTTCACACATCTGGTGAAATAAATAGACTTATAAGTCCAGGAAGCACACAGAACCCCATATAAAAGGAATCCAAAGAGGACTGTACCAAGACACATCATAATTAAAATACCAAGAGCAAAAGACAGAGAATATTGAAAGCAGTGAGGGAAAAACAGTTAATTACCTACAAAAGAGTACCCATACGATTGTCAGCTGATTTCTCAACAGAAATTATGCAGGCCAGACAGGTGTGGCAAGAAATATTCAACATCATGAATAGCAAGAACCTACAACCAAGGATACTCTCTCCAGCAAAGCTATCATTCAGAATCCAAGGGCAGATAAAGAGCTTCACAGGTAAGAAAAAGCTAAAGGAGTTTATCAATACCAAACCAGTATTATATGAACTGCTGAAAGGAACTCTTTAAGAAGAGGAAGAAGAAAAAGATAAAAAAATGTGAACAATAAATACATATCTATCAACAAGTGAATTTAAAAATTAAGTGAATTAAAAATTTGATCAACAGAATAAACTGGTGAATATAATAGAATCAGGAGCACAGAAAGGGAGTGGACTGATAATTCTCAGGGGAAAAGGGGGGGGGTGCAGGTAGAGACTGGACAAAACTCATACACCTATGAATGAGGTCAATGAGGGGGAGGTAAGTGTAGAGGGAGGGGTGGGAGCTGGGTGGAGGGGAACTATGGAGGGGGAAAAAGAGAAACAAATGTAATAATCTGAATAATAAAGATTTAATTAAAAAAAGGAAAAAAACAAATAAAAATCCTTTCACTGTCCCCCTAAAAAAAGGGGGGGAAGAAACTCCCAGCTGCACTGAACACCAGTTTTGGCTGTACTGAACCGTAGATCCGACTGCACTGAACCCCAGTTCTGGGCAAGACTCATACGGGAGGAGTTGGATTGTAGTGAAAAGGGAGGAGTGCATGGAAACTTAGGGGAGCCGCGAAAAGGCAGAGGTCTGGAGGAGCATGAGTGCGAGTGTGCACATAGAGGGGTGACTGCTGATTGTGCTGCTTGCTTTCACTAGTGGGAGGGAGACAGAACCTCCCAACTGTGCTGCACTTCTGACTACACTGAATCCAGTTTCAGGGAAGACCTCCAACCCAGACTCATACGGGGCCCTGGAGTGCACAGAAACGCAGGGGAGCCAGAAAGACAGCAACCTGGAGGTACTGCACTCGTATGCATACAGAGAGGATTCCAGCAGTTAACAAGGAACACTGAGACCCAGGGGCTGCATAAATCAGGGCTGACAGGAAGCCACGGTCATCTGCACACTCCTGAGACTCTGTTCCATCCAAGCTGAACAGAGAGGCTTTTGCAATTTTGCAAGTCTTATATCATAAGGCTGACCCCAGCACAGAAGTTCTCCTGGTGAAGTAGACACAGCTGATCCTCACAACCAATTGGCTTGGAGGTCAATTTCTCCCAGTGTTACCAACAACAATCAATACTTAACTACAACAAGGCTGTGGACACAGTTCACAAAGGGGTACACCAAGAAAGTCCACCTCAGGTAACTGAGGAGGCAGAGCTACTGGGCCATATAGGACACCTAGTACACAGAGCTACTTTACCAACTCAGGGAAGCAGTGAAAATGTGAAGACAAAGGAACAGATCACAAGCAAAAGAAATGGAGGAAAACAAATGACTGGATATAGAATTCAAAATCATTTTTAAAAGTTTTTTCAAGAATTTCCTAGAAAAGATGGATAAATTCAGTGAGACCCAGAGGAGATGAAAAAGGACCAACTAGAGATGAAAAAGAACCAGCAAGAAATTAAACATACACTGACTAAAATAAAAAAATACTATACAGAGACCTAACAGCAGACAAGGAGAATGCAAGAATCAAGTCAAAGATTTGAAATACAAAGAAGCAGAAAACACTCCACTGGAAAAGCAAAAAGAAAAGAGGATCCAAAAATGTGAAGATAGTGTAAGGAGCCTCTGGGACAACATCAAGCATACCAATATCAGAATTATGGGCGTGCCAGAAGAAGAGTGAGAGCAAGATACTGAAAATGTACTTGAAGAAATCATGACTGAAAATTTCCCACACCTGGTGAGAGAAATAGACTTACAAGTCCAGGAAGCACACAGAACCCTAAACAAAAGGAATCCAAAGAGGACCACACCAAGACTTGATAATTAAAATACTAAGAGCAAAAGACAAAGAGAGAATATTAAAAGCAACAAGAGAAAAACACTTAATTACCTATAAGGGAACACCCATATTATTGTCAGCTGATTTCTCAACAGAAACTATGCAGGCCAGATGGAAGTGGAAAGAAATATTCAAAGTGATGAATAGCAAGAACCTACAAGCAAGATTATTCTACCCAGCAAAGCTATCATTCAGAATTGAAGGTCAGATAAAGAGCTTCACAGATAAGAAAAAGCTAAAGGAGTTCATCATCACCCAACCAGTATTATATGAAATGCTGAAAGGTACTCTTTAAGAAGAGGAAGGATAAGAAAAAGGTAAAGATAAAAATTATGAACAACAAATACATATATATCAACAAGTGAATCTAAAAATCAAGTGAATTAAAAATCTGATGATCATAATAAACTGGTGAATATAATAGAATCAGGGTCATAGAAAGGGAGTGGACTGACTATTATCAGGTGGAAAGGGGTGAGGGGGTGCAGGGAGAGACTGGACAAAAATCATACACCTATGGATGAGGACAATGCAGGGAGAGGTAAGGGCAGAGAAAGTGGTGGGAACCGTTTGGAGGGGAGCTATGGTGGGAAAAAAAAGAACAAATGTTATAATCTGAGCAATAAAGATTTATTAAATAAAAAAGGAAATTTTCACAATATCTCTAATCATCAGATAAATGCTAATCAAAACCACAGTGATAGACATCACCTTACACCTGTCAGAATGGCCATCATCAATAAATCAACAAACAAGTGATGGCCAAGATTTGGAGAAAAGGGAACTCTGTTTTACTATTAGTAGGAATGCAGACTGGTACAGCTACTGTGGAAAATAGTATGGAATAACCTTAAAAAAATAAAAATAGACCAAGCAAGTCAACTTCTGATTCTATAGCGAAAGCAACCCAAAACACCAATCTGAAAGAATATATGCATCCTCATGTTCATTGCAGCATCATTTACAATAGCCAAAATATGGAAGCAACCCAAGTACCCATCAATAGATAAGTAGATTAAAAAAGCAGTGATACATTTATACAGCAGAATACCAGTTGGCCATAAAAAAAGAATTAAATCTTACCTTTTGCAACAGCATAGATGGAAGAATAGGGTATTATGCTAAGTGAAATAAGTCAAAGACAAAAAACCAAATACTATATGATTTTATTTACATGTGGAATCTAATGAAAACAAATGAAGAAACAAACAGAATAGGAACTGACACATTATAATTGGGAACTAGAACTCTAATTAGATACCCTCATTTACAACCTATACTAGGGATCCAGTGCGCAAATCCATGCACCTTGAAAGGAACTTTGGCCACGAGATTTCAGTGGATACAGGTGCAGGTTTCAGTCCATCTTCTGAATCCCTGGCTGACCCCTCCTGCTGTGGCTCCTGGTCCTCTGTCTACTGGCAGCCTGCTCCTGGATCTGCCACTGACTGCACCAGCCCTGCTTGCACCTACTGATAGCATGGAGCAATTGTTGCTGGCACCAGCAACAGATGCGAGTGGCAGCTGCTGCCCTAATAGCCCCTCAGGAGCAGGGGGAGGTGAAAACACCTCAGGGGCAATTGCGACTGGGAACTGGCAGCAGGTTTGAGTGCTAGGTGAAACTGCATCACATGGGAGCAAAGAATTTTCTGTAACCACTGATGCTCGCCCCAATGACAGAGACTAATGCTTTGGTCTGGCACCCCCGCCCACTTGCTCCACCATCCTGCTGCAGCTGACACCTGCCATGTTCCATGCTCTGCCACCTGCTGTGGATGACTGCCATGTTCCACACATGCTCCTGGTGGTCAGTGAATGTCATAGTGACCGGTTGTTCAGTTATTCGGTTGTTCTACCATTCGATCTATTTGCATATTAGGGCTTTATATATATAGATAGTGTCCACCCACAATACTTCATTCATTCATTCATCCACTCACTCAATAAGTTATTGAGTACTGGCTACTTGTCAGGCATTTTCCCAATAGCTAACAATGTAGATCTAAACAATTCCCAATAGGTCCCTGCCCCTGCTTTCTTGGAACGTCCATTCTCATAGGGAGACAGATAAACAAGTAAATAGCAGGATGGTTTTAGATAGTAAAAAGAGCTCTTAAGAAAAGAAAATGAGGGGGTCGCGTGGGGCTTGTGCAGTTTGAATAGTCTATGTCCCTGATGAAGAGGTGACGTTGAGCAGAGACCCCATCTCAAGCCAGGATCTTGTAACAAAAAGGAGACACGTCTCCATAAAAAGGAGAGTTCCCTATCCTGCTCTGTGTGAAAGGAGCAGGAGCTTTATGCCTAAAATAAGCCTGCATAGAAATGTACTTCTGCAAGACAAACTCGAGTTGTCACATCAGTCTTGCCCACTGAGTTCCTTGACTAGAGCTGGGCAATAAAACTTTCCCAGGAAACCACTGTGCTGCTGGGAGGAAGGGCCTCTAATAGGGTCCAAATTTATGAGGTTTTGCTCTACACCATCTCAGAAAGGAAACTTTTGAGAACACAGAGTGGGATGTGTGGGTTGTGTGGCTGTTGTTCTTTATCACCACAGAGCTAGTTGCACATTTTCCCACCCCGCCCCCTTCCCTTTTCTTCGGATTTCCATGTCTTTCAAACAGCCATCCATAGCTAGCATCAGGGTCCTCCTCACTGAGTGACTCTGAGACTGAGGCTGGTACCACAGCTTGTAGGTTCATTAGGCATTTATTCAAACAGAGCCATCCTGCTTCCGACTGCTTCAGGCCGATGGGTCTGTCCACTGTGGCTATTTCTCCCTCTTTCCCCTAATGGATGTGCCTGCAACCAACATACATGCCCTTGACCGGAATCGAACCTGGGACCCTTCAGTCCGCAGGCCGACACTCTCTCCACTGAGCCAAACCGGTTTCGGCAGAACGTTTTTCTTGAATCCTCACTTAAAGAGAATTATGAACCACTGGGAAACAAGCTCCGCTCTTGATTAGGCAGTTTGCCCTCCATTTGGGGAAATTAAATGACTGATCTATAAATTTGATTTGAACAGTTCTTAAATATCTTCTTTTTTTTCAACATTGACAGGAATTTTGCCTCTCCATTTTGATTTTGCACATTTAAAAAATAAACCAGAAAGGCTCTTCACCACTAAAAGCAGAAATTGCAAGAAGCAATCTAAATACAAACCAGCCAAAAGAACTAGGGTAAAATGCCTTTTGCATGTCTGATCTATAAACACATTTCGAGGATGATGGCATTATTATTGCAAGTAACATATCCTTGCAGAGTGAGTCCCAAATTCAACTTGTAACCATCCTTCAAATAGGAAACGGCTGTAAATTATGGTTTTAAAAAGTGCAACATTCACGTAGACCTGCATTCTGTATATGTTGTTTACAAAAATTGTAGACTCCCCAACTGGAGTGGGTAAAAACTGCTGTTCTGTGTAAAAATAAGAAGAAACCGTCTGGGAATGAGTGGCTAGGGGCTCACATACAAAAGTAATGAATGAGATTTATGTGTCTCAACCTAGGAAGCCATGCTTCTCATGATAATATTGCTACTGTAGTCCCCCCCTCATCCATAATTTCATCTCCTATGGTTTGTTACCTACAGTCAAGCTTGGTCCAACCATAGTTAATAGAAAATTTCAGAAATAAACAATTCATAAGCCTTAAATTGCATGTGCACTGAGTAGTGTGAGATAATCCCACATCAGGGTGTGAATCCGCCCTTTGTCTAGCATCTTCATGCTGTCAATGTTACTCACCAATTAGCCCCTCAGTAACTCTTTAGTTTTCAGATCATCTGTGCACAAGTCACCCTTATTTTACTTAATAGTAGCCCCCAAACTCAGGAGTAGTCATGCTAGCAATTCAGATACACCAAAGAGAAGCTGTGAAGTGCTTTCTTTAAGCAAAAAGGCGAGAGTTCTTGGCTTAATAAGAAAAGAAACAAAATTGTATGCTGAGGTTGCTAAGATCGAGGATAAGGACAAATCTATCCGTGAAATTGTGAAGAAGGAAAAAGAAATGCATGCTAGTTTTGCTGTCACACCTCAAACTGCAGAAGTTATGGCCAGAGTCAGTGATAAGTGCTTAGTTAAGATAGAAAAGGCATTAAATTTGTGGGTGGAAGAAATAAACAGAAAGTGTGTTCTGATGGATGGCAACGTGCTGTACCAGAAAGCATTGAGATTGGAGGAAGACTTCTGCAAGGCACCTACCTGAAAACAATGATCTTATTCACACCATTTTATTATAGTACATTGCTATAATAATCCTCTTTTATGAGTTGTTATTAATTTCTTACTCTGTCTAATTTATAAAGTAAACTTCATCATAGGTATGGATATATAACGGAAATGGTATATACAGGGTGAGGTAAATTAGGTTTGCAGTTGTTGGTATGGAAAATAATAGAATGATTAATAAACAATACTAATACAATAATAAACTGTGTTTTGCATACTCACAACTTTAAGCCTACTTTTGTTCCAATTTATATAGAGTTTGTTATTAGTCCTGGTTTCAGGCATCTATTGAGGATCTTAGAACGAATCTCCTGTGGATAAGGGGGTACTGTTTTTGTTGTTTTTTTTTTTTTAAATATATTTTATTGGTTTTTCACAGAGAGGAAGGGAGAGGGATAGAAAGTTAGAAACACCGATGAGAGAGAGACATCGATCAGCTGCCTCTTGCACGCTCTCTACTGGGGATGTGCCCACAACCAATGTATGTGCCCTTGACCAGAATCGGACCCGGGACCTTTCAGTCCGCAGGCCGATGCTCTATCCACTGAGCCAAACCGGTTTCGGCGGTGGGGTGAGGTGGGGGGGTACTGTTTTTGATACGTCATTTCTCTTCCTTGAAATTCTAAATTCTAAATTACCTATAAAACTTGACTATTATCACATAGCATCCTTCAATTCAGAACAATTACAAAAGTAGACATATGCAATATTCTTTTGTGTGACAAATTTAATATAAATCACAATTTCTTTTTTTGTGTGTGTGTGTGTTTGTGTGTGTGTGTGTGTAATAAGAAAGGGGTGGAAGACAAAGATGGCATTGGCCATCTGTGCTTAGTTACATATGATTTGAGACTGGAGTTATTAGCATGAAATATATTCATACAGTGAACTTCTGGAAATGTGAAATTTCTCTGCTTTGCGATCGAAATTCATTACCAATGGAAAGGTTTAAAACCAGAGAAAATGGCTAGGGAAAGCTGCTGGAAAACATAACAGGCCTGAAAAACAAGAGAAATGTGAAATAAAACTAAAAAGAATGATCTGGCATGAAGATAGTTTAGTGAGACTATACATACATAAATATATATAAAATCTTCACAAATGATCATGAATGCATGGGAGAATGCATAGGAGAGGAAAACGCAAAGGCTGAAACTATACATGTGTTCAAACAGAATCATGGCAGAATTTATGGAAGAGAAAACCTATATAGATTAAAATTTATGTTGGAATGAGCCATGATGCCTTCATCTTTCTACAAATGTCACCATATAAATAAATAAATAACGTCTTGGTACAAATTCATACTACATCAATCGTGACATGAAAACGAGATTAAAAAGTATTTTGACTTTGGAGTCACTTACAACTGATCTAATTTAAAAACTGGAGCACAATTTAAAAAGTAAACATGTCTTATTTTTTTATTTGTTTAAATTTCCCCCCCCAAACACATATCCTCTCTATGCACTCTCCCAACCCCCATCTATTATTACTTTTAAATTCACATAGTAATGATAGTATGGCTACTTTCTCTCCTATAAGGTAAGCATTAGCCTTACAGGGAAAGGAGGTGACCCGTCTCCCTTTCAGGAAATACATCAAATGATTTTGGCACAGTGTGGCAAGTTCATTCCATAGTGGGTTATTCAGTGCCTACTCTGTGACAGACATCATAGGTGGTACTGGTAAGGCAATAGTTAGAAAAACAGACACTGTCTCTTTCCTGTCCTTGTGGAGTGACAATCTGGTTGAGGAGATGGATCATACAAATTATGAAGGAAAAGGGTGCAGCTATGAAGGATTCTATTTAGAACTTGACTTGAGAAATCAAAGAAGCCTTCCCTAAGAAACTGGCTTCCTGAAGGAAGAGAGGAATTAATTACCGCAAGGGAGTTGTGGGCCATGGGAAGAAAGAGCATCACAGGCTCAGAGAACATCACTAGCAAAAGCCAGTCCTGTGGTAAGAGGGGGAAGTGTGCCAATGATGAACTAAAAGGAGAGTGTGGCTGCCACGTGAGCATTCACTTGGGTCATAGAATTGTGAAATTTAAGGCTGGAGAGGCACGGATAAAGCTCTAGTTCAATCTCTTCATTTTACAGGTGAGGAGACAGACTCAGAGGGGTTAAATGACTTGGCCAAGGTGACACTGGTAATGAGTGGTGAAGCTGGGATCAGAGCCCAGGGCTCCTAATTACCCTTTGAATGCTGATTCTTTTTATCGGTGTTAATGAGTAGATCAAGATTTCGTGAAATTAGCATAATGGTTGTTTGTATATAGATACTGCATTGAAAACACCGCTATCTAACAGAGTTTAGCAACCCACATCTACAACCTGTCAATGTACTAGTCCTAGATGAGCAAGCAATAATTGGCTTTTCATCCTAAAAGGGTGCAGATCAAAATCCAAGCTTAAGACTTACATGACTTCAATCCTGAATTAAAGGATTCTGAATGAGTGTCATTTTACTATATATTGATTTATTATTTTCTCCAGTAAAACTACTGTGCTGAGTCTTATGCATTTTGCTGGGACAAAAATGATCCTATTTTTAGTGAGTGAGATCCAGTTACTTCTTTCAAGGAACTTGCCACCCAGTGATGGTACTTAAAACACAACCGCCTTTTATTTCTTTTGCATCTAAAAGCTGACATCAGTGTTTTAAGGTGAAGTATGGAATAAAATGGGTGAGATTGCTGGATAGCATTTGGAAAGAATACCTCCCCAAAGGATAGTTAGGACAGATAGCCATAGTAAGATAAGGAAGTCCCCAAATGTGAAGGTGAGGGTGTAAAAAGGAAGGTGAGATGGGATTGCAGGGATTGCTTAATTAGCCCTTGGTTAGGTCTTCAAATTGCAATTACAAATTGTATTCCTATGACAGATTGCAGTGCTTTGGAGAGCTGGTGATGAAACCTGGCCATGGAATTAGACTAAACTGTAAACTCCATTTGTTCTTGGGTGCATAGTGATTTGCTATAATAATGATCATCCATTTGTTGGACAGCTGAGATTTTTTTAAAGCTTGATTGCTTTGGCATTGCAATATTTATCTTGCAAGAACTCAACACACTTGTAGCAATTCTCAGTTTGTACAAGCTAGAATATCCATCACTCTTACCAATTCTGGCCACTGAAGACCTCTGTTGTTTCCGGCAATTCTAAAACAGAGTACACACTTGTTTTTCATTGACATCATCTAAAATATCTAGAATTTCAAGGAAATTAATTTGAACTCACTGTGTTTTATGGACAGAAGGGCCAAGAACAGTGCCCATGAAGAGTACATGCTATCAATTGTGTGTGTATGTGTATGTGTGTGAATGTGTGTGTGAATGAAAGCCAAACAATTGCAGACACAAACAGTTCCAGACAAACCCCTTTCTAAGAAATGCACTGCATTTCTAAATCCAAATACTCATCTGATGAGAATCTAAAACCCCTACTGAATTACCCAGGATGAGAACCTGATGATGTTGATTCTTTCAAGATCACTGAAGAAATCGACTTTCATCTCTGCTTCGAATGCTTTTTAGTCCATCCATCTTGAAAATGTCTATGGAATGATTCTGTTGTACCTTCAGAAATGAAATTCATGGGCATGGATTTTTCTCACACAGCAACTTTATATACAAAGATGAGAATAGCGGAAAGGTCATTTCCAAAGAAAGTGACATTTATTCTGTATTCACTGAAAAGCCAAAAGAGTTTTCTCATTCACCCATGCCAACTGAGCCCTGCATCTGCCCCAGCAATGGTGAAAGCGACTGCTCCTATCTGCTCTTGCATCAAACTCCGCGATCAAGACCTGTCTAGGCAAAATGGCTTCCTTCAAGGATGTACTCACTAGTGAATTTATTACATTTACTGTTCAAGCCTGTTGGGCAGATTTGGTTTACTTAGTTCAATACCACTAAACTCACCTCCTTTCTAAATTAGTTTTGCACTAGTGTTAAACTTTACTTTTTCTCTTATAAGGTAAGCATTAGCTTTATAGATTTATCTATGATAACAAAAGTGTAATATGCTAATTAGACCAGATGTCCTTCCTTCCTTCTGTGGATAAAGCCAGGACTGTGAGGGAAGCCCAGACCCCGGATGCCAGAGGGAAGCTAGTGCTGGCAGTCGGGGGAAGGAAGGACCACTCTTGTAAACATAAATATGTAAATATATGTGTGTTTATGTGTTATATGTACATGTTTACCCTTATCTAAACTTACATCTATGTCATCTATATTCATATCCATATCCATATCCATATCCATATCCATATATCCATATCCAAGGGATGTGTTGGCCATGGGAAAAAAGAGCATCTCAGGCTCAGAGAACATCATCTGCAAAAGCCAGTCCTATGATAAGAAGGGGAAGTGTGCCAATGATGAACTGAAAGGAGAGTATGGCTGCCATGTGGGCATTTGCTTGGGTCATAGAATCATGAAATTTAAGGCTGGAGGGACACCTATAAAGCTCTAGTTCCATCTCTTCATTTTATAGGTGAGGAACAGACTCACAGGGATTAAGTGACTTGGCCAAGGTGACACTGGTATCCATATCCATGTTCATATCCATATCCATATCCATACCCTACCCATATCATATCCATGTCCATATCCATATCTATATCTATATCTATATCTATATCTATATCTATATCTATATCTACATCTACATCTACATCTACATCTACATCTACATCTATATCTATATCTATATCTATATCTATATCTATATCTATATCCATATCCATATCCATCTATATCTATGTCTCTATAACATACATATCTCTATTCTATATCTTTCTATCTCTATTTCTAGATCATCTATATCAATATCAATATCTAATCTATCTATAGATATATTTAATTCAACGTCAATAGTTTTAAAAGAAATGTAACCAAGCATCAATTATTAACACTAATGGATCTTGAGACCAGGGACAGTTGAGTAAAGTCAAATCAACAAAGACTGCCCAAAGCTCATATTAACAATGGTTTTGACCTCATTTGTAGCACCATCTTTTCTCAAACCTCTTGCTAGCCAGACTGTCTGGATTGAGTTTGGTGCAGCAAATGCCACAGAGAAGTCACACATTTGCTTTACAAGAATTTGAGAGACAGTTCCATCTATTCTCAGTGTTGTAGAAGATGGGGAAATAAATCCTGGAGCAGAAAAAGGAGGAACACCAGTTGGACATAAAGGTTTCCCTGTGTTCTGGGTTTCCTCACATCAGAGCTTTATGACTTCCATCCTACAAAATGAATAATTAAGAGTTTATTGGTTGGGCCTCAATTAAAACTTATTTCACTGGAAGACAGTATTGCAGAATAATTAAACATGCAGATTCTGGGTGTGAATCACAACTGTGTCATCTACTAGTCATGGTACCTAGGATGCATTATAAAACCTTAGTGTACTTTGGAATTATCACATGTAAAACAAATTCCATGATAGTTTATACCTTATTGGTATGTTGTGAAGATTAAATAAATAAATATATGTGAAGCAACTAGAGTAAGAGTTAAGCATTGCCTCACCATTCCTTATTCCTAAGAGATGACTTAGGTCATTGGAAAATGGAAAAGTTTGGAAGGTGAGGGACCAGGTTGCTAAAGTTGGCTCTAACTAGAACTGTAAATCTAGCCGTTGAAATAATAAACAGAGTAATTATTGTGGAATTAACAGCAACTCGCATGGCATTACATTTAAAACTTGAACCTTGCTCACACCACTTTTAACTTCTTTAATGTTTAAGACCTATAAATGTCAGAGCTCACTAATTTATTTGGCTTTCAATAAATGCCAGTGACTTTGAGAATTGTCATCTCTTTAGCTTATCTGGCAAGAGCACAAGCTTAAAGGGTATCTGAGAGGGCAGGGATTACAATGATGACCCATTCTCTTCACAGTAGAAACTCTAGGTTACTGAGGTCAACTAGCCTCTCATGCCACAGTTCTTCTGGGGACCTTTAGTGTGGAGTCACTTGAACTAGGTGTTGAATGGGACTCCAAGGACAGAGAAGACACAGCCACTCTGTTAAAGAGTGGCCTATGCACCAGGGAAAATATGTTGACAAACAGATACTATTATCTAAATCCTCTGGAATCTGGAGAGGATAAGATAATTTTATCAAGTACAATGTTCCAAGTAACCAAAGCTTGGGGACCCCAAAAGTGATTTAAATATTTCAGATGGAAATATTTCTAATAGAAGTTGAACAGACTTGAGCAGAGACTCCGGAGAAGAATTTTGCTATTACTTAATAATGCAAGATCATCATTATGGACATCAATTATTGAACTGCACTGTAGTACAGGGGCTGCTGAAGTATGAAGGACCCTTTGCCCCTATCTTAAATGGCCCCAGATGGACACACTTCCTTATGGATTGGAGTTGGTTGCTTTCACTAGTACAGCTTTCTCTCTTCTAATGGAGAAGAGAGAAAAAAAAAATCCAGAAAAAATCCCACAAAAAACAGATTGTCAGAATTCTGCTCAATTGCAAATAATGAGATCTATATTGCTTTCTTAAAAATAAAAGTAAATGCAGGGAAACCTTTAACTTTTGAGGACCTCCTAGGTGGTAAGCATTTCTGTATACATCATTATCCTAACAGTTTCTCCAACATAAAGGAAGTTCCTAGGGATCAGAGGGTTTCCTAACTTGATCTAGACCAGTGCTTTACAAAATTTAGTATAGTAAGCCCTTGCTGGCTTAGTTGGTTGAGGGTCGACCCATGCACCAAAGGTCACTGGTTTGATTCCCCATCAGGTTGTAGGTTTTATGCCCGGGCCATAGGTGTGTGTGAGAGGCAACTGATCAATGATTTTCTATCTTTTTCCCTTCCTCTCTCTCTCTAAATATATATAAAAACACTTTTTTTAAAAAAAGTTAGAAGAATGACCAAGTATTCTTCTACAAGCATAAAAATAATATTAGAGCCTAGCTGGTGTTCTCAGTGGTTGAGCATCAACCTGTGAACCAGGTTTTCATTGTTCAATTCCTGATCATGTCACATGCCAAGTGGATGGCTCAATTCCCAAAGTGAGGCATGCAGGAGACAGCTGATCAATGATGCTCTCTCATCATTGATGTTTTTTTTAAAAAATATATTTTATTGATTTTTTTTTTTACAGAGAGGGAAGGAAAGGGATAGAATAATTAAACATGCAATGAGAGAGAAACATTGATCAGCTGCCTCCTGCACACCTCCTACTGGGGATGTGCCCGCAACCAAAGTACATGCCCCTGACTGCAATCAAACCTGGGACCCTTCAGTCCACAAGTCCACAGGCTGACACTCTATCTACTGAGCCAAACCAGCCAGGGCATCATTGATGTTTTTATATCTATCTCTCCTTCTCTCTTCATCTCTGAAATCAATAAAATATATTTAAAAATATTAGTGTACATAAGAATCACAAGAAAGGCTTGATGGAACAATTTCTTGGACTCCATCTTCAAAGATTCTGATTCAGTAGTTCTGGGGTGGGTCCAAATATTTTCCTTTCCAACAGGCTCCCAGGTGATGCTCATGTTTATGGTCACTGGGCAAAGCTTCCCTAGAGGACAGAGTAAGGAAGGGGCAAACAGAATTGCAACCAAAGGTGTTTAACCTCAGAGTGCACTACCTGTTGCTTCCTGCCATCTAAGAGTGGTGTTCCCCTAAAGCCTTCCATAAGCAGAAATGGTATAATGCAAAGAAGCAATTACTAATTATTTATTTATGGATTTTAAAAATATATTTTCATTTCAGAGAGAGCAAAGGAGAGGGAGAGAGAGAGAGAAACATCAATTATAAGAGAGAATCATTAATCAGCTGCCTCTAGCATGCCCCCTACTGGGGATCAAGCCCGCAATCCTGACATGTGTTCTGGCTGAGAATCGAACTGTGAACTCCTGGTTCATGGAACAACGCTCAGCCACAGAGCCACGCCAGCTGGGCTATTACCAATAAATGATAGGGAAATTTTTGAGTGTTCTCAGGTCCAATAAATAACCTACCAAATCATAACCAATAGTGCATACATCCTAAAATAACACTAACACATAGGAAAAGCAAAACGACATGATAGATATGCATAACGCTTTGCACAGCCATCTCTTCACTCAAACAACAAACTCCATTTTGTCATTACTGGATGCCAACTCAAAGAGAGCACTCAGCCACCCGCAGAACCAATAGTGACTTCAGCAGCATTCCAGGTCCTTTCTCTTTGTGTGTAAATACCGCGAATGGTGGACGCAGGCAAGCCCAATGCACACACCATGTCTTTATTGTATTCACCACGATGGAGATGCTTAATTACTGTACGTCCAGTTTCACACCAAGGGTAACGGTTTTCCAGGCTCTCCTAAGCTTTTCTGATACCTCAGGACTTGCTGAGGGAGACGTGGAATGGTTGGAGGTAAAGCACAGATTGTCACAACCACAGTTCAAAGCCTCGGGGGCCCGATGCTGAGATGCTGAGTGTAGTTTCTCTGAAGGAACTCGGTGGGACCACTCTTGCTGCCTCAGATAGCACTGAGAGCCTCTAGAGTAGTGGTTCTCAACCTTCCTAAGGCCGCGACCCTTGCATACAGTTCCTCATATGGTGGTGACCCCCAACCATGAAATTTTGCTACTGTGATGCATCGTGATGTAAATATCTGCATTTCCCGATGGTCTTAGGCGACCCCTGTGAAAGGGTCATTCGACCCCCAAAGGGGTCACGACCCACAGGTTGAGAACCACTGCTCTAGAAAGTTGGCTGCAAAGGACTAAAAGCCATTCCACTCCCCGCTCTAAACTTTCTTTTGTAAAAACAAATTCCTTTCGGATTTCTTCTGGTTAGCAAAATATATTCTAATGTATGTTTTTCAGAAAAGCACAGTGGCACCATTCAAACTTTGGAAAAGCAGGGAATACCTGAATAGGTGTTTACTGCATTTCCATAAATGTTGTCGGCCAGGTATTTTTGTAGGTGTCTGTGCTAGCGCAGGAAACAAGATGCACACATCCTTTTTCCTCACGGAGCTTGCATTCCATAAAGGGGGGTCCGATATAAAAAGAAAAGCAAATATCAGACCAAGATCATTTCAGAAAATGACCAATGCGGTGAGGCTGGCCTGATAAAACTGATTTGATTGTATGTTGATTCACTTCAAGTCGCAGTTTTCAAGAACCTCTGATGGCGTTAAGTGAGGACTTCCTGTGTATTTAAACAGGGGTTAATGATAACTCTGAATCAGAGCCACCTGACCTTAAAGTTACAGCTGCCTGGACCCCCACAGTGGATGAATTAAGTTGGAATCGGCGGGGAGCGGGGCCGAGGGTGAAGTATTTCGTTTTGATGCACACGCCTCCCCAGCTGAGAATCATTACCCTGGAACAGGTGTTAGCAACCTTGACTGCACGTTAGAATCACTTGGTTACGCTTCCAAATCCAACCCAGGCCCAGGCCTCACGGAGGATCAATTACATCAGAATCTCCAGGATTCGGAAGGTATTTAAAAAAAAAAGAAAAACAACAACAGCAAGCTTTCCAGGAGACTCTAAGGTGCGGCTGCCTTTAAGGAATACTGCTTAGGGCCACACAGATAACTAAATCCCTTCCCTGTCCTCTGACTTACTCTCTCCTCGGAAAGATGTGCATAAATGCAATGCAGTGCGCCACTCCTGGTGACTTGAAAAGTGTGGGGGAAAATTAGAGGAAAGACAAACTAATTTACTAATTTTGTCAATGAGGGGTGGGTTAGGCGCGGTGACCAACTTGTCCTAGCATGCTGGGAATTTTCCCAGTTGTTTTTTGTTTTTTCTTTTTACTGAAATGTTGAGTCCCTGAAAACCACTCTGTCCCATGCAAACCAAGATGGTTGGTTAGCCTGCATGGTGGTTGAAGTGTTAAGACGAGAGATCGGAATGGTAAAGGGAACTCTGCCAAGTGGGCCACAGTGGAGTTGGGGGTGAGGTGGGGAGTCCATGTCAGGCAGTGAGAACGACATGCACAGAGGTGCAGCACGGACTGAGGGCTGGGAAGCACAAGCTTCATTTCATTTGCAGAAAAGCTCGAAGGAGCTGTGGAAGGGAGTCTGAAGAGGGAGTTCTAGATCGCAAAGGGTCTGCCCTATGCAGTAGTTCACCTTTATCCACTGGGTCATACCTTCCAAGACCCCCAGTGATGCCTAAACCGTGGATAATACCAAACCCAAATATAGCTTTTTTTCCAACACATATGCACCTTTTCACTTGAAGAAAGCACTTTATGGCTCATCAGAATTACCAGCATCACTCCTCTTTGGGGAGATTATTGAGTAAAATAAGAATGGCTTGACCAATAGTATTATGATCCTGCAGCCATGAGCTGATAACGGAGACAGGGAAGCAGCATATGCACCCGTGAGACCCTGGAAAAAGGGATGATTGGTGTCCAGGGCAGGACAAAGCCAGATAGTGTGAGATTTCTCTGCTACTCAGAACTGTTCACGACTTAACCTTAGGCATTTTTTTTTCTGGAATCTTTCATCTAACAGTTTCAGACCAGGGTTGATGGTGGGTAACAAAACCACTGATGAGGAGAGACCACTGTCCATCCAGAAGTTTTGCATTTTATCCCAGGGTAGAGAGGAAGACATTGATAATGTCGAGCAGGTGGTGGGAGGACATATTTGTGTTTTTTGATTTTCATTTTAGAAAGATCGCCGGAAGAAGCTGTGAGGTCGTATGCTTATTTCCTTGGAGCACAGCTGACTCATTGAGGGACTAACTCATTTAACCTCTCCCTACATGCATTAGGCCAACACAGGTGTCACGCTTACCCACTGCCAAAGCCAGATGAAAGCAGTTTTCCTTCCCTCTGTGGATTCTTCGTATGAAGTATCCTTGGAGTTGCCAACAATTCAGACACCAGGTCCGTGAGTCGGATCTGCAGCCCATTTTGGCATTGCCACATGCCCTAATAAGTTCATTAACCCGAGTCTCGGGGTAGCAGCTACAGAGAGCAGAGCTTGCCCCCTAACACAGATGGTGTTAGGAAGATTAATGAAGTTTGAAAGGGTTTTGCACTTTTGAAGGAAATTTCTTTCTCGCAGAGATTTTTCTTATGCTATAGAAATAGTAGTGAAATTGCAGAAAAATAAAACATCACTAACCTTCCCAGGCCAATGTATTTTCTTTCGGGGAAAGGCCACACCAATAACAATCCGATTTTAATACCTGAAGCATCATGGTGCAACCTTGGTGTTTGGTGGAGATTAAAATTGTGATGTCATTATTTTGCCAAAAATTCTCATGCTCCTTGTCCATATACTGGCCAACTTAATTGAATGAGTCTTGAGTAACATTTCTTGTTGACTATCACCCATATCATTTAGATGTCTTACTCTTCCCTAATTTATTTTTTTATTGATTTCAGAGAGAGGAAGGGAGAGGGAGAGAGATAGAAACATTAATAAGGGGGCAATGGGAAGAGATGTATACATATAATACATTAATAAAAAAATAAAAAAATATGGGAGAGCATCATTGATTGGCTGCACCTCCTCCCCCCTACTGGGGATCAAGCTAGCAATCCAGGCATGTGCCCTGACTGGGAATGGACCCAGGACTTCCTGGTTCATAGGTCAATGCTCAACCACTGAGCAAAACCAGCTAGGTAGTCTCTCCTGTCTTTAAAACAAAATAATAAAACAGAATACCAATCTCTGAGTTGACAATGTTATAAATTGCAAGAACAAGAATAAAATAAGTAAGTAAATTTTAAAAAGTAAAATAAACCCCAAACATGAAGTTATGTATTACATACATTATTTGGAATTCTTCTGCATGGGAGGTTTGTGTCTTCTCCCATTTATTTGTATAACATGGACACATGGAATTTATCTTATGATAAATTCGGGTTATGATGTAATTCTATGTTGTTTATTTAGTTGCCCAGAGTATTCCAGTTTGGCCAGTGGGGACTCTTTCGGTTGGCTCTTGTCTCCCTTTGATATGACTCCATCATTTTGTTCTTACATTACTTACTGACACTGTAAGATACTTCTAGCTCAACCTGTTTCTCATGCCAGCCTTAGAATTAGCAGATTCTTCAAGGACTTTTGGTTCCTTTAGATGAAGAATGGCATTAGAAAGTCCCATCTGGGTTCTAGTGCTGCCTTTGTTTTGAGAGTAGCCCTGAGCTAGATTAAACTTTCACCTAAGATGTGATTTACTGTTAACTATACGTTTCAAATGTTACTGAATGCAACTTTACAGCTTTGTTTGAATACAGACAGTACTATTCTTAAAAACAGGTTTTACCTTTGTAGATAGCCACTTGTTTATTAGAGACTTAATTTCTGACTTTTTGGCTCTACCTTCTATTCTCCATGCTATGGTGACTTTTATAAAGTTGCTTCTGAGGCCTGACCTCCATGTTTGGCTTTTCCTGTCTCTCGCATCGATTCTTCTCTCTACCATCTGAGCTCAGTGAGGACAGTCACTGCACATCTTGGCCTGCCGTGACATCCCCAGGACTCAATGTATTGGCTGGCATAGGGTGAGCACTCAATACCTATTTGGTCAGTGAAAGAATGAATAAATACATTCTGATAGTGGGATCTATGCAAAGCTGTTGCTGATTGACAATGATTTAACATGGTCTCCTTTTGAGATTTGAATTGGTGGACATTGCAAATGGGGCCAGAGGGGATGCCATGTTGAAGGGAAGGCAGATGTCTGGGTGCTTAATCCCAACCTGTCACCTAATCACGCAGACAGAAGATCTCTGACTTTTTTGGGGTGAGATTTTATATCTTTTGGTATTTTTTTAATTTTTAAGAATTTTCAATTACAGTTGACATTCAATATTATAATAGCTTTAGGTGTATAGTAGAGAGGTTAGACATTTATATAACTTTTGAGGTGATCTCTCCCACCAACACCTAATGTCTCACACCCACCTGACACTATATATAGTTATTACAGTCTTATACTTAACAAGGCCTGATGCCAGCAGAACCTATTTTCCAGAGCCTGCAATATTTGGAATTTTATCCATACCTAACCAATGCGGGGAGGGGTGCAGAGGGAAATCCACAACTCCCAACTGCAGTCCACTCTGGGCATACTGTCCTTCCTCAGGTGGGGTCGGAGATGGAGGATGAGCACACTTGCAAAATTCCTTGTACAGAGACAGAGGCTCCTTACTAAAGGACTGAAACCCAACCCTGGAGCTGCTGAATGCTTCCCCTCCCCCACATCTCACCACCACATTGCTAAAGAGCGCTTTACCACAACTCCTTGTCTCCAGTACTGCATGTTCAGCTATCACAAAGAAGTTACAAGGCATTACTCAAAAGCAAAATCATACTTTGAAGAAACAGCAAGAATCAGAAGGAGACTCAGCTATGGCAGGGATGTTGGAATAGCATGAGTGAGATCCTAGGTACTAACCCATATATACCTTATATTATCCCCACAACCTCAAGAACTGGGTATTGTTTTAGAATATTTACAGACAAGGGATCTGAGGCTCTGAAAGTTAAATAGCTGGTTGAAGTTTCCACAGATCATTCTGGCATGGTCCTCTGTGAATCTTTGTCATGGTAATTATCTCCTACAGTTAGGTAGCCCAATATGGTAGCCATAGACTGTCATGCCCATTTAAATATAAATAGATTATAGGTATATAAAATTAAATATATTTTCTCAGTTGCATGGACCAAGATTCATGAGCTCAATAGCCAGATGAGGCCAGTGACTGCCATACTGGACTGAACATGTGCATAATTATTCCATTACTAAAGAAAATTCTATTGGTCATCAGTAGCTAGCATATTAGCAGACTAGGAAACAACTTCCTTTACAAGTATACCCTCATTGGAAGGCACGTGTGCTTGAGATCAGCTTCTATTTCCCACTTCCTTCCCCCATGTAATGCTGACCCAGCATGTCCTCATCTTAGTATAATCTTACAACTTCTGGAAGAAGATGTAGCCCTTACCAGTAACTCCCAAGTGTGCTCAGATATTGCCTTCCTGTATAAGCAAGGAGAGCGCCAATGTGGCCCAAGATTTGCTCTCTTTCTCTTTAGCAGCCTCTTAGAGTGGATGCAATCTGCTTCTCATCTTGCCTCTGAATTCTTTCTCATTGCTCTTATAATAGAGAAGCTTATCCAATTTACATTTGCCCTTCAAGGGCATATATTTGGTTCAGTTGTTATTTTTTGTAATCTCTACTTTGATCTGGGGGTAATGTCATATTTTCCTCTCACAGTTCTGGTATAGACTCTCATAGTTGTACATCACCCACATCTGAACGTTGAGCCAGGGATGCACCCTCTTGGATAATGCAGATGGAGGTTGCCTGTGCAATTGTTAGAATCCTTTTAAGGAGAAAGTGCTCTATTCCTGAATTTGAACTTGTGTAAAGTTGGGGCTTATTCAGGTAGCTAGTGGAACTCTGAAATGCTCTTTGAATTCTAACCAAAAGCCTCTCATGAAAGAGTAGTATTTTGGGGGTTTATACTAGTAAGTAGATGAAAGAACAAACTCTGTGTGTGTGTGTGTGTGTGTGTGTGTGTGTGTGTGTGTGTTCATATCTGCTGGCTTCATGAGGCAAGCAGGGAGCAAGAAACCATGTGCCTTACTTTTGATTTGTTGCTATTGTTGTTCTTGCTTTTCACATTTTATTTCAAGACACTTTGTGGCCAGAAGGCTGTGTGCTCACATAGGGAATGGTTAGCACAGGGAAGAGTGGTCAGTATTTGAAAGGGACTTTTCTGTTATGAGAATTAGGAGCGGGTATGATGGATGAACTCGAGGAACGCTAGTGAAATGCCCTTGGAAGCTCAAAATGTTCAAACCAGCTTGCTTACTGTACCTCCTTTTAGGGCTCAGTGGAGAGACTCAGATTTCCCTGATGCAATAGTCAAATAAAAAATGATTATAAAAAAAGAGAAATAACAACAGCAACAACAACAAAGATGAATTGCCTTAAGGAACTTAAATTAAACAATAAAGAATGTTTCAAATATCATATCATAGACCTTGGTTTCTGAATGCCTGTAAAGCACCATTTACTAAGATGAGAGGGACTAAAACCCAGGAATTCCTTATTAACAACTTGAAGGTAAACTTAGACCCCTTTACACATTTTCAATACACGCAGGACTGTGACTCAAAGATGGAGTCCTGTGTGATCCCTTCCTCTGTTAGTATTGAAGACCTGATTTAGAAACAGCAAAATAAAACGAACTGAAATCCCCCAAGCACAAAATGCAGAAGCAGACATTTATTTCCTCTTCAGCATAGGGGAGATTTTCTATAAATTTAACTTCTGATTAGAAAACTTCTTAAACTGGAAATTTCAGCACTGAAATTTCAGTCATAAGCCAAATGCAGGTCTGCTTGAGGTCGAATGAAATTTAGATGAAAAGTCCAGGATTATCAAAAAGAATGAGGGAACTTCCAGTTTTTGTACATGCAAGGTCAATGGGTAGGATTCTATCACTTTTGGTTTTTATGGTAGCACATAATTTCTGTTTCTAGTTGGCTCCCTGCTTTTTTTTTTAAGTAATAAATTTGGGTTGTGATAGTAAACCTCTCTTGTAATCAAGCCTGTAAGTCTCACTATATGAATATTTCTATAGTACCTATCACTTTAGCATACCGGAGATTGTGTTCATTTATAGAAAATAACAATAAATGTCACCTGATCATTTGATCTTCTAGTAATATTTTATAGCAAGATGTATTTTTCTAGTAACTTAACTATTGCAAAACTGAGGCGTACAGAAATAAATCACATTGAACAATAAAGAATGTCTCAAATATGAAAGCATGATATACTTAGGGCCTCTCTTTTCCTGTGCCTCAAATATCATAACATAGTACACAGTTCACATGGAATTTGGCTTCCTTTAAAATAGGAAGGAATGCCATACTCATGAAGCAGCTACTTCCACATATTTTTTTTATTTAATTCATAGCACATACTCTTTGTACTAATTGTTGGAAAATCACCCCAGCAATTGCCTCTGTTCCTCTCTATATTGTTGCCTTACATTCTAATGTCATTACTGTGCTTTTATCATCCACTCACTCTAATAAGATTGTGAATTATTTAAGGCAGAGATCATGACTTGAGCTTGTGTTTCTCTGTCATGATGCCTAGATAAATACTCAAATGCCATCCAATCTAAATGAC
>JAAGEH010002528.1:5264418-5289425 GCA_011751065.1 Lasiurus cinereus
ATTTTGCTGAGCTGGCTGTGTCTTCATATTTTCTCTGTGGAAGCCTTACCATTTATTCATTCCATATTGAATAAAGGAAAGGGCTCTACAGAAGGGATTTATGGCTGAAAGCGCCCTTAATTATAGGCTAGTATAATAGGTCTTTCCACTATCTCAATGATTGGGGAATTAAGAAGTTCTTTAATAGAAATTGACAGGATCCATTGTCATTGCGAAGAAGGTTCTGTTATGGTTTGGAGTCTGCTGCCAAGCATCTCAGGATTTAGGGTTCCCCAAAGGCTCATTAACATCCCAGACCATAAGGTCTCCAAAGGAGGCACTAATGGTCCACCTCGTTATGATCTGAGGATAATGACTGCGTGACATCCGTACCCATCGAGATGATAATGGCTCTGTAAAAACTGTTATGATGTCAGCAGCAGGAAAAAAATCTCATTTGCAGTTTATAATCTTTGGTTTCTAATATGCCATAGTATCTAAATTATACTAGTATTATTTTACAAAATCTGACTTAATAGAGGCAATGCATATGATGCTCTGAAAAAATACACACCAAGATCCTCTCTCAAAACAGCTGTCATCACTCTTATATTACTGTACAAATGAAGGGTAAGATTAGTAATGCTCTCATAGTAAAATACTTACGAGTAATGGAATAAAAAAAAAGACTTAAATTTCCCTAATTTGCATACTCATTTACTTTGGGGAGTGAGAAGGAGTTCTGTTTTTAGAACACCCCAAAAGAACAGAAAGAAAACCTACAGTAATAACAATACTGAGTGGAGTGATTGTCAACCCACACTGAGTACTTATGCAATGTATCCTATGCTGAGTAATTGTCCTGCAGCCTCTCATTTTAATTTTGTAAAAACAGCTCTGAGATGGGCATCATCCTCCCTGTACAGAGACCTGAAAAGTATAGAGTGGCTAAGGATGTGGTCTAGCATCATTTGGGCAGACTACAGTCAAGGTGGGATTCAAACTCAATTTAGTCTGGCGTCATAATTATCAGGAGTGCAAGCTAGGAAGTCGGGATTTCATCATCAGGAGAAATGGGTTCAATTGATAACCTTGGACCAATTATTTCACCTCTCAGAACTTTTGGACTAGTAAATCTTGAAAGCATTTTTCAGTTCCAACACTTTTGCTGACAAGAACCTCACAATAGTAGAACTGACATCAAATTCTTCACATTATTCCCAGGATTCATTGGCAGTATATTGTTTTTACATTATAATTCAGTTGAGCTGAACAGTTTTTCTCTTTGGTGCGAAATTGTGTGGATTTTAATAGAACCTCACTGTGTATAGGAAGCATATAGGAAAAGCACCCTCCGTTATTGATTAACTCTGCAAAGTATACAAAAAACATTTCCCCCCAATCAATTTCTATTTGACTCTAAACAAAAGCAATATAAAGATGAGTAGGAACCAAAATCTGTAAGTCAGTGTTAGTACTGCCTGTTTATAGCTCTAAGCATTTCCCTATGTCTAAACATAAGGAAGAAAATTAACATTTTAGTGGAGGTATCTATTGGGTTATATTTAGTAACAAACCAATATTAAAAGGCTAATCTTATAAGAAAAATCTATAGATGCTCTTTCAGCCCTAGGCTTAGCTAGCTATTTGTCAGAGCTCAAGCTGCAGTACCCGCAACCTTCCACTAGAGGGGTGAATTGCTCCTAATGAATAAGGCCTCACTATTTGGGGAGGGGACAGCAAGCTGATAACTTGAAATGATAGTCTGGACACCAAAAATATACTTGGAGCGGCTTTTACCTCACACTCAATGAAGCTGGATAGGATAAAACGTTCTCAAAAAGGGATTTTAAGTGTCAAGGCCTCACAAAAATGTAATCTATTTTGATATAAAATTATTTAGACTATAGATGGAATTTGACTATTTATACCCAGCACATAGCAAAAGAAGATAACGTGGCTGCATGAGGACCCATGAAGATGAGGACCGCTAGGGGACCATATAGTCATCCTGAGCATCACTGAAGTATGTGTGTTTCCTTAGAACTGTTTGGAGCAAAAGGGTCATCATAATGTTTATACAAACAAGATTAATTAGGAAAACAACAAGCCCAGGAATATAATCCAAGATGCTCTACTTTTTGAATTCTCCTTTGCTGACAGTTAAATACTATTTGCTATTGTGTTGTCCAGTGACAGTGGTTCTTTGACTGCAGCAGCCAAATATTGAAGGAAGAGAAGTGCCATTAGCTACAAGGCTGGCCAAAAATGTATGTTAGTGTGTTCTGACAACCAGTGCTACAAAAGGAAAAGCCAAAAACTAGTTTCGAATGTTCTGGCAAAAGCAAAAAGGCTGGAAATAATTTCCAAGAAGTCTTTAGTCCAGTGTTGTACATTTATGTGTTTCGAATGTAGACATCATATTGACATCCTGCTGTTGAAAGAGATGCAGAGATATAAACATTAATAGAATGAAGGCAGTTTAAAGGAGGCATGATATTAAAAGGAAAGAAAAAAGATGTTCAAATATTAGAGTATGTTCTCTGGTAGTTTTCAAATTTCACAAGCTTTCTTAGGATCTTTTCCTAAGAAAACTTCCCAAAGAACTCTCCAACAATACCAGTCCTTTCTGTTTGTGGCATGGGGCATGAAGACATAAAGAAACACTAGCCAACATATGGACAGGTTTTAAACTTGTGACCAATATACATGCACAAACAGACTCAAACACAGTGAACCCTCATTTTCACAGTTTTTTTTTAGTTTTGAATTTCCATACTTGTTTAAATTAATTTGAAACTCCCAAGTCAATGCTTTTGGAATTTTTGTACAGAGTGATAAAAATCCACGTTGCCAAGAGCTAGTGTAACAAATTGGTGCTCTGCCATCCTGTTTCAGATCTCCTGTAGATGAGTGCCATGACTTTGATCTATTTGGGGCCAAATTTTCACATTTTTGTGCTTTTTTTTTTGTTACTTTACCATTTAAAATGATCCCTAAGCAGAAAGCGGAAGTGCTATTGTTTCTAAGTGCAACAGGCTGTGATGGGCCTTATGAAGAAAATTCACATGTCAGATCAGCAGTGTTCAGGAAGGAGTTATAGTGCTGTTGGCCATGAGTTCATTGTGGATGAGTCAACAATAATATTAAATAAGGCATTTTTAAACAGAAGACACATAAAATATGGGGATGTTTTATGTGTCTCCAAAATACTCCAAAACTGCGCTAGAAGAAATAAACAACAATACAGCAAAGGTAGATGGAAATAACTACCAGCAGTTCAATGTCAATTTCATAGCTGACTATGAAGGGATTCCCTTAAATATGAGGAGTGACATGTCAGGACAGAGAAGAAAGAATGCATCAGCTATTGTTAATGAAATGGAAATTTTTTCCACACAGACTTGAACTCTATTCTGCCTTGGGTTCCAGCCCAGCTCTGCTAATTACTACAAAATTAATGTTGGGTGATTCATATAAAGTATTTAGAAGCAGTTTTTATTTTAATCTGAAAAAATGGAAAAAATAATATCCACTCACATAGTTGCCATTCAATTTATGCAATTTATGTAATTTATAGCATAATGATTATTTTATCCATGAACATGATTTCCCTTCATTCCTTTTCCTAATGTAGTGTGTGTGTGTGTGTGTGTGTCTCATGTTTCATATATGAAAGAAAACAAGACTACAATTCAATAACTTTTTACTTAGGATCAGTCATCTCTGGTGTCCAGCCTCATCCAGGTCCTTAGCAATTCTTTACAATCCCTACAATCCCTACGTGGTCATATGTCAGCTTCTGTACCCATTTCCCTCAACAGCTACTTGTAATTCCGATCCTTGCTACTTCTTCAACTGTGCCAAGTCAAGGAAGATTCCAGGGTAAATGCAATGTGCAACAAGTGTGTGGTAAATTTATGTATCATGGGTGCAAGAATGGGTTATGTTGGTGTTTTAATTGGCTTTTAGTATCCTAGTAGGACTCTGCTTTCTCTGCCTGCCCCTTACATGTTGGCATTCCTTACATGCTATATATGAACCATATACTTTTGGACTTTACAGTTTTCAAGGTTGACTGCATCCACTTTTGGCAACAACTTGATGTATGAGGGTGACGCTGTGTCTACATATTTGGACCTGGCTTCTTTTCCTCTTGGGTTGGCCCTCTCTCTAGTTCCATGTGAATTTCCCACAGACATATGGTCCTCAACATGTTCAAACAGGCATTCACAATTTGATTTTCTCAACTTACCTTTCCCCTGTGACTACCACCTCAGTAGACAGTTCAATCATCAACTGACTCACCAATGCCAGGCACCTGGAGTCATTCTCAAATTCTTGTTCTCTCATTGCCCAGCATAGTCAATCACTCAATAGGTACTGCTGATTTGATGCACATGATATGTCTGAGCTCTCTCTTTCCTATTTCTTTACCATTAACTTAGTTCATATTGATATAATTTCTTACCTTGATTACTGCCACAGTCTTCCAATGGGTCTTCCAGATTTTTCCCTTGATCCCTGAAATCCATTCTCCCCAACTCTATCAATGGGAATCTTTCTAAAACAGGCATCTGATGTCATCATCGCTCTGCTTAACTTTCCACCAGGCCTCTCTCTTTATTGTTCTTGCACACAGAAACATCTCTTTGGCTTAGCTCCCAAGAGTTTCTGATTTGCCCCTTGCTGGCTCTCTAGCCTTCATTCTCATTACTTGCTCCTGCACTTACTCTATATTCCAGACACATTTATCCACTTTCAGCTCCTTAAACATGGTAACATACTGTCTTGTCCCTCCAAGGTGTTAAACTTGCAGGTTTCCCTTCCTGAAACCCTATACCTTTTTCTAATCTAGCTAACATTTTCACATTATTTTAAAAGATAACTAAAATACCACCTACTCTAGGAAATCGTCTTTGAACAAATCTCATTACAACTTGTATTAAGAATTTTATAAAATGTTTATGGCACTTAACACTTTCTTTTGTTATGAGCTATTCTCTTGTCTGTGTCTGTTGGTATTTGAGTTCACCCAGAAGCAGATCCTGACAAAATGATGCAAATAAAATAGTCTATTACAAAGCTGAGTCCACACGACCCTGGCAGGGGAGTAGAGAGATGAGTCAGAGGAGGAAAGAAAGCTAACAGAGCCTGCATCTGCATCATCATACACATTAACCATTTTGGCAACTGGGGCACACATCAGCTGAGGAACTCTGGGAACCAATATCAGACACATTCCTCAGAGTTATTTCAACTGAAGGGTAAGGGAGCTGGGTTATGTATACACCAACACCCATTCATGATTCCAGGAACTGTTCCTATTGGCGTGAGGGTGTTGATGGGGAGGTAATTCCTAGGCACTGCCATCCTGCTATATATACAAACCCTTCTCAAAAAGGTGAAGATGCTATGAGTAAGAAGTCAGGCTGGTGTGCAAGGAAGGCAGGGCCTGAGAACACATGGTCAGACACTGCAGCAAAGCAACATCTCACATGGTTATGTAATGACCTACTTGAGAACAAGGGCCAGATAACTGACTGGTTAATATTACAATAGCAACTTCCCCAAAATGGCTCATGCAATAAACTTAAGTAAAGATTTGAACCCAGTTTTGTCTGACATCAAATTCTGAATTCCTTTGCCCATGGCAGATAGCCACCCATCCCAACAGCAAATAAAAGAGAGGAATGTCAACATAAGCTCACAATGTAAAATGGGAACACCGGGTGCTTTAGGAATGCTAAAGTGTACTTGGGACATTTCAGTTCAGCTTAATTATGTACAAGGAAATATTTTTTTCTATGGGATCACAAAGAATAAGAGATTTCCTCATTTTCTGATATCTCATAATCACTTATGAATGTTTGTATTTGTGTGTGTGTGTGTGTGTGTGTGTGTGTGTGTGCGTGCGGTGATTGAGTAGGTAGAAATACCAATACAGGAATTTTTTCAAAAAAAAAAGGATGCTCATCCCACTAACCCAATTAAAAATACATTTTACTATTTTATCGTGGCCACATTTTTCTGGGCTGAAATTGCTTCTCAAAGACAAACCATAGCATTGTTTGAAAAGAGCAATCAGTCTGGTATGAAAGGCTGGATTCTATGCTTGACATTGTATCAGGTTTCTATGTGACTTTGGGTTGGCACTGGTTTTCCATCTCAGTTTCCTCCTCTGTGGAATGGAGTGGTGGTCAAAGGAACTTATTATTTGAGGAGTTTTAAGGCCTCTTCCAAATGCATAACTCTCTTGCCATCCTTAAAACAAGCTCTAAGCTCGGCAGTTTCAAATGACTATTCTTTCATTTATTTTTTCTTCAAATGAGTTCTGTGACAGTTTCATATTTACTTTAAAAAAAAACACTCTGTGTTTTTTGTGTGATGACTAAAAGTAACTCATTGATATTCCAAACAGGACATTTGTTAAGCCTTTGTTTCACAATATGACCCATTGCACATTAATAGTCAGAAAACCAAGATTTAAATAAATGGAAATTACTGTTTGTCCCAAGGATTAAAGGAGAACAAGTTTGTTATTGTCAAATAGTTTTCATAAAGAATATTAGAAGGCCGTGCATAAGCTTTATGATGAGACAGAACATATTCAATTTTCTAAATTAAGGCCTCAGAGAAAAAAGTATTATATATAAAGACTATAAATAAAAACATGCAAATATTAATTTTTAATTAATTATGTATATATTATATAGCATATATTACACACACACACACACACACACACTAGTAGCCTAGTACACAATTTGTGCATGGGGGTGGTATCCCTCAACCCAGCTTGCACCCTCTCCAATCTGAGACCCGTAGGGGGATGTCTGACTACTGGTTTAGGCCAGAAATAAAGCCGAAATTTGAAGTTGGACATCCCTCTCGCAATCTGGGACTGCTGGCTCCTAACTGCTCACCTGCCTGCCTCCCTGATCACCCTTAACGACTCTGCCTGCTGGCCTGCTCACCCCCAACTTTCCCTCCCTGCCTGCCTGCTAGCCCCCAACTCACCCCCACCCCTGTTAGTCTGCTTGCCCCCAACTGCCTCCAGCCACCAGCCTGATCACTCCTAACTACCTCTGCCTTGGCCCTGCCACCATGGCTTTCTCCAGAAGGTCTCCTGGAAGGTCTCCTGGTCTAATTAGCATATTGCCTTTTATTGGTATAGATATACAGTATATCCAACAATATGAATATTTTGAAGGTTCATATATGGCACCTTATATTTGTCAGATTTATTTCAGACCATAGAATAGTAAAAAATACCTAATAGGCTCACAAAATCATTGTTGATTATTGATTTTGTGTGAGGTTAAAACAAGCAAACAAAAAATACACAAACCCCTTTCTTAATGTTTACAGCCTTTTAGTATCTCATCATATTAAACTGAAAAATGGGAAATATAGAATAGTCTCAGAGAATAAGAGAGGACATATATGTAGTTAGAAATATTGAAGCCTAATGCCAGTTAAAGAACACCCTTCCATTTTCATTATTACCTTTTCATCAAATCCATGTATTAGAAGTGTTAGGTTTGCTTCCATGTAAGAGCCAATCTTATGGGAGGTCTGTCTCCCCTAGATTTTCTGGGGTTTACATTCCTTTATCAGTTATTCTTTATAACTGTGTTTTAATTGTAGTAACCCAGCTGGAGGCTACATGTGCTTCTGCCTGATAAATTGATGTGCAGGGTCCATCATGGAAAGCTGGGATGGATTTGGGTTTCTTGGGCAGAGGAGAGCCCTGCCTGGAAAAAAGAAAGTTGGGAGAATATACAAATGGCTCTTGAGGCACAGAGTTCTGCCTTGGACCCTCAAATTCTGTTTCAACTGTTGGGGAGAAGACAGTCTAAGGCAGTCTTTACAGGATTAAGTTTTCAGGGTCACTTTCCATTGGAAGCATCCCCCTAATCCCTCCCCATCTCCTAATCACAATAGGTATCCCTGTTATTCACTATATAACTTCCTATATTTCTTCATGACACTCATTACATTAATAATTAACTACTATAATCTAGCTCCAAGACAGCAGCAGCCATGCTTATCTTGTTTCCTGGTATACTCACACTACCCAACATGATGCTAAATTATGTTTCTAGAATGAATGATGAATGGTTCCAGCTCTTGACCAAAGAAGAAACCCTATAAGTGAATATTTAATTAATCTTTAAACATCTTAAAAGCAGGGAACTCACTAACTTATAAAAAAGCCAGTTGATTTGAATATTTCATATTAGGAAGCTAACAAAAATATAAAGAAAAAACACAGAAAATAAAATGTATAGCATTTTCTTTGGCAAAAATTAGAGATATGATAACCAAGTATCAGGTAGATTATAAATCAACATGACCTCACACACATTGTTCATTTAGACATGAGGGAAACAAGTTGGCATTATTACTTACCCATAGAACCAAAAGAAATGCTTTCACATTTACCATAAAAGACATGTACAAGAATGTCTGAAGGAAGCACTGTCCAACTTAAAGTTGGAGTGCATTCACAGTTTTCATTATAATGCCACTATAATTGGATGAAAGAATATATATGAATAGATCAATAAATAAACTAATAAGAAAATACATAAAGATAATGCATATACCAATTGTTATAATACACAATGTGCTAAAGTTTTTGATAACATTAGTTTGTGCACCTGGAGTTTTAGCATAAGTTAGATGTTTGGTATTTTTACCTTAATTGCTAAGATTTGATTATTTTTCTGATGAAAAGTAACATTAAATACCAATCTGATATCCAATAACCATCTTTAAAATAATCAGAACAGCTGGGCTATAAAGGGCCAGTGGGATTAAAAAAGGGACACATGTAATGCTTTCAACAATAAATATTTAAAAATAAAAATAAATAATAAACAAAAAAAATACCAAACAATTCCTGAAATATAGTCTTACTTTGTATACCTATTTCATTCATTCATTAATTTATTCATTCATTCAAGTTCATTCTAGAAAAATTTATCATGCATCTGTTATATACTGGGAACTGTATTCAGTATATTCTATTGAGAAATTTACAAACCCAATACCTAAGGCACAAACTAAAGTTCCATTCCAGAATAGAAAGAAACCAACACTTATCCTTATAAAAACCCAGGCTCTGTACAACTGATGGAAGGCTCTACCAAACACCGAAGTCAGTCCTGCAGTCAGTGATGACTGTGATGAACCAGCACTGACTGCCACTGAGTGTAGGTGCAGCGACCCAGTACTGACTGCTGAGGGGGCTGCAGATCAGGCCTGGATAGAGAGGCATGGTCTGATCTGCAGCCTCCGTAGCAGCTATTGATCAGCCATTGCCTCTCTTTTTCTCTCATGGCTTCACCAGCAGCCATGCCTCTATTTCTCTCCAGGCCTCACAGGTGCTGCTGATCAGCCCTGCCTCTCTGATCAGGCCGAGAGATAGGCCCAGACACACTGATTGGCATAAAAACTGGCTAATCAGAACAAAATTTGACGGCAGGGGAGGGCAGTTGGGGGAAATCAGGCTGGTAGGGGAGGGAGGTCAGTTAGGGGTGATCAGGCAGGCAGGAAGGTGAGCAGTTAGGAACCAGTGGTCCCCAGTTGCAAGAGGGATCTCTGGCTGCTTGTTTAGGCCTAATCTCCCAAGGGGCCCCCAAATGAAGAGGGTACATGCGGGCCGAATTTCATGCACTAAGCCACTAGTTATCATAATAAATGCTTCAAAGGTAGAAGTAAAGCGTATCTACTGTGGGATAATTACAAATGCTTCCAAAGTAAAAGCTCAGATACTAAAATTAATCTTAATGAGCTGAGAAAACTTCTCTGGTAAACTGTGACCTGAAAATACATAAAATATATTTAGGTGAAAAAGAATGTACCCATATAAATAAGAAGGATGTCAGAATACCTCAAAATAAGAGAGTAATTCCTTGGGTGAAATAAAAGAAGTCCAGTATGGCTAGAGATAGTATAATTAGCAAGGGGCAAAACTGATGAGGTAGGCACAGTCCTTTTGATGAGAGCCTTCAAAATCATGTTATAAAGTTGGAACAATATCCAGGAAAAATGAAATTTCATTCAAATTATGCAGCAGAAGTATGGTGATAATGGGTTTCCACTTCTTTAAGATCATAGTTTCTGATAGGTGGGGAAAGAATTGGAGGAGGGCCAGACATGGAGGTTATTTCACTGTTCATGGGAAGGATAAGGGACACTTTGACTTGAGTATTTTTGATGAAGTGAGGAAAAGTAGTCAACTGTGAGAGATATTTTAAAGGAAGAACATAACAAACGTGGTTTCTGATTGAGATTTTTCTTTACTTTGGTTGTGCTCCTATTGTTTTATGCTGGTGTCCCTGTTTATTATTAGTCATGCTTAAGATTCACTGGGTGTCTTGAGTCTCAGCGTGTTAGTCAGAGTAATTACATCACAGTTACCTCAGACTCATTTTATTTAAAATAGAATGCCTCATGTACCCCTTTTTACACTTTGATTCTCCCACACCTGTTTTCTGCCAAACCCCCAAGTCTCATTCTCATAGGTAGGTTTTGCCATGGTCTTTGAGGCTATCTGGACTAAGACTACGTATTTCTAGAAATCTAAGCCTCACCATCCAACAAAATATAAAATTAAGTCATATTTACAAGTCCTAGGATCATTGCTAATTAAAGAACATTAAAGACAGTTCAACCTTGTGAGTTAGCTCAAAACATGGTTAAATTTCCCCCTACTATTGTTTGGTAGCACTGGGGTGGGTCGTGGAAGTAGAGACACCTCCTTTACCTCACTAAGGACTATTGATACTGGCATAGGGAGGGACAATAATGTGGGATGTGATATCAATGTCAAGGTCAAGTCACAAGGCAGAGAAGCAGCAAATTCAGGGTAGCAGGTAGAGATGAGTTGGCACTAGTAGCTTTACCAGAATTTGAATGGCTGCCAAGGAGAGCACATGAGATGCTTGGGACTCTACCTGAAGAGGAGAGGGAGTTAGAATGCTTATATCTTTAGAAATTATGTTGAATGGAAACTTGGAGTCATAGACCATATTTATGGCCATCACAGATGTTCTCTTTCAGGCTGAAATTGTAAGAGTTATCTAAATATTACTAACATGCACTTCAAGAGGAAAATCGTAACATAAATAAATAGAATAATGCAACTAAGTGCTATAAGAATAGAGAGGGCTGGAGATAGAGTCTACGGGTTTCTGAGAATAGGGAAAATTGATATATTCTAGCCATTTAAAGGTATAATATGAAGAATTAAATTACTTGCATATGAAAGTAATAGGCATACTCTTCTTCAAACTCAGACATTTTGAAGTGGCTATTAAGAAGGATTTTTCTTAAATACCAGTATTTTGATATTGATAATTAATCTATAGTGGCAAAAAGCAAACAAACAATCCCCCGGCCCCCCCCCAAATAAACAAGCACACAAACAAAGCCACAACAACCCAAAATCTCAGTGGGCTAACCTCACCAAAGTTTATTTCTCACTCATGCCAAGTCCACTGCCAGTCTGGCACCTTTGAAGGAGAACCTTTTCACAATTCAACAATTATTTTTTTTCCATTTCTACCAAGGATGTTACATACTATTATCATTCTAGATACACATGAAGGAGTCAATTTGCCCTCACACATTAGGGTTTCCTTGTTTCACCACAACTGAAGGGCAGCTAGCCTTTACTTTCTAAGGCAGCCATCCAGGCTGGGGAGGATTCCATCATCCTTTACCTGTAGCATCAAGAATAAATGCTCTACAGAAATATCACGTCTTATGTGACCACAACCCCTGGCCAAATCTATTCTCATGACTTCTTCCAACTGCATAATGGTTGAGAATTAGAATAGGAGAAAAACCAGATATTGATGAACACTAGGAATGTGCCTCTCCAAAATTATGGAAATAGGCAAAAACTAATGAAGTCCAGTTTTGATTTAGAGAGGAAAAAATATCAGCAATCAAATACTTTTCAAAAGAATCCTATAAAGGAAATTCTTTAAAGAAAAATTGATTTATCTAACAACAGAAAAAAAGGCAGTCTTAAGATTTCAACTCTGTACTGGGAATAGGTAATGTTGCAAACTATTGAAAATACTTTGCAAACCCAGAATTTTAGTAGAATTGGCTAATAAAATGTCAGTTTAGCCTGGCCATTTTTGCTCAGTTGATAGGGCATCGGCTTGCAGTCTTAAAAGTTCCAGGTGTGATTTGGGTCAAAGGCACATGCCCGGGTATCGGGCTTGATCCCCAGTTGGTGGCATGTAGGAGGCAGACAATCAATTATTCTCTCTCATTATTGATGTTTCTATCTCCTTCTCCCTCTCCCTTCCTCTCTGAAATCAATAAAATATATTTTTAATGTAAGTTTAAAAACATATTCCTTGAGGAGTTACTAATCAACATATATAAAGTTTCAGTTAAACAAGTGAACTAAGTCTGAGACATCTACAATAAAATATCATATCTATCATCAATAATACTGTACTATACATTTAAAATGTATTGAGACCTCATGTTATGTACTAGTATTTTGACAATAGGCAGGATATATACCAGAATACCCTCAATGATTATTCCTTGAATGACATAATTATTTTCTTCTTCTTGTCCATCTGTATTTTCTAATTTTATGACAATGTACATGTATTAGTACATATATAATGTATCCCTATGTGTATGTCTGTAATGTATGTGTTTACTTTTGCAAAGTAAAGATGTATATATTATAAAAATGAAAATTATTCTTTACCTAAATATTAGGCATGTGCAAAATCTTTAAAAATATGGATTAAAAGTTGGTTTTATTTGAAACATCTTAAAATCTACATTGATATTTTTGCATTAGGAAACATAAATATTATAAAATATAAAGTTAAAATACCTTCATATTTAATTACATTATGTGACCATCCTATTTTTAAAATATGGGAAGTTCAAATTTTTGTATGTGATTTACACAAGTTCCTATAATGATCATGTGACAAAAACTGATGAAAATCTCAGTTAATTCTATGCAAAAATATTTTCTGTTTTCATTATACCATAATATGTATATAGAGTAGATAAAATTTGTAATTACTTTTTGTAATTAAAAAAACTGTGCTGCTCAAGTGAAGTAATGTGCATAAATGTGCTTTTAAAATTTTAATACTGTATTTAAGTGAAATATAATTCGCATATTCACATATTCCTTTATGACTAAAGGGCCAAATGGGATGTATAGGAATCAGATACAAAACATTCTGTGTTTGTTTGTTGAGTTAGCGATTTTAGAAGTAGAGTACTTCAATGAGAGACTCTGAGTGGGGAGGAAGGGACTGATAACTATAAAACATAGAGTATAAAAATAGCTTGATTTTTTTTATAATTGTGAGCATATTAGCTTGGTTTGAGTAAACAATCTACTTAATGAGAGCCATTAAAAGAAAAATATTTGATGAGCTAAGAATCAGGGCATATTTGGTAAAACAACAAAACAAGGAGTCCCTGTAATCCAGGAAGAACAGAAACAATGTTTCTGGAAAATTATTACAGCAAGAGTTTAAAAAATAGATTGGGGAGAACCAAGATGGTGGTATAAGGTATATACCTATACTTGCTGCCTCTCACAACCACACCAAAACTACAACTAAAAGACCAAACGACTATCCCCCAGAACCACAGGAAAGCTGGTGGAGTGAAAGTTCTACAACTAGAAGGAAAGAAAAAAGTGCATTGAGTCCTGGTAGGACATGCAGAGGCTCAGAAAGGCGGTATGAAGATGCACGCAAATCAGGCTGGTGTGCGCTGTTTTTTTTTTTTCAATTGGGAGGGAGTTACAAGTTCCCAAGTGCTCTATACTCCAGTTTCCTGCAAGATTCTGGGGACCCACACTCATACAGGGAGAAACTGGACTGTGGTCACTATTGGGTCGGAAAGAGAGGGTGGCTTTCTCGCAGAGTTGCACATAGAAATCATTGTTTACTGCACTGGGCGCCACGTGGGACAGGGATCAGAAAGTGGAAGCGTGGAGACCCAGAGAGGGCTGACTGGCAGCCAGCGCTGTCTGCCATGCCCTAGAGCTTCCCTGAGACCCTGCACTGCCCAATTTACAAACCCAGCAGTTTTTGCATATGAATGGCCTGCCCTGTCCTAGCTTAACCTAACAAATTGTAACTGGGTCAGACAATTCCAAAACTTCCAAACTCCAAGCAAAGAGGAGAAATCTGCAGATCTCACTGTAGCTCCTGCTGGGCAGCCTCAGATAGTAGCTGACTTGCACCTCTTTGGAGATCCAGGAACCAGTGTACCTAGAGGTCAGTTGAGATGACACCAGATTTCAACTCCTCACATACATAAGTGACACACTCAATAGGCAGACTCGGTGAGCACTAAAGCCCCCCTGAGCAAAGTCCTGCCCCATAGGTGTATCTCCAGCACAGCAATTCTTCCATTACAGACACAGGGAGTCCCACAGGCAATTGGCCTGGAGGTCAGTTCCTCCCAGTGTACCAATAGCAATCAAGACTTAACTACAACAAGACTATGTACCCAACCCATATAGGGGTGCACCAAGAGTTTCCACCTCAGGTGCTTGAGGTGGCCGAACTACTGGGCTATAAAGGACAACTAGCACACAAAGGCACTCCATCAACACAGGGAAGCAGCCAAAATGCAGAAACAAAGAAACATGTCACAAATGAAAGAAATGGAGGAGAGCAAACTATTGGACATAGACTTTAAAACCACTTTTGTAAGGATACTCACTAATCTTATACAAACCACCAAGAAACTTAGTGAGATCTTTAAGGATCTTAATGAGAATGCCAAAAAAATGGAAAAGGACCAGTCAGAAATTAAGCATGCACTGTCTGAAATAAAGAATAAGATATAGAAATCCAACAGCAGACTAGAGGACCCCAAATATCAAACCAAATATTTGAAATATGAGGAAGCAAAAAACAACCAGAAAAACAAAACAAAACAAAAAAAAGAGTACAAAAATGTGAGGATAGTGTAAGAAGCCTCTGAGACAACTTCAAGCATACCAACATCAGAATTGTGAGGGTTCCAGAAAAAGAGAGAGAGCAAGGTACTGAAAACCTATTTGAAGAAATAATGACAGAAAACTTCCCCCACCTCGTGAAAGAAATGGACTTACAAGTCCAGGAAGTGTAGACAACCCCAAACAAAAGGAATCCAAAGAGGACCATACCAAGACACATCATAATTGGCAAAAGACAAAGAGAAAATCTTGAAAGCAGCAAGAGAAAAACAATTAGTTACTACAAGACAGTACCCATACAACTGTCAACAAATTTCTCAAAAGAAACTGTGCAGGGCAGAGAGGAGTGGCAGGAAATATTCAAAGTGATGAATAGCAAGAACCTACAACCAAGATTACACTACCCAGCAAAGCTATCATTCAGGATTGAGGGTCACATGAAGAGCTTCACAGACAAGAAAAAGCTAAAGGAGTTCATCACACCAAACCAGGATTATATGAAATGCTGAAGGGTATTCTTTTAAAAAAAGGAAGAGGAGGAAAAAGGTAAAGGTAAAAATTATGAACAACAAAGTGATAACAAATACATACCTATCAACAAGTGAATCTAAAAATCAAGAGAATAAGAAATCTGATGAACAAAATAAATTTAGGAATATAATAAAATCAAGGGCATTGAAAGGGAATGGACTGACAATTCTCAGGGAGAAGGAGGTGTGAGGGGTGTGGGAAGAGATTGGACAAAGGTCTTACACCTATGGATGAGGGCAGTGGTATTTTAGGAGAACATAATTGGGAGAGGGCATGGGGTGGAGGCTGGGGAATTAGGTGGAAGGGAGCTATGGGGGAGAAAAAGAGGGACATCTGTAATAAACTGAACAATAAAGATTTATTTAGAAAATAGATTGGAATAGAGGCAGGAAGGGCAGACTATATAAATTAGGATGTATTTGGTCAGATGTGACAAAAATCCCAACATTAATTCATTTAAACTCATATGTGCCAATTGACAGAAAACTCTATAACATGGTCAAGATGGTATATCTCATATCAAATGTTCTTATCACAATAACAAAATTTTAAAAATGAGCAGAGATATAAATATAATTGCAAACTGTAAAGCTTTCTATGACATAGTAATTATGTCGGGGTTGGGTGGGCATGAAAAATTGTATGTGGGACATATTAGTTTTGAAATACCCATGAGACCTTCAAGTAAATATATCCCAGAGAAAAGAAAAAATATACTATAGAAAACATGGAAGAACTTTCAAGATGCAGATAATCATTTTTAAAAATTGTGATAGCTAAGGCTCTATTTTCTCTGATCTTTATAAATATAAAAGTCAAAAATAGTTCATTAAGATAAAAATTAAAACAAAGACTGCTATGGGTTAATTTTATGGAAAGATTTAATGTCAAGTACACATTAAGTCCCCTCTTTCAGTTATGGTCTCCTAAAATGCCACTTTCTTTACCTTATTTCCTATGCTTATCTTGTTCACCAGCCCAGTCATACAGTAATTCTTGAACGTCAAAGTACATCATAATCATCTGGGGAGCTTGTTAATTGTGCAGCTTAGAGCTTCCTGGGGCTGTGGGTAGAGAGTTGCAATAAAGAAGCTTCCCAAGCCAAAACCAGTTTGGCTCAGTGGATAGAGCATCGGCCTGCGAACTGAAAGGTCCCAGGTTCAATTCAGGTCAAGGGCATGTAACCTTGGTTGCAGGCACATCTCCAGTGTGGGGCGTGTAGGAGGCAGCTGATCTATGTCTCTCTCTCATCGATGTTTCTAGCTCTCTGTCCCTCTCCCTTCTTCTCTGTAAAAAAATCAATAAAATATATTTAAAAAAAAAAGAAGCTCCCCAAGAGATTCTGATTAAGTATTACAGTTGTCAAATCATTCATTCACTCATTCAACAGACATTTATTGAGCATTTAACAGAGTGCCAGGTACTGAGCTATATAATAAATAAAGCAGCTGTCTCTCCCTGTTCTCACAGAGTTTATCCTTGGATAGGGTAGAGAAGAAAGTGATAGACAATAAAATATATGTATAAATCCAGTCCTGGATGTTGTCACTCAGTTGGTTGGAGTATTATCACATACACCAAAAGGTATTGGGTTCCATTCTAGGTCAGGTCACCACCCAGGTTGCAGGTTCAATCCCCAATTAGGGCATGAGCCAGAGGCAGCCAACCCAGATTTATCTCTCACATCAATGTTTCTCTCTCTCTCTTTCTCCCTTCCCCTCTCGCAAAGGAATTTTATGAAAAATTGATTTAGTGTGCTTGAAAGTCATAAGTGTTAAATGAAGTCTTGGCCATGATGAAGTCTTGGCCGTGATGGCTTTGCATTCAAGTTTGTCCACATTAATTAGTATTTGCCATCAATGGGGTGATCTAGAGCAAGAATTTTACATTTTCATGTAACAGATATAAATTCACCATCAAATATTCTGTAACTCAAGGTTTAAAAGCTTGCTTATATTTCTCTATAATTGAAATAAACTTGTTTTTCAAAGCTCCATTTCTCCCACTGAATGAAAACTGAATCATAGGCATGCATATAAGCCTCACCCATGGACACAGACACCAGAAGGGAGAAGGTATGAGTCAAGGGTAGGGGACAATTTGGAAATAAGGACATTTATGTAACGCCTTAATCAATAAAGAAGGAAAAAGGAAAACTGAATCTTATAAATGCAAAGTTAATTTAGGAGCTTCCATTTTAAATGAAGTCTCTGATTCAGGATTGTCCTCTTTTTCTCTCTCTTTAAGAACGGCAGCTGGGTTTACCTGTTATCCTGGCATAAAGGGGGGTTTGTTTTGGTATTGATTGTGTCTGCACTGGGCCTGCTCTTGGTGAACTTTGTAAGGAGCTCTCTGTCTCCCTGTGCTGGCAGAAAGCATTGGCACTGTTGGTTGAGATGCTTTCGCTCTTGATTTCACCTGGTGCTGGGTTTGAGTTTTTCATCCCAAATCTTACCCTACTAACCCCATGGCAGATCTGCTGAATCTCACTTTTAACCGCCATCTCTGCCACAGTGGGCATGTGGGGAATTTTGTTAAATCCTTCCCTCACAGAAAGCAATCTTGTTTAAAGAGCATAGAGGTGATACTTTAACTGAAGCATAGGAAAGAATGATTTTGGAGAATAATTTTTAGAGAATACCTTAATAAATTGTCTGAGTCAGGGATATGGATACCTGGATGTCCTCTGGGGTGTTTCATGAAGTAGGCCAGGCTCTTCTTTGCGAAGAAGGAGACTCATGGAAGTGTGGCACTGTTAGTGACACAGCGCTATTTTGTTATCTTCAAGGTCATTCCTCCCAATGCTTTGGAGTTAGTCTAAACTGAAAGTTTGTTTCATGTTGCACTTTTTGGACCTTACTGAAAAAAAAAAATAAGAGAGAGAAATCAATGTTTTATTTTTGGGTAATCTATCAACAAGTATAGATTACTAGTCTATGCCAGTATAAATGGACAACATTTTGTTTATTATTTATTTTCAGATGAAGATAGCCAATAAGTAAGGTATAGGAAAAGCAAGTGGATTTTGATATATATTGAATCAAATTACTTAAAGCCAGACTTTTGTTTTTTCATCATTTTCATATTTTATCTGAGCTGAGAGCTCTGGAACGGTTTATACTCATAAACAGGTGCCTGAGGTTAAAGTTTGCCTGTGAGGAGACTGGAGTTTACATTTATATTTTTGTAAGCGCCTCTTAAAATTAAGCAATACTAGTTCCTAAACACCTAGTTTAGCACTTTTCAAAATAGAAGTTGGGGATGCCTGTGGGTCCACGGCCCTTCCAAGAACACTATGAGGTCAGCTCTACTGAGGGACTTTTCATGTCCTATTTAAACTCTCCATCATTTTCTAAACCCTTAATTAATATGAGGTTCCATATTCTTTTTGTTCTCAAAGTTTTCAAGAGAAGTCATGGAAGCTATAATTTGATGAGTTCTGGGAAGGCTGAATGTGACCGCCTCTTAAGTTTTATTAATATCTAGTTAGTACCATAAAATCCTCTAATAATTGTCCAAAACATTAATTTTAGCAAAGGCTCTATTCACTACATGAATTCCCTGAGTAACAGTAGAGATTTCTGGCCAGTTTTTATAATTTCTACTCTATTTTTATTTCCCTGATCACCATATTAACTCTTGACGTTAGGAATCTGTATGCTACAGGGCAACCAGTCAGTGTGTGTATAGTTTAAAAAAAAATTAGTCCAAATCAATCAATTTCCTTGGCATTTCCGTGACTTTGACTTTACTCTCCATACTGATGGTATACTATAACATTGCTTTGAAGGATCTGAAGCATTTTTTTTAACTGGTATGATTTTAACTAATCCCCAGATATTTATTGTTTGTTCTCACAAGGAAATGTTTTTTTCTTCATGAAAGTAAATGACTGCCCCAGTTTTTAAACAGTATCTCAAACTATTTATAGATCATAATATGTGATATATATATATATGCATATATAGCTATAGATATATGATCTACATATAACATAGATCACATATTACCTATACATCTATTGATGCTAACATAAAATTCAACATAATAATATAACTATCAATGATACTATAGCTAATAAAACCTGTGGAAATTTAGAGGAGAGATATTTTCTTTTTTTTATATATTTTATTGATTTTTTACAGAGAGGAAGGGAGGGAGATAGAAAGTCAGAAACATCGATGAGAGAGAGACATCGATCAGCCGCCTCCTGCACGCCCCCTACTGGAGTTGTGCCCGCAAGCAAGGTACATGCCCCGGACCGGAATCGAACCCGGAACTTTTCAATCCGCAGGCTGACGCTCTATCCACTGAGCCAAACCGGTCTCTGCAGAGAAGAGAGATTTTCATAGACAGAGGAGACAATGGAACATCTTCCTAGAAGGGGAACATTTTGAACTTGGTGTTGAAGGATGGTAGGAGCTGATTAGGACAGAGTGAGAGAACATACAGGCATGAGTTGATATAAAGGGTGAAGGTGAAATCACATGAAGCTTATTTGCCAACACTGAGAAATGTAATTTGAAAGGATGACTATATCTGTGAGAAATCTTGTGAGTAATAAAATCAAAGAGAGGGTTTCAAGCAAAAATAACTATGGATATGGTAGAACATCAGAAGTTACTTCGAAGAAATATTTTGGATCTGCTTGGAAATTTCTCCTTTTTATTAGCATATCACTCACCATGAACAGGCTGTAAAATGATCCATCAGGATTTTCCATTTACCCGTGACCTTTCTGCGAAGCATGTTCACACAATAATATTTAACAGATATGGACTATACTGCAGGATTGGCACATTTTTGTGGGATGCTCCTTTTGTCCCAACAATTACAAAGGAATGATTGAGCCTCAGAATTCACCAGAATTATCTCTTAGTGCCACAGATATCAGCACCTGATCCCATGGCAAATTAAATGAGGAAAAGGGTGGAGAAATATTTTTTTTTCTTTCAAGTCAGCTTATATCTCTTTAAGTTCACATTTACACATTGACAGAAAACTTTATAATATTGTCATAAACAGCAAGAAAATGATACTTTCAAGTAAGGGGCAAACCCTGAAAACTAGATTTGAGGAAGTGGTTGCATAAAATTGTACCTCTGTTCTGACTCAATTCTTTTTTTTTTTAATATTTTTTTATTGATTTTCTACAGAGAGGAAGGGAGAGGGATAGAAAGTCAGAAACATCAATGAGAGAGAGACATTGATCAGCTGCCTCCTGCACACCCCACACTGGAGATTTGCCCGCTAGCAAGGTACATGCCCTTGACCGGAATCAAACCTGGGACCTTTCAGTCCTCAGGCCGACACTCTATCCACTGAGTCAAACCGGTCTCGGCATGACTCAATTCTTGATATTCCCAGTTTTAGCACTGTTGTATCTCCTAACATTCGGAAGATTAATTTGCTTCTAGTTTTCCTCCCCTTCAACTCTTTCTGTAGACTTCCAACAGAATGGTCTTTCTAAAATATCATGCAAATGAAGATCTGATTATGCTATAACCTTCTTAAAAATTTCCAACAATTCTTGATTATTTTCAGGATCAAGGTTAGACTGATCATGGCAAACAAGATCACCTCACCAGCCTTTACATCTCAGCTTAGTTATCCTCAGGGAAGCATTTTTTTTTCTTTTCTTTTTTTTTTTGTTTTACTTTTTCAATCAAGTCAATTTCACAGCAGCACACATTTTTCAGTTTTAGCATTTCTCATTATTGCAAATTTACGGCCACTGCCCTTATTGATACAATGTCTATTTCTCTCACTACACTGCAAGTTCCATGAGGGCAGGAACAAAATATGCTTTTATAGCCTATTCTATTCTCAGCTACTGGCAAATAACTTGACAAATAGAAGAACTCAAAACCTAGGTGTTGATATTTTTAATGGTGTTGCATGTATGAATGAATGAATGAATATATTACGGGTGCAGAAAATATAGTCATCACCTATTGCATTCACAGGATTATAGTATGTTTGGGAAGAAAAGTACCTTTGAAATGTTTTAATACCTCGTTATTTAGAAAAGGATGTCAAAGCCTAGAAATCAAAAGACTTGCCTGTGATTAGACAGTTAATCAAAATGACAGAGCTGATCTTAGAGTCTAGGTCTCCACTACTACTCTGAACCCTTTTTATTATGTCATAATTCCTTTCAGTCCACCTCCTTCTACAGAATTGCAAACTGAGGGCCAGAGTCACAGTGAACTAGTGCAAGTTGGGTAGTTTTAGTCGTTTGATTAAGTGTCTCTATTCACCTCCACATTCAGGGGCATCGAGCCAATAGTAAAGTGTCAAAGGATCTGGTGAAGTTGTATTTGACCTAATGTATTCCTAGTTCATGCTTCTTAGGTTATTTGTCCTCTGCATACATATCATGGTCTCAGTAGAACGAGGATATTGAGTCTGAATGGAACAGGAAATAGCCAAAGAGCTCAGCAGTGGGGTTCAGTGATGGGAAGCCCAGTATAGCTTCTTTTTATTATTATTATTATTAATTTTTTTAAATTTTATTAATTTTTATACATATCTCCCCATTACCCCCCTACCTCCCAGGCATACCCCAACTCCCCAGTGTCTATGTCAACAGCCACACATGAGAGCTTTCACCTATTAGATCAGATCTTTAGCTTCATTATCCAGCTCTAAGCCCATTAATGATGTCCTTAATTCTAAAATATTTAGATTCTAAAAATAGTTTTAATTCTATGGAAGACGATGACGATGCCTTGCCATGTGAGCCGCTAGCAGCTGAGCATCGCTACAGGATGCCCAGGACCAAACCAGAGAGGGTTGGACCGGCATCACCACCATTTGTCCAGTATCCAGATACCATTGATGACATGTACACATAAGGAATGGTTTGACATTGAAACTGGGACTCAAAGCTATCGGACATTGAAATTGGGTCTCAATCATTTTTTTTTCTTTTGCTCTGGTGGGTTTATTTCTAGCCTACAGGGGAAAGATGTTTTTAAAGATAAGAATCAGGGGGTGGAGGGGGGGAACAGACCCAAAGGCAAAGAAGCAATGAACAGACTGTCGTGCTACAGTGGGAAGGCAGGGGAGGTTGGGGAGGAGGGGCCTGAAGGCGATCAATCGAAGGACTTGTATGCATGTGTGTGTGGGCATAGCCAGTGGATACAGGGCAATGGGGGAAGGCTGGGGGGGAGGGGGATGGATGAGGACATGTACGGGGGGTAGGGAGGGCAATAGGGGGAAAATAATAAATAAATAAAAATAAATAAAAATAAAAAAATAAAAATAGTTCAAGCAATTATCTTTTTCATCACTGCTTTAAAAACAAACAAACAACAAAAACAAAAAAACACACTTTTCTCTCTTCTGCTCAATTTCCCTAAATGTGTTGTGTCTTAATTATAGCAGTGATGCTCAGTGTGAATTAAACTCCACTCCATGAACTCTCCCATTCATCACAATGTCTTGTTACAGAGTGGGTCAGATCACCCAATGTCTTTGCTTCCATGGGTAGCTTGGGGTTCCCTCTAGGGAGTCAGGTAGAGTAGCAGCTTGGCCATTCAATCTCCCCCCACTCTCACTTCCACTCCCTTTTCTTGTGAACACAAAAGAACTTGAAGTGATCTGTCCCTAGCATTGAAATGCCAACCTTAGTTGGTACTTTGAAAACTGAAAGCCTTTTACAAGATGAATAGCAAACTGTGGATGACAGCTCCTGTGGAGCCATTATTGAATTGCAGCCCTGATGACCGCATTGCTTTGGATTTAGATAAAAGACTCCATACAAGACAAATGGTAGGAGAACATCAAACAAGATTGTGTCCATAGAGTGACAGAGGCAATCCAATGGAAGAAGCTGTTGATTTCCACCAGGCTACCTACTATTTCTGCCTGAGTAATTTATATTAAGGAATTGAAGATTGTATATTCATCTTCTATTTATCCTTTTCTCTACAAATCCCGATGCCCAGTTATCAAACCCAAGTCTTCTCTGTTGGCCTGAAAGAGAAATATCGATATGGGAATATGTTAATTATTTTGTATTGTGTTTTATTTAACCACAATAGCAGTGTGTGTAAAGGTTATAGACTGAGAGTTACAATCTATCATGATCAGATAAAAAGATTAGTCAGCAAATCGATAGTTCCCTGTACCAACAGGAAGCTCAGTATATTCAAGGCAACAATGACTACAAAGGGTACAGATAAACATCGGGCACCTTTATATAGATGAAAACACATTCTAGTGAACTTCCACTACCTCATTAATTATTTACCAACCTTCAGGTGGCTGAACTGGGTGAAGTGCCATTAGGGGCTTTCGGAAGGTGTTGGAAATGTCCCTGGCTTTATAAAAACTGTGCGACACGAGGGCTTTTCTTTCCATGGGGCTGGCAGGTATTCAGACAAACCCCTTTCCTCAAAATGGAAAGGGTTTCATGTATAGAATGTGCATGGATTTTTTAGTCTTTAATCAAATTTTGGGAATAAGTATGCAGCAGACTTTAGCTACAGAAGTGCAATCAAAATTGTTAAAATATGAATTTAAATGTTAATCTACCTAATATGGAAATAGCATCCTTCATGTAAGTGTTATACTCAAATAGCTATGTTGATTATATATATATATATAATTTAGGCTTTGTGATGTCATTGGTCTCATGAACTTTCTTTTTTAAATATATTTATTGTTTAAAGAATCACATATAATAGTACATATATCTCCTTTTTTCTTCCCCCTGACCTTCCTCCAGCCTCCCCTCGCCCTGTCGCATGCTCTCACCCCCACCCCCTGCCGCCCCAGTGTCTTGTGTCCATCTGTTGTGCTTATATCCATGCATGCAAGTCCTATGGTTGATCTCTTTTTTTCTCCCCAACACTCCCCTGCTTTCCCAAGGTAATTTGACAGTCTGTTTGGTGCTTCACTGCCTCTGTATCTAACTTTTTTGTTTATCAGGTTATAATGTTCTTTATTTTCCATAAATGATTGAGATCATGTGGTATTTTTCTTTCATTGTCTGGCTTATTTTACTTAACATAATGCTCTCCAGGTCTATCCATGCTGCTGCAAAAGGAATTCCTTCTTTTTTATAGCAGCATAGTAGTCCATTGTGTAGATGTAGTTTTCTAATCCACTCATCTGCTGATGGGCACTTAGGCTGTTTCCAAATCTTAGCTATGGTAAATTGTGCTGCTGTGAACATAGGGGTGCATATGTCCTTTCTGATTGGTGTTTCTAGTTTCTTGGGATAAATTCCTAGGAGTGGGATTACTGGGTCAAATGGGAGTTCCATTTTTAGGTTTTTGAAGAAATTCCATACTGTTCTCCACAGTGGCTGCACCAGTCTGCATTCCCACCAGCAGTGCACGAGGGCTCCTTTTTCTCCACATCCTCACTAGCACTTGTCTTTTGTTGATTTGTTGATGATTTCTCATGAACTTTCATAATAAGGGTTTTCTTTCTTTCTTCCTTCCTTCCTTTCTTTCTTTCTTTCTTTCTTTCTTTCTTTCTTTCTTTCTTTCTTTCT
>JAAGEH010002528.1:5289435-5315470 GCA_011751065.1 Lasiurus cinereus
TCTTTCTTTCTTTCTTTCTTTCTTTCTTTCTTTCTTTCTTTCTTTCTGCTTCCTTTCTTCCTTCCTTCTCTCTCTCTCTCTCTCTCTCTCTCTCTCTCTCTCTCTTCTTTCTCTTTCTCTCTTCCTTCTTCTCCCTCCTCCATATCCCCTTCCTCCCTTCCTCCTCCTCCTCCTTCTTTCTTTTATATGGCTTAATCTCTCTTTATTCTACTCCCTTCTTCCATACAAAACCTAATCCATTGAAAAGTGAAACTAGATTTGCTCAATTATGAATTTTGAATAGACCATTTGAAGTGGAATGGGCAGAGTTGTTTAAATTAAGATCTCTCCTAGAATTACATGTGACTGCATTTGTTTGCATATCTATGTATTTTGAATGTGGGCTCCCTTTTAACATCTTTGACTTGGAGTATGTTCTAAAATCAGACTTGTTGTCTTCTGGACAATTAATCAATTATTTAAGAATTCATCAAGAGGAAAACAATATTATTGTTAGGAATCGAGTCACATAAAAGAACAAGTTTCAATAAACTCAAGGCTCTTAAAAACAGTTTCAATGGTGTCTAATAGGTGATTTTGACTTGGTACCAATAATTAATATCAAAAAATGGGAAAGTAAAGAATGAAAGAAAACGGACATTATTGACCCATAAAAACAGTTTAGTTGTCTTAAATTCATCCTCAGATACTACTTTGCATTAGTGCTTTAGAATTTTTTCATTCACATTTCCTGTATTACATTGGGTATGTACTGATTACCTTTTCCTGTGACAGATTATACCTTTATTTTTTATTTTTTAATATATTTCATTGATTTTTTACAGAGAGAAAGAAAGAGGAATGGAGAGTTGGAAATGTCAGTGAGAGAGAAACATTGATCAGCTGCCTCCTGCACACCTCCCACTGGGGATGTGCCCACATCCAAGGTACATGCCCTTGACCGGAATGGAACCTGGGACCTTTCAGTCCGCAGGCCAATGCTCTATCCACTGAGCCAAACCAGTTAGGGTCAGATTACACCTTTAGAGGTGTTCCTTCAAGTTTCCCATACTGAATCCAATAAAAAGCACTTCCTAAATGTTTGTTAAATAAACAACACCAGAAATATGTGTATATGTGTGCAGGCACCTATATGTGTGTGGTGTCTGTCTCTGGAAATTTCTAAACCAATGTTGCTAGGGCTGACTGTCAAAAAAGAAACCGTGTTGCCTTTCCTGTTGCCTTTTGAATGTGTACTTGACAACAGCTTTCATTCACTGGCTGTGGCTATTTGTGTAGCAAGCAAACCAATGAAGAAAAGGTTCTGATGATCTGTCAGTATAACCAATTAGCAGCCACCTGGTTCATTGGCTGAGACCTGGTGTACAGGTAATCCTATCACACCTCCAGGGGAGACCAACAGTTGTGAGTGTAGTTGAATGAAACACTTTTACTTCAAATATCTACTTAGCTGAAGACTATAATACATTGACTCTTATATCCTCTTTCCCTTAATTTATTTATACTTTCTGTAGTCCATTTCTTTTAGTTTTCTTTTCTTCCTTTCTTATCTTTGTTCCTTTCTATTCCTCCTTCTTTCCCTTAACTCCACAATGACTTCTTACACTCTACAAAGAAACTTCATACTCTGCCACTGTGTGGTTCAGCCTCTCATTGTTTCTTGCCTGGATTGCTACCATGGACTCACAACTGCTCTTGTGCTTTCCCTGACTACCTCCCGCCACCCCTGCAATCACTACACCAATCACTACTTTAATACTTCACACTCCGAATGGCAGATAACGATCTTTCTAAAACAAATCTGATGACAATATTCTTCTCATGTGGCTCCACACTACACCCAGAATATAAATCCAGACTCTTCATAAGGCATTCGAACCCTTCCCTGGCCTGCTCCTTGCTGACCTCCCTGGCCTTATCTCCCATACTCCCCAGGACGCCCCGGGCCCTGGCCATGCAGATTCCCAGGTTACTGTCTTCTCACACATCCTGCTTTTACACAAGTGGTTCAGTATTCAAACTCCTCCCCTCACACTTCATCTCTCATCCAGGACTCCCTTTCTGGCCTGGCTGATTCTCACCTTCTCCTTAAGGTTTAGCTATAGCATGATTTACATTTGGAATATTCCAAGACTACCTCTCAAAGACTGCTCTCCCCAATACCCTTACTACATACAGACATACACACTGACCTAAGCTGAGATCCCACAATATTCCTATCATTACATTAGCTCTACTGCTGCAATAATATGAATGATGATGTATTGGAATTGTTGATTTCCTTAAATATCTCTTCTTCTAGAGCCTGAATTCTTAGCCCTTTCATACCATGAACCTCTTTCACAATATGATGAAGTCTCAGAATGTTTTTACATACATAAATTAAATAAAATCATAAAGAAAATAAATTATAATGGAGTACAGTTAATAAAAAATATGTTGTGACATCTATATATATATCTATATCTATCTCTCTAATATCTCTATCTATCTCTATCTCTATCTATCTATATCTATCTATATCTGTATCATCTATATCTATATCTTTCTATATCTATATATAAAGCCAGCAACTGAACACCATAATTGGCCGTATCAACCAGGCACTATGATGCCCACTGCAACCAGCAAAACAATGGGATCAGGGGTGGGGCCCCTCCCCCTGCCTGGCCCCACCAGAGATCAGTACCTCCACCCTATTTGGTGGCTGGGATAGCAACCCACTGCCCACAGCCCCTCTCCACAACCATCCCCATCCCTGATCAGTATCCACTACTCTAATTAGCCTGTAGCCCCTACCCCAGACAGCTCTGCCCCTGATCTCTCCCTACACACACAACAGTTGAGGGTGAGACTGGCTGGCCAAACTCCCCCAGCCTCTCCCCCCAGCCACTGACCTTCAGTTCGGCCCCCTACCTCTATCAGGGGCAGGGCCCACTAGCCAATTGCCCCCACCAACCCAGCCAACCCAGCCCTAATCAGCCCCAATTGGGGCTGGGCCAGCTGGACCCAACAGTGCATGAATTTGTGCACTGGACCCCTAGGCCTATATAATGAAGAGGCAATATGCAAATTGACCATCAGAGCATCACAATATGGCTGCTTACAACCAGGCCAGCAGGGCAGGCAGTAAGAGGCAAATAGGCCAGCAAGGGGGGTTAGTGAGGGATAACCAAATGACTGGACAAGCAGGCTGCATGGGGCAACCTGACCAGCAGGGGAGCTAGTGAGGGATGACCAAATGACTGAACAAACAGGCTGCATTTGGTGACCAGGCTGGCAGGGGAGGCAGTTGGGGTGACCAGACCAGCAGGAGCGGTAGCTAGGAGAGACAATGTTGGCAGGAGAGCAGTAAGAGATGACTAGGCTGGCAGGGGGGAGGGCAGTGAGGGTCCACTAGGCCGGCAGGAGGGGGTGACCAGGCCAGCAGAGGGGTCAGTTGGGGGTGACCAGGCTGGCAGTGGAGACAATAAGGAGTGACCAGGCTGGTGGGGGGGGTAATAAGAGGCAATCAGGCTGGCATGCAGAGGCAGTAAGTGACAATCAGGCCAGCGAGGGGAGGGGGGGCAGGTAGAAGTGACCAGGCAGGCAGGCAGATGAACGATTAGGAGCCAGCAGTCCAGGATTGTGAGCAGGATGTCCAACTGCTAGTTCAGGCCTGATCTCTGGGATCAGGCCTATATCAGCAGTTGGACATCTTTCAAGAGGTACCAGATAAAAGAGGGTGCAGGCTGGGCTGAGGGGAACCCCCTTTCCTCCATGCATGAATTTTGTCCACTGAGCCTCTAAAATATTATAAAAGCATTACTAAGAAAGTCTAGCAAGTCTATTAATCATTGTAATTTCAAAGTAGCAGTAAATAAAAACAATATTTTTATTTAGATACCCACCACCACCTTGATATGATATCTGCAATTTCTACTTGCAACAAAGTACTACTGTGGCTTGATGTCCACATTTGTAATTTTTAAAAATGCAAAATCCTAGAGATAATTAAAAATAAGCTATAATAATTATTTTAAACCAATTTCATGGAGAACCTGAATTTCTAAAATATTTTCTGTAATTTTAGACCATAAGATCATTCAGATTTTCGTTTTAATACACTCATACTTTGTAAAGTATTGGAACATAGAAAGTACTTAAAATGTTTGTTGACCAAATTAATGAAGGCAGAAACAGTTCAATGTTGCATCGAACATAAACCTCACAAACACCTGAGAATCAGACTTTATTATTCTGATCACATATTATGAAATTGAAACTCAAAAAGGTTAAGTACAATTTCCTAGGTCACAGGACTTTTAAAACATCGATTTCATCTTAAAGTTGCCTCCCAGTATGTTGTGTCTGATGTATCAAACAATCAAGAGAAAAGGAAGAAGAAGGAAAAGGTTATGGTATTAGCTTCTACAAGGAGAAGTATCTTTGGTTTCCATTGTGTTAATGTTCCCTCACTATTGGCGAGTGGACTATCTGGAGTTCATCTGGACCTTAAGAGACAGGCAGAGAATGTGAAGAGGATCCCACCAGAGCTTGTCTCACTGGAGGAATGCTTTACTGGGACCCAGAGGCAATCTGAGAATAGGAATCAGAGTGGAAATGTCACTTCCTCAGCAGCCTGCTCAGAGAGCTGCAGGTGCATAGACCTCACTTGTGTTTCATTAGCTCCCTCTGAGTGGAAGAATAGCAGAAAATGACTGAAACTAGGACAACCTCTTTCACATTTCAGAATGTGAGCACAGGGATGCTTGGTGCACTCTCTTCTGCCCTGCCCATGGAAATGCCCAGGCCTTGTGTGGCACACTGACTCTCCTCATAGGAAGGGAGCTGCCACTGTGTCTTTCTGTTATTTGCTCATGTCCCTTTGTCTGTTTTTGTTTTTTCCAGTGTCTAGATAACAAAGAAAATTCTCCCTAGCAATCCTTGGGCAGACATCTTAGGAAAAAGAGAGAAAGAACCCTTCTTCACTTCCTAACACACACACACACACACACACACACACACACACACACACACACACAAAGAGAGGGAAGCAGTGTCAGCCCTTGGACTTAAAACTATGCTGATTCAATAGTACAAAGTCGCTTTAAATACTCCAAACCCCGTGTCCCCTGGCAGTGAGAAATCAAACCAAACAGGGAACAACTTACATTGTCAAGCTCTGGGAACTTGCTCTAAGGATCGTTAAGCTCTTGACATCCAACAAGTCCGTGGTTTAAGTATTTTTTGATTTTTTTATTTCTTAACATCTGAAAACTCTGTGGTTTAAGTATTTCTTGATCTTCTTATTTTATACCTATGCACTTGATGAGTCAACATATGAATACCAGGAATCACACAATGGCCCCTGGTGGGGGAGGGGTGATAAGATGTGCTGTACAGTATTATGTGTGTAAAGCAGGGAGCGTACAACTAAGATGCTGTGGCATAAGTACTAATTTAATAGTAAGGCCACAAGCTACCCATGCTTAGTATTTTCTCATACTATTACAATTAAAAAATTCTTTAAATGTTTCTTTGCAACCTTACTGCTCAGAGAATAGTGAACACATTATTCATTTCTAACCTCTAGGCATCTAGCTGTAAATTATGGGCACCATTTTTGCTCATTAATTATGGTACTGCAGACCAAGACTTAGATAGCATTATGATGCTAGAGACTACAGTGAAAATTTTGCCTTTTCCTCGAGAAGAAATTGCGCTGGGGTTAAGAAAGTACGTGAAGTCAGACAGCTCTGTGTGTGTATAACAGGAATGACATACAATCAAAAGTTAATCAAATTGCTTAACTTTTTTATTCACTTTATTCTTTCAAAAAGTGTGGTGGTAAATTGTACAACCTCTTTAATGGGGTCGTTTAGAGAATTATAGGAGGTGAAGTGTGTACTATGCTAAACTCAGTGTTGGGTACACAATAACTCTAATAGGAGGTAGCTGGTATCACCCCAGTCTTGTGAAGTTGTGCTGTAAATCATCTTCAGATGGTATGCCCAATCAGGAGTATTTAATATTAAGCACCAGTCATATTTGTCTATACTGTACTCGTTTCAAAATAAATTTAAATACATCATTTCCTCTAAGTTTCATAAATTCCAAGAAATAGGTATCATTGTCTTTCTCGTTATTACTGGGAGACCAAATCTTGGCAAGGTTGTGACTTACTGAAGGTCGACGTGAATACACAGTTCAATAAGAACACATACTGTCTTCAGGATTCCACTTAGTTTGCATTAACTGAAGTTTTACCTTAAATGCAATTGAGTCTTTGAGAAGTAGAATTATTCTTATTTTTTTAATTTTTATGGTCCTGTGTGTTATCCATAAAAAGCTATATTTTAATTTGCAGAACAGCTATTTAGAAAGCTCATTAAAACATGGATTTCTCTCCTCCCTCACCTCCCAGACCGTAGAAATTCTGATTCAAGAGCTCTGGGATGGGGTAGAGAATGTGCATCCCTAAAAATTGTTTAGGGGATGGTGCAGCTATTGGCTCAGGGGTCCCTTTTTCAGGGAACTGGCTCACCTGAGTTTATCACCAATGGTATTCCAAGATACCAATTGTCACAATCCAGTAGCCTGTTTGTGGAAGAAACTTCATGGGTATGCTGTGCTCTTTTTAATTTGTATATGTATATATTTTGGTATACAGTGGTACCTCGAGATACGAGTTTAATTCGTTCCGGAACCTTGAGGCATGGGAAACTATGAGACGCTCTCAACCTGTGGGTTGCGTCTGCTGTAGAGCCTAAGACCATCAGAAAACACAGCTATTTACATTACAATTCATAACAGTAGCAAAATTACAGTTAGGAAGTAGCAACAAAAATACTTTTATGGTTGGGGGTCACCACCACATGAGAAACTGTATTAAAGGGTCGCGGCATTACAAAGGTTGAGAACCACTGCTCTAGGGGGATCTGTGTGACCCTAAGAAACTGCTTTTCTTATGTCTCTCCCAGGTCCTAGCTTGCCACTGTACCTAAATGATCATCCTTTAAAAGGGCACAGCACACATGCTATCTTCCGGCAAAAAGGAAGGTGCAGCTGTCTTTGCCAAATGAGCCATCCTGAGCCACACAGTTTCCAAAATCCTTCTGCCCAGCATCTAAGCAGGCACGTGTAGCCTAATGCCATTGGAGACATTGGTGACCAAGGCACCCCTGCCAATGGCAGGCCTGGTTTTGGCACAGAGCACTGCTCTTTGTCTGCTGACAGCAATGCCAGCCTCCTGTTGCCCAGCCCATGCCCACTCCTGGTTCAACCCCTGTGAGCGGCCCTACTGTAGCCAGGAGTCATACACTGAGGGCTGCATTTATGGAGCTGCGATATAGAAGACTGGATCACTGATGGCCCCAGTGCAGCTAGAGCAATCTGTCACTTTTAATCCTTCCTGTCACCTCATTAAGTATATGGCAACTCTGACGATCAAGCGCATTTTTGCACCAACACACAACGCACAGAGCCATCCCCAAACGTCACATCTCCTCCTCTTGTCTTCAGATGCGGCTGTAAATATTCCGCCATTGAAAGATTCATTGAGCAAACATATGTGCCAGGGTACTATATATAACTGATGGAGGCAAAGGACAGTCTCCACGGACACATAAAGCAATTAAAAATAACTGCTTCAGAGCAGGCTAGTATAATACAAAGGTCGGGCCCATAAATATGAACAGGATGGCATTAATGTCTCTATCCAAATGAACCCCCAAACACAAAACTGTAGCAGGTCAAAATTCAAAGGTTAATGTAAAAAAAAAACTCGGAGACTATGCCATATTGCTCTTTCTGTAGTCTTTTCATCAAAGATTAATATAGGGGAACAGAGTGGAAAATTTGTTCGAGACCCATTGCTTGCCACCAGCCACTATTTTATTCAATGCAAAATATTTACCCTTGACCGCATGCAGAAATGAAGGCGCTCTGGCCATTTTTTTTTTTTTTGGTGCAAGGAAAACAGCTATGGCTTTCTGCCCTCATTTACTAGCTGCTTGTTTATACGTTAACTGCACTGAAGTTTGAATTCCACTCAGAGCCGCCGAGAGACTGATCTGGGATAATTTTTGCAGTAACACACTGAGTGTGATAATCAGGTTTATGCCTGGTTGTAAAGAATGTGCTGACAGATGGAAAAGGAGCCACCTCACTCTGCACAGCATTCATTTTTATATATGTTAAAAAAAAAATCCTACTACACCTGACTCTGATTCCAACAGCACTTCTTCCGGCCGCTGTCTGCCATGAACAGAAATATTTTAGAGTGTATAGAAAAATTCCAACCCCCAGCGGACCGATTCACTAAAATTTCAAGTTCTGTGCACATCAGCAGATCATAGGCTCCTGTATTACCATTCAAGGTGTCATGTGCAGTGAAAAACGTGTTCCCTCCAAACATGAATCTCCACGTAGCAAGTGCCTTAGATAGTAAACAAGTAAATGCAGGGAAGAGGAAGATGCGAACAGAATGGCTCCCACAATGGAGAGACACTTCTTGTCCCTTCTCTGGAAAGGAAGATGCCAGCAACTGGCCAAGGATTTCTTTTCAGAGTTGGTTTAATAATCAATGATGAGAGCAAATTTTACTACAGCCTGCAAGTCATCCTTACCCCTCCTTGCTGTTGGGACATTTGAAAGCACATTGATTAAAGGAAATGACCACTTCTCACAATAATTCCTTTACTCTTTATGATAAAGAAACAACAATAACCATTCCATCCAGTACTACCTCCTGAGTCGTCCAGGCTTAGGGTCAGCTTTCAAGAGGAGAAAATACTGGCTTCTCATATCTATATCTCAGACTTAATGTTCTTAGAAAAACTCATTCTATTATCAATCATCGTCGTCATTATCATCATCATCCTCTTCCTCCTCCTCATCATCATCATTCAACCCCACCCCTGCTGTAAATCGCAATCACTCTTTATTCATCCTCAACCTTTTGACTAAATGCATCTATATTAATTTTCTAGGGCTGTTGTTACAAAGCACCACACATTGAATGGCTTAACCAAAGCAAATTTCTTTATCTCACAGTTCTGAAGAAAGAAGCCCAAACTCAGGGTGTCAGCAGAGTTGGGGCCACGAGGAAGGAACTCTTCCAGGCCTCCCTCCTTGGCTGTCTTTTTGCATTGTCTTTCCTCTATGTATGTTTCTGTGTCCAAATTTCCAGAATTCTTTTTTTTTTTCATGTGGACTTCAGTCTTATTAGATCAGGGCCCATCCTAATAATCTCGTTTTCACTTTTGTAAAGACCCTATCTCTAAATAAACTCACATTCCTAGGTACTTTGTGGTTAGGACTTCCATATGTGGATATTGGGGAAACAGAAGTCAACCCATAACAGCATCTTCTATTAACTAGCATCTTTCCACTGGTGTTAGTCCTTCCTCTGTTGACCTTCCTAGGAAGAGGTCCCTCACACTCCTCAGAGCACTTTTTTATTATTGCTAAAGATGCTCCTGGATTATTACATTAGTTAATATTTGCTTCTTACAGAATTTTAATAATCAGCCATGCATCTACTCTTCTGCCATGTTCTCATCTACCAATCTCAAAAGTAAGCCCAACATCTGACCACTGCTTTTGCAGCTGGCTCACAGATATTGTTCTCACATCAAATTTTGATATGATTGCATATTACTTCTGTATTTGCACAGGCAAAACCCCCCAGATCTAACCTATTTGGCCTTGGAACTTTTCAACTCAAGTGACCTTCAACTGTAGTCTATTTATTCGGCCTGATCATTTTCATATATTTCCTAACCTTGTATATATACATGCCTCAACTCTGGATATTTAGGTTCAAATACTCCTTCCTTTGTTCATAATATATGTATGCCTGTTTTCTCATTTCTCTACTCTTTTTGCATGAGCAATTACCAAATTATGTTGTTAGATGGAACATTTGTGTTTATTGTGTTAGGATCTACACAGTGGAAAATTAAATGGTGTGTAGTTAAATATGTTTAGGAGAATAGTGTTACTAAAAGTTGAAACATTACTTTACTGAAGAAATTTAGTACACTAATATTGATTCTGCATAATTAACATTTTTGACAGTTTTAACTGAACTTATGTTAGTAATTAAAAACTAATAATGAAACCTACTAATCCACAGACCACTTGTTTGGGAATTATTGGATTTGCAACTGTCCTTTAATTCATAACGCCTATACCCATCCTTTTTCATTATTCTAGTTATTCTCATTAGTACTTTTGGATATATCACTTGCCTCCTCTTTTGCTAAATAGTCCTTCCATCTAATCATATGTCCAAATACACCCTATAACTCTGTGCCCTGTCTATTCTCATATATATATTCATGTTCCCCATCTTTCAGAATTGCAGTCAGGAATATCCATGCTAACTCCTTTTCCAATTTCTCCCAACATATAATATAAATTTATCACTGTTTTCTAGGTCACCTGCTCATGGACCGCACCCTTTAACATCACTGGGAAAAACAACGAATTATCATGAGGTTGAGATTTGCTTAGCTCACAAACTTCTCACTTTCTGCCTATAAAATGATCAAACAACATGCATGGACATGCACCTTCTTTCACTGTCCCCTTCATTTTTCAGTGAAAAGTAATTCCTTTCTAAAGGCAAATTAATCCCCCCTGTCTCAATATGTATTCCTACAGCCATCTCAGGGGTCACCTCCATTTATTTTCTTCCATTTCTCCTGTACCTTCAACCTTTTATCTACTAGTTCTTTCTCCAGGATTATTAAACCTGATCAAGTGGGTCTGTTTTAAAGTTTGTCTTGCTTTTTTCACAACTTCTTTTTAACTTTAGGCCTTGCTTTTCTTTTCAAAAAATGTAACCAACCCTCATAATTCCCAGCTCTTCCTGTTCTCTAAAGACACCCCTCACTTGCACCACTCATGCACACAGAGAAGGGACTTGGGTCTACAGACTAGGGTTTCAGATTTAATTTCTCAGCTCTTTAGCATTGTGATTCACTAAGCTTCAGTTTTTTTGTTATGTTAAGGGACAACATTGATTTTACCTAAGCAGGATATTTGGAATAATAAGTTAGACATTGTGTGAAAGGCTTTTAAGAGGTGGACTATATTGTTAACTCTCCTTCCAGCCAACCCTCCTCTCACTCTCTCTTTTGACACTGCTGGTTGCAGATTCATTGAAATTCTCTCTCCCTGTTCAGGGAGCACCTCAGTCTCTGGAGGTTCCTCTTAGGGCTTTGGTTGCTCTAACTTGTCTCCTTTCCTTCACACTTAATGTTGATATCTGTCAAATATTTTCTCCCTTGAGCATTTTTTTTTCTTCCTAATCTAAATGTTCTCAAAGTTTCAACTTCGGTTTTCTGAAAATTCACGTTTTAAAAAATATCTGCAACCTGAGCAATTTGTCCGACTCTAGACTAGTGTATCTAATTGTTTACTGAACATCTCCACTTGAATACCCCGTAGGAAATTCAACTTTAAAACATACACCACTGAATCCATTGTCCTTTTCACTACAAAGCTGTCCCTTTCTTGTACCCTTTGTCTCAATAAATGACACAATTATTATTATACATAAGGGAATTGTAGGTGCTATACAACCATAGCAGTGGATACCATTGAACTCCATAATGAAAATAATATCCCCTTTTCATTTTTTATTCTAATCCTTCAGATTACACCAAAAAGTTTATGTTTGGAACTTAATATGTCTTTCGTGCTTCTATAGCATGTCAGGTACTCCTATGTTAACAAAGCTAAGTTCCAGCATCCTTAACAAGTTAGACGTTAAGAGGGTAGACTTTGTCAATTTTATATTAACATTCTATTCATGATAAACGATGCTTGTCTTACATTTGTAGCATGAATACAGTTTTCTTTATACAAATGTATTTACATGACAATAGTTAATTTTAAGAAAAATATTAAATTATGATGCATTGCTATGCTAAGATATGGAAAACTGTGAGAAAGATATGCAAATGATGATGTTTGGGGAAACATACTCTAAGTTATCTTTTTCTCTCAAGACCCAGTCGTATTGCCTTAGCATAGTTTTGCATAAGTTTTTACCTGAGATCTTTACAATTATTTTCTATTTGCAATCCTTTCCTCTTGTCTCATTTTCTTCCAATTTATCTTCTAAGTTACCGCCAGGATAAATATTGAAAAGCCTGGATTGCAACACAGTGCTTCCTGTGATTAATATCCTTCATTGAGGCCTTGTTGATTTTTTCTTCTCATTTCGCTACTGCATTTTGATCAGACTGCTTCCTGCACTTTCCATGTTCTTATCTCACAAGGTGCCTAATTGCTCCTATTGGTTCTTTTTAAAAATATTTATTTATTAAATTGACTGGGGTAACATTGGTCACATCAACAAATGGATTTCAGGTGTGGGTTTCTATTTTACGAGATCTGTATTCGTACCATGTGCCCACCATCCTAAGTCAAATCTTCTGTCAAATTATGTTAGGACCTTATTCCTCCCCAACTCTTTTACCCCTGGCAATCACTACACTGCTGTCTGTGTTCACCAATTTATATCCCACATTTGAGTGAAATCATATAGTTCTTAGCTTTTTCTGACTAATTCATTTTACTTGGCATGATGTTGTAAGTGGCGCTATTTCATCGTTTCTTATGGCTGAGTAGTGGTCCATTGTGTCCTATTGGTTCTTTGGTGCTCAAGGATTCCTGCATGAACTTAATGAGATTAACACTTCCATATCCTATTCTTTCCTTCTCTAGGATAAAATGACAAAGAAATATAAAGTATAAAAGTTTTTGTTTTTTACTTTGTTGTTATTGTAGAATAAAAGAATGAGAAATAGGTAAAAATCTCAGAGAAGATAGACCACTCATTGAAGTGTTCCTACTGATATGTGAAACAACTTCTTTCAAGATACAGGATTACACACACACATGCACACACACACACAGAGAGATAGAGGATTAGTTAAATATCAATGAGCAACACACCAATAGAACAGTTTCCCAAGCAGCTACTATTAATGTGGGTTTTAAATTGCAATATGAAAATATATTCCTCTTTTTAAATTAAGGTGTAAAGTACAATATAATGATTCAATATTTTCTTCCTTTTTTAAAATTATATTTATTTGGGTGACATTTGTTAATAAAAGTATATAGGTTTCAAGTGTACAATTCTAAAATACATTTGTAAGTATTGCAAAATGGATACTACAATAAGTAGTTAACATCTATCGCCATATATAGTTACATATTTTTTTCTTATGAGAAGTTTTAAGATCTCTTAGCAACTTTCAAATATGCAATCCATATTACTAACTGCACTTGCCATGCTGTGTATTACATTGTCATGGTTATTGATCTTATGACTGGAAGTTTGTGTCTTTTGATTCCCTTTACCCATTTGCCCCTCCTCTGACAACCACCACCCTGTTCTCTGTATCTGTAAGCTTGTTTGTATGTTAGTTAGTTTGTTTGTTTAGATTCCACAGATAAGTGAGATCATATGGTATTTTCCTTCCTCTGACTTATTTCTCTTAACATATTGTCCACAAGATCTACCCATGTTGATGAAATGATAAAATTTACTATTTATTTATGGCTGCATAATCTACTGTGTGTATGTGTGTGTGTGTGTGTGTGTGTGTGTGTGTGTGCACAGTATGTGTATGACATTTTCTTTATCTACTCATCTACCTTATTGGTTAAATTTATTCCAAGGTATTTTAGTATTTTTATGTGATTGTAAATGAGATTCATTTTTTTTTAATTTCACATTTTGAAAGTTTATTTTAGAAACACAAATATGTCCATATATTAGGTTTGTGTACTGCAACTAATAGTTTTTTTGGTTAATATTATGGAAAAATACATTTTAAAAGAGGTGATTCAGATACTTTAAAATGCCAGATAATACTCATTATCTAAAACAGTAGATTATAATGAAAAAAAGGAGTATATAAAAGATTACAAGATAAAAAAGTCTGTAAAACAAGATAAATTTTCTTTAATTATCAAGGGATAGTGATTAGATATGTGTCATTTAAAAGTATTTTAGAATAGTTATATTTATAGAAGAATTGTAAATATAGTACTGAGGATTTCCATAAAACCTATATTATTTGCATTATTAACATCTTACATTTGTTACATTTAATGGGGCATTTTCTACAATTCATGAACCAATATTGTCCATTATCATTAAAGTTCATCCTGCATTCAACATTGCTTGGGCATTAGATAATATCCTAATTTTGTTTATAGGATCCCATAGAGTCCTTGGACTTTTTTTGACATTAATACTTTCTATGATTTTCCCTGTTTTTGATGAACTTGACAATTTTGAGGAGTATTGGTCAGATATTTTGTCTTCCTTCAAAGGGGACTTGTCTGATGTTTTTCTCATGATCAGATAAGGATTGCAATACTTGCGGACGAAGACCACAGTGCCATTTTTATGTCTTAATAGCAAACAGGATGTATACTGTTAATGTTCGCTTTGATCATCTGGCTAAGGCAATATTTGTCAGGTTTCTCTTCAGTGAAGATACTTTTTTCCTCTGCTCTTTCAATACCACACTCTTTAGAGGGGAATCATTATGCGTTGTGCACACTCAAAATGTGGAGCGTTATGGTCCTCTTTCTTAAGGGTGGGTTATGCACATTTATAAGTTTAAAAATCATGCAGGTGGCTAGATAATCACAGGATAGGGTACAGAACATAACACAACTATCGAATGTGTTAAACAATTAGGAAACAACCACACTAAAGGAGATGAGAAAAATGTGCTGACCTAAGTAGGTTTAGAAAGTGTAATTTACTGGAATCTGTAAAAATAAAGCCAAGAACAGTACATAATTACTGCAATTTAGTTGATAATGTTGTTTCCCACAAGAGTATTAGTTTAAAATGATCATACCGCTATACATATATACAAGAATTGAACAATTAAATAAATAGATAGTAGAAATAGGAAGCCAGGTGGGAAGTAGGAACTTACAGATAAGCAAGGGAAAAAAGGCTATAGAAATCTATGCTTTAATGGATTACAATTGAGGTCATCACTGTGAATTCACAGTTATCTTAATATATAGATAGATAGTAACACAGAGAAATATTTTCAGATGTGTTTATACACAGGTTAGTATACACACATATATTCCCTTGCTCTTCTAGCAGAGACAGTGACATCCCAGTATCAATAAGATCCTCTAGTTCCCAGATCTTGTTACCAAGTATCATTCTTCAGTAAAACAACATAGGTTTCTTGGAGTAATGACTGATACAGAGACAATTACAGGAAATATAAAAGGTAAGCCTGAAGTATTTTATAGTGCGATGATTAAAAAAATGCTAAGGAAAAAAATTAAAATCCTATTGCTAATGGGTCTATGTCAAAGGACATAGGAGACATTCAGTCCATGGGTAATGTCAGTCCTCCACTTTGTTCTGCAGTGTCGTGTTGGCTACCCTTGGATCTTTTGGTCTTTACCTAAACCTTGGAAAGTTTGTCAACATCCACAAAATAGCTTACTAATACTTTAAAATGGATTGTATTGAGTAGATCAAGTTTGGAAGAATTAGCCTCTGATCAATATTGACTCTTCTATACCATAGATATTGTTATATGTTTAACTAAATATTTAATTTTAAACATATGTGTTTTTTTTTTTAGAGAGAGAGGATGGGAGAAGGAAAGAGAGATAGAAACATCAATGAGAGAGAAACATCAATTGACTGCCTGGGGCACACCCCCTACTGACTTGCATCCTAACTTGGAATTGAACTGGTGACCTTTAGATGTGTGGGGGGGACATGAGCCACACCAGCCTGGCTAAATATTTATTTTTTTTAATGTTAACATAAATGGTATTGTACTTTACTTTTAAATTTGAAATTGTTCATTAATGCTATAAAAGAAAGCAATTTACTTAGTATATTAACCTTGCATCCTGTAACCTGCTTTAATCACTTATTAATTTCTGATTTTTGTCATTTTTTAAAAAAAATTTCTACATAGCAAATGCTGCAATGTGAAAAACAACAGCTTTATTTTTTTCCTTTCCAATATTATACCTTTATCATTATTTCTTTGTGTTTCCATCCTCTTCCAAAGATATGTTTATTGATTTTAGACAGATAGGGGGAGAGAGAGAGAGAATTATGTGAGAGGAACTTAATACCTCCCAACTGGGCATTGAGTTCACAACCTAAGTATGTGTCCTTCCTAGGAATAAAACCCACAGCCTTTTTTGGTGTAGGGGATGACATTTCAACCAAGCAACCCAGCCAGGACTAGATATTTTTTATAAAAACAAGGAAATTACCCTCTATCAGTAATGTTCTGAGCATTCCTATGAGATTGTATTGGATTTTGTACAATGTATTGTCTACATTAATTGATATGATTTTTCTTTCTTTACCTTGTTGTATTATATAAAGTGATTTTCAAATATGGAACCAGCCTTGCATACTTGAAATAATAAGTCCCACTTTGTCAGTTTGAATAATTCTTTTTGTACAATATTCGATTCAATTTCCTAATTTTTGTTGTGGATTTTTAAATCTAACTTGATATGAAATATTGGTGTGTATTTTTCTTTTCTTTGTATGTCTCTATCTGATTTTGGTATTAGTATAAGTAATATTGAAATCATAGAATGAGAGAATATATTCTTTCCATTTCTATTTTGTGAAGGAGATTGTAACATTTTTGTATTTTTAAAATTAAATGTTTAGCAGAATTCACCAGTGAAAACATCTTGGTCTAATGCTGTTGGTTTTAGAAGATCATTAATTATTTTATCCACTTTCTTTAAAGAATATAGGCTGATTCTGATTATTTATTTCTCCTTTTGTGAGAGTTATGATAAGTTGTGTCTTTCAAATAATTGGTCCATTTTTATTTGTTACTAGAAGCCCAGTGCACAAAATCATGCAGGAGGGTCCCTAGGGCCTAGTCTCTTGTGATCAGGGCCATCTTCTGTCCATTTGCCAGTCTCCAGGCCCAATGCTGCCTCCACCACAGGGCTGTCAGGACATTGGGATCATCAGCTCATCCCCAGCTGCTCAGGGCTCAGGCCTCTCACCTCCAGTGACTTCACCTCCATGCACGTGTGCTCGGCTGGCTGGCCGGCCATTGATGGAACATGCTGCCACTGCTGCTGGGGCTTAAGGTGATGACAGAAGCTGCAGGATGCACCCATGTCCTACCTGCCCCTCGTGAGCGGCCCTGCTTGGGCATTGTGTTCCATTAGTGACCAGCCAGTGCACACAAATGGAGGTGCAGTCACTGGCGCCTGCTTTCCCACAGGCCTGAGCTTCAAGTAGCTGAGGGTGAGCTGGTGATCCCAATGGCCTGACAGCCAGCCTAGTCCTCCCACTACCCACCCCAATTTTTCTGTTCATCATCACTGATCCATCTGTACCTGCAGGCCAGGGGCAGGGACCAAGAAGTCAACTGTTAAGCCCGGTAGCCAGTCCCCAGTCCTGCTGTGCCCTGCTTACATGCCTGGGAGCCGGGGAGCAGGGGAGGGACTGTGAGGTGCTCAATGCACCTCTAGGTGACCAGTAGTTTAGTCGTCATGGACACTGTCTTTTTATTTATATAGATGACATATGTAGGCCTAGAGTGCTCATAATATTCTTTTGCCATACTCTTAATGTCTATGGATCCTGGAGTTAGCTATTTACCCTTCCAATAATACTCTTTTGTGCAGACTTTCTTGGAGAGCAGAACTTTGTTATGGAGATTCTCTGGGTATATTTCAAATGGTTTCCTTCCTCCTCCCCCTGCCTGAAATCCCAGGTGATGTTTCTTGTATCTTCAACTTGAGAACCTGATAGACATAAAGTCTATACAAATATATATTTTGTGTGTGGCATGGGGGGAACTAAAATGTAAACTCCTTGGATTTTTTTGTTCTCATACTTTAGCAATTTGTCAAAATTACCTTTTAAACATTCTTACCACTTCATGGCCATGGTGTATAGGTGATCTTGCTGTGATTGTCCTCTGTGTCTGAAGACTTATCCTGCCTCTCTAATTTCTGGGGGTAGTTTGCTCTGTGACCTCTGATAAGGCTAAGAAAAGTTTTTGATTTTCAATTTATTCCATTTTCTTCTTGTGCTAAGGATGAGAGTGATGGCTTCTAAGCACTTAGATCTGAAGCTGAAACCAGAAGTCCTGCCTTTGTTTCCCAAAGATATTTTCACCAGATATAAAATTCCAAGTTGACAGTTTTCTCTCTCAGTGCTTTAATGATATTGCTCTACTGTCCTCTCATTTGATTTGTTTCCAATGAAAAATATACCCCCATCCTTTTCTTAGAACACAGAAGAAGAAATAAAACAAGTTGGAGTCTGAGAAGAGGGAGAAAACACTTTAAAATCACATGAAACATTTATTTAAAGATGAATTACCACATCTGGAACAGGAAAGATGGGATAATATGTCATTTTGAGGAGGAGAACTCTGGCAGTTTAGCTGCTAGGCTTGTGATGGTTTTGTCACCTTAAATACATTTTGGGTCCACAGAAGTGAGTAAAAAGTAAGTTTTAAACAGAGTTTCCTCCTATGACTTTATGGATAAGGAGGTGAGTCACTGTTACCTTGGGAAATAGAAAACTTTTCCAAGATAAGTGATAAAGAAATATATAATAAAATATGGTCAGCTTTAAAAGCAGTCTCAATAAATCAAGCATTCAGACCCCAAATTCAAGAACATGGCAGGAGAAATGACAGACATGACAGTGGTTTTAAAAACTATGTGTTTTTTTTTTTCTGGAGAGAGGAAAAACAGCATCTTATAAATCAAGCATAAACCAAATAATACTCAATCACAGTGGGGACCTGGGCAGCAAGCAGCAGTGCCCTGAAGAGGTTAGGTTACTATTTTTCTTTAATTCTTGAAATAAATAGTATTTTTAATGATTTACAGATAAATGAATTTCCTCAATTACAACACTAAATCACAGGGATTTTTAAAATCTCATAAACATAACTATTTACTTCTAAGGCCAGTAATATCAAAGGTCATAACATCTTTATTCCCATCACCAGTGGCCATTTTCTTGATGAGTTAAATGCGCATGATATAGAATGCTTTTACTATATCCTTAATTTGTTACAACATTTTGCTTGATGGCAGGGAAAATTTGGCATAGTCTCCAGTTTTGCCTCCAAAAACATACACACTAATAACAAACAAAACTGCCATAGAAAACCTAAAAACTTTGGAAGCATAATAAATACATCATACCAATGTATAACCGGAAAGCAGAGTATTGTAATAAAGATCTTGTTGTGTGAAGGCATCCAAGTGAGAAATAAGTTCAGAGTACAGCATAGCTCCAGAGGGAAAAGCACCTAAGTGCTTAGTTAGGGCTATGCAAATCATTATTCTATTTGTGGGCAATTTTATTTATTCATCCAAAGTTATTAAGAATGTAGTGTATATCACATGCATTTCACTGGGAAGAAGTAGTGACTCAATATCTATTTTTTATTTGCAGAGAGTTTATATTCTGGAAGAATAGAAAGACTAGTAAGCAGTCATTAATTACAAAAGGCCATGTTTCCTTATGTGGATTGTTACAGACTGCCATGAAAATGTATAAAAACCCTGCAGGAATGAGGAAGGAAGAAAGATGCACATTCCATTAGAAGAATAAATACTGAAGTGAAGAATAACAACTTGCACAGTTCCTCATCACACTATTTTTATGTCTTTCAGTTTGAAAATGGGCAGTTTTAGAAAGATAGTCCAGTATTTTCCAACGCGAGGTCATCATCAAACTGTATTTTCAAATTTAGTTTTGTCCTGTATCACCTGTACTGTTACTTAATGTTCTTTAGGATGATTTACCTTTTTTGTGTAAACAATGCCTATAATAAAGAGGTAATATGCAAATTGACTGTCATATCCTCATAAGATGGCTGCCTATGACCAGGCCTGCAGGAGGTTGGTGAGTCGTGACCAAATGACTGAACAGCCGGCTGCATGGGGTGACTAGGCTGGCAGGGGGGTAAGTGAGGGACAACCTGGCTGGAAGAGGGGGGCACTTAGGGTGACCAGGCTGGCAGGGGGCTGCTGTAAGGGATGACTAGGCTAAAGGCAAGCAGGTGAGTGATTAGGAGCCAGCAAGCCAGGATTGCGAGAAGGATGTCTGACTGCCGGTTTAGGCTCAATCCCTAAAGAGACAGATGGACATCCCCTGAGTGTGCCGGATTGAAGAGGGTTCAGGCTGGGTTGAAGGGTCACCCCCGCGCTGTGCACGAATTTTGTGCATCAAGTCTCTAGTTTTATATAAAAGGAAGCCTATATTACCAGCATAAAATGGAGTCAGTTACACAGAAAGTAACCATATAAAAGATAAAAAGAAAACACAATGTTTTAGAGATGGCTCTCTAAAAAGTTTTGAGTACAGGAAGATTGGTAAGAAATTAAGATGTAGCTGAAACCGGTTTGGCTCAGTGGATGGAGCATCGGCCTGCAGACTGAAGAGCCCCAGGGTTTGATTCTGGTCAGAGGCATGTACCTTGGTTGTGGGTACATCCCCAGTAGGGGGTGTGCAGGAGGCAGCTGATCAATGTTTCTCTCTCATCAATGTTTCTAGATCTATATCCCTCTTCCTTCTTCTCTGTGGAAAATCAAATATATATAAGAGCAAAGGAAGGGAAGATGGTCTTGATGGAATATCTGCAAGGTGGAGACTGACAGGAATTGAAAGAGAGGGTTTTCCATATAATTAGTAAATTATAGAAACTTGGAATAAGAGTTTAGAATCTCCATAGTCTTAGAATATAGATCTTATTCCACATATTCATTGGGCAGGGGCTCCTGAAGAAGGTTGGATGGTTATAGGAAAACTAAAGAAAGAAAAGTATCAGATGATCTCACTCATATGTGGAATCTAATGAACAAAATAAACTGATGAGTAAAATAGAACAAGGAACATTGAAGCATGGAACAGATTGAGGAATTTCAGAGGAAAGATGTGGGTGGGAGTTGAGGAGTGGTTAATTGAGGAACTTATATGCTTATATACATACTAGAAGCCTGGTGCACAGGTATGTACACTGGTGGGGTCCCTGGGCCTGGCCTGTACCATCTCACAATCTAGGACCCCCTCAGGGGATATTGAACTGCAGGTTTCAGCCCAATCCCTGCAGACCAAACCGAGGAACCCCACCGGTGTATGAATCCATGCACAAAACCTCTATGCATATAAGATCTTTGGTTAATATCTTCCAGCCTTTCCTCCTCCCCTCTTCCTTCTGAGATTCATCAGTCTGTTCCATATTTCCATACTTGTGGTTTCCACTTCTGTGTTGAGCATCTACCCCCTGGTGGTCAGTGCACGTCATAGATACTGGGCAGTCTGCTGGTTGGTTGGTTGACCAATCAGCCAGTTGCTTAATTGCATTGACTTATTATTCCTTTATTAATCTCTATAGTTAAAGATCTTATTTCACACATTTGTATTTAACTTTCAGATTCATTTTATTGAAGGTCAATAGACCAAAATAAATGTACCTTTTTGCATCTTTCTTGGGGTACCTGGATAGTTTCATCTTTTTATCACCAAATGGGAAAAAGGCCTGCACTAAGGTAAGAGCCAGCAAAGCTTACCAAGGAAGAACCAGTGTAAAAGAACTGAGGGTGCAGAAACCGGGTTGGCTCAGTGGGTAGAGTGTCGGCCTGTGGACCAAAAGGTCTTGGTTCAATTCCAGTCAGGGGCATGTACCTTGGTTGTGGTTACATCCCCAGTCTGGGGTGTGCAGGAGGCAGCTGATTGATGTTTCTCTCATCGATGTTTCTAGCTCTCTATCCCTCTCCTTTCCTCTCTGTAAAAAAATCAATAAAATATATTTTTAAAAAAAAGAACTGTGGCTACTGCCTCCCATGGCAGGAAGAGGCCTTGTCCCTCTCTCTGGGAGAGGAAGTAGCAGTTCACAATAAAGGCTTAAGAATAGGATCCTTCCCTCTCCCAGCCAGACTAGCGGATATTATGGAGGACTGAGGTAATGTGGAAATGGTGATGAGAGCCTGTCATCAGAAACCAAGAGTGATGACCCCTGAGAATATGGGACCCACATGACAGGATGGGGTGGGAAAGGTGGGATCAGCAAGGAGACCACGGAACGTAAGAAACCACTTGCCTTTCTGAGTGCCTGAAGTGAGCCTGGGGCATGAATCTGTACTACAGGGAGTGTTACTTGAGGGAGAATTTCAATTTTTGAGGAAATCTACAGATTTAATATTTGCTACATTATATTCTATTGATTAAACCTCTGTGATGAATGTGTGGTCCATGTGTTTGCAAGCAGAGAGTTTTGAGATAACTCAGTCTGTTTCATTTTCCTAGCTCGGTTTGGTGGGGGCTTATGCAGATTGAATTGTAAAAATCTTTTTTGAAACAAGCAACACATTTTAAAATCTACACGCTCTTAGAACATAGTTCTTATTCCAAATATTAAACTGTAGATATGTCATTCCCACTAACTAATCCAAATAAATGCCAGCAGTGATGCTATTTGAATATGTAGCTGCTAAATATTAGACTTGCTACGGATTTAATAAGCCCACATTTTGAAATTCAAGAATGCAGGATAAATTCAGATAAATGTTTATAATGTATATATTACAGTATTATTGATAACAGGCAAAAAGTTGGAATAGATCTAGTAGATCATATATTAGTACATATATGTGCATATACACATATCCACCATTTACATTACCACATATTTTACATATACATGCATTTATGTATGTGTATACATATAAAATATGTTATATATATATGTATTTGTATTTTGTGCATTTTCTGCATATTTATAAATATGTATATAGGTTTACCTATAAGTATGTCAACAAAAGAATATCCAACCTATAGAACAATTTTGTCTATTTGAGCCAAGTTTGATGACATGTCCAGAAGCAAAATCTCAATAGATTGCAAAAATATTCTGGAGAATGGCAGTTTTTCAGCTTATTTTAGACAAAAGAATCAAAGGAGAATTACTTGGAATCCACTGGTGGTAGATTAAGGGGCTGGATAAAGCAAAGCGGGAGAATTCTAAGATTGGGCCAAAAGCAAAATGGAAAAACATACAGTGTTTTACATTAGTAGGTACAGGATAGTTAATAACTAACTACAGCACAGAGATGGTACTGGAGAAACAAGATAAGAATGAGGGGTTCTGTGGTCCCGAGCTCTGGTGGTGTCTGTGGTTGTGCCTAGAAAAGAAAATTACCTTACAGTTATCCCAGATGGATAAGGGCAGTGGACTGGTCTCACTTCCGATAAAGATTGACCTTTGCTAAGGAAGCTATTGGCCTGGGATGTGACTACCCTCTCTGACCTGCCCACATGGGAATTTAGAACCAAACCATCCTGTGTGCTTACCTTTGGTCACTGAGGTTGTCAGCCCTGCTAAATGTCCCCCACCCCCAAGCATGTCAATTTTTTAAAATATATTTTTTATTGATTTTAATGAAGAAGGGAGAGGGAGGGAGAGATAGAAACATCAATGATGAGAGAGAATCATTGACCGGCTGCCTCTTACATGCCCCCTTCTGGGGATCAAGCCTGCCACCTGGCCATGTGCCCCTGACCAGAATCAAACCCGAGACCCTTCAGTCTGCAGACTGACGCTTTATCCACTGAGCCAAACCAGTTAGGACCATGTCAGTTTTATTTTACAACCTTTTAAAAAAATGTCATAGTTGTGTTGTGTGTGTGTGTGTGTATATATATATATATATATATATATATATATATACACATATATATTATATGCAGGTATGTACGCACATATAGATAAGCCGAAAAACAGAAACAAAAAAAAATAATATCAGAATAGCAACAATGAACTTTGAATTCTGGATAATTTTTGTTTTCTTTATTGTCTTTTTTTAAAGTGCAAATTTACATGATTAAATAAGCAATACAATACATTTGTCATCAGAAATACAACAACAACAAAGGTTATTTTTAATTTTTTTATTGATTTCAGAGAGGAAGGGAGAGGGATAGAGAGATAGAATCATCAATGCTAAGAAAGAATCATTGATTGGCTGCCTCCTGCATGCCCCCTACAAGTCAGCAACCCAGGCATGTGCCCTTGACTGGAATTGAACCCTGAAACCTTCAGTCAGCAGGCTGATATTCTAGCAACTGAGCAAACTGGCCAGGGCAACAAAGATTATTTTTAAAACTAACTCAGAATACTATGGTAGGGATTTTTTTTCCCCAATTCACAGCTGTACCAAGAGTATATACATGGCCGAAACCGGTTTGGCTCAGTGCATAGAGCATCGGCCTGTGGACTGAAAGGCCCCGGGTTCAATTCTGGTCAAGGGCATGTATCCTGGTTGTGGGCATGTCCCCAGTAGGGGGCGTGCAGGAAGCAGCTAATAGATGTTTCTCTCTCATCGATGTTTCCAATTCTCTGTCCCTCTCTCTTCCTCTCTATAAGAAATCAATAAAATATATTTTTTTAAAAAAGAGTATATACATGTTAAAAAAGGAATGTGCCAGATGACTGGGTTCGAAAGCCATAAGCTGAATCATTCACAGTGATGGGCAGGGCTTAGACTATCCACTCCTTTTATCTCTCAGCCCAACACCCATCTTAGCTTGGCTAAAGCCAAGTCATATGAATGCCAAAAAATGCACAAGTCCGGGTGAGGTGTCACAATCAGAAAGCGAGGCCTGACAATTATTGAACGCTAACGGTGTGCTGTGCCCAGCCCTGCAACAGGGAGCTCTCATTTGCCGATGTGTTTCATCCTCATAACCTCCTGGGAAATAGGCATTTCTCAGAGGATGTGAAATAAGTTGCCCAAGGCCACACAGCATGTAAGAGGCAGAGCTGTTTTGCTTTTGTTGTTCAATTTCACTTGGGACAATAAGAAGAGGGAAAAGTAGATGCTCTTCCTGTTCGTGTGCAATGGGAGAGTTGACCCCATTGTGTACATAACCTTTCCCTTTCTCTCACCAGCCCTTGAATCATCTCCTTCTCTGATCCCAGAAACTCCTTTCTTTCTAAGGAGCAATGGAGTGTTGTGCATTGATATTCTAATGTGTATATGTATAAATTTGTAGTTAGCATCTGAGAATAAAAAATAAAATGAGGCAAGATGCACTTATTATGGGAATTATTTCCCTCTTCTTGTCCTGTGACTTATGGACTCCAGTTAAATGTTGACAGAGGGTCATGTGTAAAGTACATGTATATATTGTAAAATGAGTTTCCTTCCTAATTTAATTGAATTGTTGATTACAGAGCTAATGGTTCATAACTCAGATCCTCAGAAGAGTCACTATTTAAAGTCCTGAAATGTGTTTGGCTGGATTTTATTCTGAATACCTTGTTCTTTCTAATGGCATTTCCCTAATATTAATGCTGAACCGAAACCAAAAATAGCAAGGGGGTAAGGACTCAGAATAGCAGGAACTGAGCCGATCAGTGTAATCAGCAAATTAGGGCTACGTACAAATCATGCGATTGGCGTCACGGGAGCAGCAAGAACCACGCCCTGTGGAGAAGAGAATACTCCACGTTGATAACTTTGATTAGTGTTAACTTTGATCGCATAATTCAGTTACTTCCAGGATGTTTCATGAGGCTAATAAATAAAAGATGACACTGTTATTAATGGGGCTTCTATAGCCAGAGACAGCTGAGATGTGGGGTGGGGCGTTATTTATTTCACCAGCATTCCTTAGTTTTGGCGAGGACCAGGAAGCCAAGATAGAACTGTTTCTCAAAAAAGGGAGGCAGAGTTGTTGCTGGACATCTCAGGAAGCTTTACCCAGCAACCAGCTTTGCTTTCTGATCCAGCTTCTCCTCCCTTTCTAAGCTCTGCATTCTGTTTAACCCACTGCTCCAGCCAACCAGGGTCCTCCTGATTCTCTGCTTGCTTAGCTCTAGATCACCCTGGATCATGTTACATACTCCACCTTTTGGTGACTCCTCCATGTTACATACTCCACCTTTTGTTGACTCCTCTGTTACATGCTCCACCTTTTGTTGACTCCTCCATGTTACATGCTCCA